>SJYQ01002139.1:251898-286579 GCA_006410935.1 Redunca redunca
ATGATCTTCGTTTTCTGAATGTTGAGCTTTAAGCCAACTTTTTCACTCTCCTCTTTCACTTTCGTCAAGAGGCTTTTGAGTTCCTCTTCACTTTCTGCCATAAGGGTGGTGTCATCTTCATATCTGAGGCTATTGATATTTCTCCCAGCAATCTTGATTCCAGCTTGTGTTTCTTCCAGTCCAACGTTTCTCATGATGTACTCTGCATAGAAGTTAAATAAGCAGGGTGACAATGTACACCTTTGATGTACTTTTTTCCTTTTTGGAACCAGTCTGTTGTATGTCCAGTTCTAACTGTTGTTTCCTGACCTGCATACAGGTTTCTCAAGAGGGAGGTCAGGTGGTCTGGTATTCTCATCTCTTTCAGAATTTTCCACAGTATATTGTGACCCATACAGTCAAANTAGATGTTTTTCTGGAACTCTCTTGCTTTTTCCATGATCCGGCCGATGTTGGCAAGTTGATCTCTGGTTCCTCTGCCTTTTCTAAAACCAGCCTGAACATCAGGGAGTTCACGGTTCATGTATTGCTGAAGCCTGGCTTGGAGAATTTTGAGCATTACTTTACTAGCGTGTGAGATGAGTGCAATTGTGCTGTAGTTTGAGCATTCTTTGGCATTGCCTTTCTTTGGAATTGGAATGAAAACTGACCTTTTCCAGTCCTGTGGCCACTGCTGAGTTTTCCAATAAAATGATATATATAAATAATTGATAAAGAACAGGAAAAGATATTTATCAAACAATTATCAAAATTACCTACCTGAAAAATGTTTTATTAATTTAAAGAGAAAGAGTGCTTCAAAGTAGAGAATCTTGACTTATGCCACTTTGAGCAATCCAACTGGGTATCATTAGAAGTGGGAAAACTCAGAACCGTGTGCCTCTTGATAGCATGCAGTGAAAAAGCACAACGTCACTTCTGTTCTGCCAAAGATTCATAACCTGCTTCTAATCATGAGAAGACATTAGACAAATTAAACTTCAGAGACTTTTAATAAAATACCCAACTTGTAATCTTTGGAAATATCCAAGTTATGAAAGACAAGGGATTGCTAGGGACTGTTCTAAACTAAAGAAGATTAACAAAGCATGCCGTTAAATGCAAAGCTGGATTCTGAGCTGGATTTATGTTTGGGACACCTGGCAAAACACTGAATGGGATCTGAGGATTAGAAGATAGTGAGTCAGTGTTACTTTCCTGATTGGGGTGATGGCTTTGTGATACGTAGGTGAATGTCCTTGTTTATAGGGACTACTAAAGTATTTAAGATGGTAAGCTCTGTCTCAAAAACTTACTCTAATGGTTCAAGAAAAAGTTCTTCGTATTGCACTTTCAACTTTTCTGTAAATTTGAGGAGGGGGAAGAAATTTAAAGAGAAAGTGGTACTTAGTCTTGCTTGGGAAGATAGTTGAGCAACTGTAAAAGGAAAGTAAGAGAAATTATTTGGGACATGGGAAAAATGGGGATGAATCTTTGTAGATTTTCTAGATGGACATGAGCATTGGGTGATCATTAACTCAGGAGATTAGCTTCTTTGGGAAATAATGTTCTTGATCAGGTGGAAGGAGAAGAGGTAAGGTTGGAGGGCTCCAATTCTCCTCCTGCTCTTTCTTTTCTAAAATAAGTTATTCTTTCTCAGGCTCTTGGGCAAAAGCATTACTGGGTTAGGAAGAATCGGAAGGAGTACGATATTTTACATTTTGGAAGGGGAAGCATTGGTACTGTGATATGCAGAACTGAAATCTGGGTCTAATTTCTGTTTCCTGCCAGTAAGTGTTGAGATGAGTGACAGTGGTTCTTGACTCCATGTCTTTGTAATTTAATTGTGCTGTGTGATAGAATTTCCTTTTTCTTAGAAAACTTTCAAAGGAGTATTTAAGGCTGTAGGGGCATGATGTATCCAACTTACTCTCAACTCCTTTAGAGTTCGATTTAGGAGAGGCAGATGAGGCAAAATATAAACAATTGGTGAATCCAGGAAAGAGTATGTAGGAGTTCCCTGTAGTATACTTCCAACTTTTCTATAAGTTTGAAATCTCGTTAAAAATCTCAAGGTTGGGGGAATGGAAATCAGTAATGGTACTGCCTTTGTCAGGCCTGAGAGAAACTTCAGCTAGGAGGGAGCAGAGATGTTGGAGATTGTTGTTGTTGTTTAGTCTCTAAGTCATGTCCGACTCTTTTGTGATCCCAAGGACTGTAGCCCACCAGGCTCGTCTGTCCATGGAATTCTCCAGGCAAGAATACTGCAATGGGTTTCCATTTCCTCCTCTAGGGGATCTTTCCAAACCAGGGATTGAACCCACATCTCTTGCTTGGCAGGTGGATTCTTCACCCCTGAGCCACCAGGGAAGTCCAGTGTCGGAGATAACTGAGGATTAACTAAAGAATTTATGAATGTGCTTTGGATAACTTCTAAAGTCAAAGATTATGCAAATTATCAAGGTCACTGTAAACTCTGTAAAAGGAAAAGACTGAAACAAGAGATTACTGGATTTGAAACAATATAGAACAGGATTTGGGGCTATTAAAGAATTCCTTATTCTGACTTCCACTGAAATGCTCTGGAGGTTTGAGAACATGTAACTGGATAGAAGCAGGTGTCATAGTTAACATGACTGCTTGATTATGATCCTGGCATTTGTGTGTATTAAATTGGAGGTGTACATATCTAGTCTGATAGGATGACCTTATACCATAAGGTATAAGGAGGAAGGAAAAGTACATTAAAGCCTTTACACCATTTTGTAACTTCCATGTAGGAAAGGGAGGAATAAGCATAGATCAAGTGGAAAAATTAAAACATCATTTGCTGCAGTCTTGGAAGAGTCTTGAAGGATGCTCAGGGGAAAGGGATTTGGATCAGTCCAGAGCAGTGGGCATTGGGCAAAGATAGGGAGCCATGGATGGCTCAGCAGGTGAAGAATCCACTTGTAATGCAGAAGACAGGAGGCCATGGGTTCAGTCCCCTGGAGGAGGAAATGGTGATGCACTCAGTATTCTTGCCTGCAAAATCCTGGGGACAGAGGGACCTGGCGGGCTATGGTCCATGGGGACACGAGTTGGACACAACTTAGCAACTAAACAATAACAACAAAAGGGAACTCTGAATGCCAGGAACATGACATATTTGTTGGAAATTCTCCCAGAAGGAGTCTAACTGCTAATACTCAGGCTAAGAAAATCTGTCTTGCTAAAATGGAAATGGAATTTCTTAACAAATGAGTGTCCTTGGGAAATACTGTTTATGTACTTAAGTGCCCTCTCTTGGAAGCACTGCTGCTGCTGCTGCTGCTAAATCGCTTCAGCCGTGTCCGACTCTGTGCGACCCCATAGATGGCAGCCCACCAGGCTCCCCCGTCCCTGGGAAGCACTATAGAGGCTAATCTCCCATCTTCTAAAGTCCATGATAGGGGCAGAGACACCATCTGAGAGGATGGCTTCAGGATCACAAATCACCAACCACCTGGAAAAAATAAAGTCCTCTTTTAAATAAGATCCCTTGACACCTGTCTGGAATCTGACTCTACTCATTCCCTTGAGACCCTCGGGACGTTCTGAGGAAAAGAGACCCTGGAGAACTGGGCTAGTCAACATGGCTTTTCCTTGGAGATTCTTCTCATGATGTCTGAGTTTATAGGTTTTCCTTCTCCTCCTCCTACAGAAGTAATTTTCAGGGCCAGTGTGCATGTCATGTGTGTCTTGTTCTCTAAGGCCTAGTCCTGTCTAGAGAGACAGAAAGTGATTATAAGATTATAAAGCCTTGAAGAAGCACCAGGGTTTTTTGCTTTTGTAGATGCTTTCAGATTAAGTTTGTAATGTGCTTGGGTTACCCGTATGTGTGTCTTAACTTAAGCAAGCTCTAGCCCCTTGTTCTCTTGCATCCTTTTGGGGCCAGGATCTGGAGTTCTGGGATGGGAAGCTGCAAAGACATGCCAACTGGACTCATGTCTTAAAAAAAAAAAAAGCACGGCTTGGCAGATTCTTTCCCATCCTATGATCAAGTGTTTTTCTTTCTCTGGCTTCTTCAGTTAGCTATAATAATCATGGATTTTTAAAGAGTCTCTGGCATCTTGAAATTTGTGTTTCAAGGTCTCTGGAGAGGAGGTAATAGAGTTTTTGTTTTCTTGCAAGAATAATTCACATGTAATATTTTTTGTGAGGTTGGCCAAAGTTGCATGTTTTAAGTTCCTTCTCACTTCCTAACAAGTTCACTCCAATTTAAATAACATACATGATTTGTTGTAAGTGTCAGTACATTCTGTAATAGTTTTTTTTCCTTGTAAATGCAGTTCTCTTTGCATCTTCAAGCTTTTTTTCTCTTTTTCTATTTGGAATGTAATCTTCCCGATTAAAACATTTGCTATTCTATCTTTTCATTATATTCTGCTGTTTCAATGTTCTTATTTTCCCAAGAGGATAATCTAGAAATAATTTCTCTCTGTCTTTCCATCTTCCATTGTCTCACGCTGTTTTCTTCTTTGTTTTTGTTGACTGTTAAAAGATACTTGGATGGTTTCTTCCTACCATAGAGCCACACCAAGAAAAATTTTAGATGGTTTGCCCAAGACCACATGCTTTTTGGTTTTCTTTTTTTTGGCCACCCCGTGTCGCATGTGGGATCTTAGTTCCCCAACAAGGGATTGAACCCCTGCCCCCTGCACTGGCAGAGTCTTAACCACTGGGCCATCCGGGAAGCCCCAAGACCACGTGTTATCACATTAGCAGATTTCACACCAGGTTCCGACTCCCCAGAAAGTGAAAGTGACCAATGCCCACACTTCTTACATCACAGTGAGCCTCTAAAGAACTGTGGATCTAGCAGTGACAAATTTGCAGGCATAGAATCTTATTTTTGGCCAAATGAGAATCTTTTTAAAGATCAACTTCGATGAGATATATTACATTACATCCTATTGTACTATATAATGTTACACAATGTGATAAACACCACGTTTACTGTAAATAATGTAACAAAATGCACCAATATAAGTATACTTTTTGGTGAATTTTGATAACTTTATGTGACCGTGTAACTACCATCATAATCATGAACATTCCTTTTGTCCCTAAAAGTTCCCTACTGTTCTTTTACAGTCAATTCCCTGTACCAATTCTGGTAACCACCTCTTACTTTATTGCAAGTGTAGATTAAATTATATTTTCTAGAGTGCCCTATAAATGGAATCACATTGTATCCACTCTTTTATGTCTGACTTCTTTGGTTTAATATAATGCTTGAAAGGATCAGTCATGTTGTTTGTTTTAGTAATCTGCTCCTTTTATTGCTGAGCCATATTTCATTGTATAGATACACCATAAAAGTTTCAGTGGTTTTCAGTTTTTGGCTTTTAGGAATAAGGCTTCTAGGATATTCATGTTCGCCTCTCTATATGGACATGAGTTGTAATTTCCCTTGTGTAAATACTTAGGAAAAATATTGAATCATGGAGTAAGTATGTATTTATCTTTCTAAAAATGTGCCAAACTGTTTTACAAATTGGTTGTACTGTTTTATAAGACCACCATCAATATTTTAGAGTTCCAATTCTTTTCCTTCCCTGACAACATTAGGGGTTGTCAAGTTTTTAATTTTAGCCATTTAAATGGGCATGGATAGTATCTCAGGATGTTATTTTACATTTCTCTGGTGGCTAATAAGGTTGTGATGTTGAGCATTCTTTCATGTACTTAGTCACCATTTGTATATATTCTTATGTAAAATGTCTATTTAAATATTATTCCAATTTAAAAAATGTCTCAGTATTGAGCTCTAAGAATTCTTTATACATTTGAATACAAGTTTAGATATGTATATTGTGGATATTTTTTCTCAGTCTGTGGCTTTCCTTTTCATTTTTCTAACAATGTCTATTGAAGCATAGAAGCTTTATTTTGATGAAGTTCAGTTTGTGATTTTGTCCTTTTATAGTTTATGCTTTTTTATTTTGTGTCTAGGAAATTTTCTTATTCCAAGGTCATGATTTTATCGCATATTTTCATCTAGAATTTTTGTTTTAACTTTTATATTTATGTCTTTGATTTACTTTGATTTTTTTGTATATGGCATGAGGTAAGATTTGAGGTTTATTTTTTCTGTCTAGCTATCCAATTGTTTGTAACAGCAACCTTTGTTGATAATACTATTATTAAGATATTTAAAAACTTTGTAAAAAATTAATTGACCATATATATGTGGATCATTTTTGATCTGTGTTTTGTTCCACTGAGCTGTATGTCTATCCTTATACCAGTACTATGCTGCCTCAATTACTGTAGTCTTCAATTGCAATAGTGTAAGTTTTTAAACTTTTTTTGGAAATTGCTTTGTCTTTTGTAGTTCTTTGCATTTCCATCTATGTTTCAGAATGGGAATAGAGTTTTATTTCCTGACTAGAGGATTTGGTACCCTAGTCTTATGAGGGTCATTATGAATCCAGACATTGGGAGAGACAATAGATATTATTTAAGAAAGAATTCCATTGAATGTGATGATGATGTACATGTGACTCCAAAATGCTGACCTTTGTTGACTGGAATAATGGTGAGGTCATCAAGAAAGACAGAAGTTAAGATAAAGAGTGCTTGTGCTTATTTGCTCAGTTGTGTCTGACTGTTTGTGACCCCATGGACTGTAGCCTGCCAGGCTCCTCTGTCCGTGGGCTTCTCCAGGCAGAATACTGAAGTGGCTTGCCATTTCCTTCTCCAGGGGATCTTCCCAACCCAGGGATTGAACTCGGGTCTCCTGAATTTGCAGGCAGATTCTTTACCATTTCAGCTACCAGGGAAGCCCAAGATGTAGAGGGTATGTCCCATATATAAGAGGATAAATGTTTATTAGTTTTTGAAAAAGTAAAATGTATTATGTCAGCAAGACCCATAAGTAGAAGAATCCAGAGGATTCTTTGAGGAAAAGATTGATGATAGAAGTAGCGATCTGAGAGCAATTAACATAGAAATTATAACTGGAAACACTGAGGAGAGTGTGGAAAGGAAAAAGCAAAGGCCAGGGATTGACCAAAGAACAGCATTTCCACTATGATATAGGTGGAATGAGCAGTGTCAAGCGAGAGAACTGAATTAGTGCTGAGAAAAGAGAAAGCTAGTGTGGCGCCATGGAAACTAAGGTCAGAGAATGTTTCCAGGAGGCACGGTTTCCAGAAGTGTAAAATGAATCAGAGGGAAAAGAGAAAGAGGAAAAAGCAAAGTCTGACACTTTTAGCAATGGAGACTTCTTTGACATTTGAGAGAACAGTTTTGTAGGAGTGACCACGATGAAACCAACTTTCAGGGAATTATGGCAGGTGGGAGAGAAAGTCTATTTCATAATTCTGAATAAGAAAAGAGGGAGAGCAATGGAATGATCACTGTAGAGAGCCACAAAATCAAATGTACATTCTCCACACAGGTTGTGTACTCTGGCTTTTTGGTAGAGAGAACTAGTGCACTCTATTTCTTATAATTATATCAAATTCTGTGTTCACCAAATTTTTACAAATTGATAAGCCAATTCAGCTCCTAACAGCTGGCAGATTCCTTTTTCCTCCTCCTCTCAACTCTGATGCTTACATTCCCTCGTTCACAACTTGAATTGTTCTCTCCCTTTCTTACTACAGTGGAAACTAAACCGTATTCTCCCAATTAGCTGTCTGTCTTCCTGAGTTCATTCTTAAAAAGGACTACTGAGGTCAGCAAAAAAGATTACTGTGGCGGGACTTGAGTGAACAACTTCAGTGGAGAGATCACAATACAAATTGTCCTGCAGTTGTTTGAGGGTGTGATGACATGTTTGGACCACATTCTTTCTCTGAATTGAGGTTTCTAGATTCGAAACTCAACTGAAATACTGTGTAAAAGTTACTGGTGGCCCTATCACCAGATCCAGTGATGACTGATCAAAGTTCATCTTTCAGATTACTTTCTTCTGCTATATCATTGCCCCCCAAAACTTTCATCTTTATCATTTTCTTGACCTGCACTTCATTAGTAAGCCTCTTGTTCCTGGAGTTTGTTTTAAGTGGTAGACCTCATTACTGATCAGGACACAGGGCAATTTTTTCTCTTTCCCAGCTCTCTCTTCCCTTTCCCAACATCAGCGCTGTGAGCATTTTCTCAGAGGTCTCCATGTGCATGGCAAGTTTGCACTTAGTGATTGTGTTTACATGTATAAACCCCACAGAGGCAACCAGAGTTTTCTCTTTCTATTCAGGGGTCATATACATGAGCTTGCTGGTCACAAAGGGGGAACTGGGCTCACTCAATTCAGCTATTATTGTCCCTTACTATGAAGTCCAATTGTTGATGGGAATTTTCCCCTTGATGACTGCCTCTCTCTGTTGCTTTAGGACACTGATATAGCAGAATGCAGAGAAAGAACTTCACAGAAGTGGCAGAATTCATCTTCTTGGGATTCTCCATCTTTGGAAATCACCAGATAACCCTCTTTGTGGTTTTCCTCACCACCTATATTTTCACTCTGACTGGGAACATCATTGTTATCACTGTCATCTGCATTGACCGTCACCTCCACACTCCCATGTACTTCTTTCTGAGCGTGCTGTCTAGCTCAGAGACGGTGTACACGCTGGTCATCGTCCCACGAATGCTTTCTGGTCTCATTTTTTATAACCAGCCTATATCTTTGGGAAGCTGTGCAACTCAGATGTTTTTTTTTGCCATCTTGGCCGCTAATAATTGCTTCTTGCTCACAGTAATGGGCTATGACCGTTATGTGGCCATCTGCAAGCCCCTGAGGTACACAGTCCTCATGAACAAAGGAGCCTGTGCTAGGTTAGTCTGTGGGTCCTTTGGCACTGGTCTTGTTATGGCAGTTCTCCACGTAACGGCCATGTTCAACTTGCCCTTCTGTGGTGCCGTGGTGGACCACTTCTTCTGTGACATTTACCCAGTCATGAAACTTTCCTGTATTGATACCACTATCAATGAGATCATCAATTACGGTGTAAGTTCATTTGTGATTATTGTGCCTGTTGTCCTGGTCTTCATTTCCTACATCCTCATTATCTCTTCCATCCTTAAGATACCCTCAGTCGAGGGCCGGAAGAAGACCTTTGCCACGTGTGCCTCTCACCTCACTGTGGTCGTTGTCCACTACGGCTGTGCCGCCATCGCCTACCTCAAGCCCAAATCAGAAAATGCAATAGAAAAAGATCTTCTTCTCTCTGTGACCTACACCATCATCACTCCCCTGTTGAACCCTGTTGTTTACAGTCTTAGGAACAAGGAGGTCAAGGATGCCCTGTGTAGAGCTGTGGGCAGAAATAATTCTTAACAGATTGAATTGTTTTGTCAAAAGACCTTTGGCTCAGTGTAATGTGTCTACTCACAAATATGCCACAATACACAAGTTCATCAAATACAGTGTTTGTGGAGAGTAATGTCAAAGAGTTGAAATGCTTTTCTTTCTCATGCTCTAGGGGCAAAGCAGAAAGCAAGGTTTTTGCTCTGATGAATTTTGTTACCAGATACAAGAATGATTCCAAGCCAGAGTAAGATTACTTGTTTCTGTGCCTGAGGAGTTCTATTTGGAGACCTCTTTTGGCCTTGATTTTACCTGGCTCCTCTCAGGCAGTCAGACCCTTGATGTAGTCTGGTAAGAAGATGTGAGAAGAGGCAGCTGGAACAGATGTGGAAGAGGTCTTAGGAAATGAAGCGGCAGAGACAGCCCAAGGATGGCTTTCATTCTCAGAAGCTGAATCACTTGCCCTATAGCAGTCATTTCAGAAAGGGTTTTCTTAACTCCTGCTGATTGAAAAATGAAGAGCCTCAGAAAAGGGTAGCACTTTTTTTTTTATAAGAGAGAAGTAGGTTTTATTAATCTAAAGGCTTTTTTTTTTTGCCAAAATAAACTATAAGCATTTACAAATTTCATAAAAGTACTCTACAGTATTAAAAATGAGGATATAATAACACAGAGAAAGGGCATTAAAAATATAGTAACCAGGAGAGTATTGATAGAAAGATAGAAAAACATTAATGGCACAAACTAGAGTCCAGAAAGAAACCTGTATCTATATGGTTAACTGTTTGTTTTTCTTTTTTTTTAAGAAACAAAGGCAATTCAATGGAGAATAGAAACTGTTTTATCAATTCATGCTGGAACAACTGGATGTCTATGCACAAAAACACCAGTTATGATCCACCTCTTGCACTTTATACAAAATTGACTCAAAACTATGGTAGAATTAAATGTAAAATCTAAAATTACAAAACTTTTAAGAGAAAATATTTGTGCCTTTATGTTAAGCAAAGGTTTCTTTTTTGTATGACACCAAAAGCACAGTTCATAAAAGATAAAAAAATAAATAACCTCATCAAAATTAAGAATTTCTACCCCTCAGAACATAGTACTAAGATGAGAAGACAACAACCTAGAAAAAATTTGCATTTCACAAATGTGAAAGGGATTGGATCTGGAATATATAAAGAGCACTCAAAACAAAAAAAGCACTCAAAAGAAAGCAAACAAACCAAGTTATAAATGGACCACAGATTTGAACAGATATTTAATTGAAGATTAATTAATGGCAAACAAGCACATGAGAACATGTTCAATATTAGCCATTAGGGAAACACAGATTAAAATCACAATGAGCTACCACCACACATATTAGCATATGCAAAATTAAAAGTAATGATGACAAACATTATGATATGGAAACATTTTGTGAAGGATATTGTTTTTAGGCATGTCAAGGTATCAGTCAATTCAGTTCAGTTGCTCAATCATGTCTGATTCTTTGTGACCCCACAGACTGCAGCATGCCAGGCTTCCCTCTCCATCACCAACTCCTGGAACTTGCTCAAACTCATGTCCATTGAATCGGTAATGCCATCCAACAGTCTCATCCTCTGTCATCCCTTTCTCCTCCTGCCTTCAAACTTTCTCAGCATCAGGATCTTTTCCAATGAGTCAGTTCTTTGCATCAGGTGGCCAAAGTATTCATCTTCAGCATCAGTCCTTCCAGTGAATATTCAGGACTGATTTCCCTTAGGATTGATTGGTTTGATCTCTTTGCAGTCCAAGGGACTCTCAAGAGTCTTCTCCAGCACCACAGCTCAAAAGCATCAGTTCTTCGGCACTCAGCTTTCTTTATGGTCCAACTCTCACATCCATACATGACCACAGGAAAAACCATAGCTTTGACTAGATGGACCTTTGCTGGCAAAGTAATGTCTCTGCTTTTTAATATGTTGTCTAGTTTGGTCATAGCTTTTCTTCCAAGGAACAAGCGTCTTTTAATTTCATGGCTGCAGTCTCAATCTGCAGTGATTTTGGAGCTCCAAAAAATAAAGTCTGCCACTGTTTCCACTGTTTCTCCATCGATTTGCCATAAAGTGATGGGACTGGATGCCATGATCTTAGTTTTTTGAATGTTGAGTTTTAAGCCAACTTTTTCACTCTCCTCTATCACTTTCATCAAGAGGCTATATGTTAATATGAAAATATGTTTGGAAGTAATAAGGTCAATGCATTAGAAATATCTTTCACATATAATTATAATAATTATATATTCAATTGAAATTTTTATTATAAAAACTTAAACATCCTGTTGGTATCATGAAGAATAGTTGTTACAGATAAAGAATAACTGAAACAGTAGTAACTGATTGCTGAATAATGACTTCATTCTCATCTTGTCACTTGTTATTATCCATCCATGTTAGTTCCTTGGCTCCTATTCATTTCTATGTGTCTCTCTTCCTTATTCGAAATCAAAGCAAAAATCTCGGTTGTTCCCTAGAGGCTAAACTGAGAGAAAACATATTGGTGGTTGTTTTCTGTAACTGTACTTTTATCCAGATGCACTTTTAATAAAGAGTCTTCTCATGGAAGATTTCATACTTCTATTTAGTAGCTGAAGTGGCATTGAAGTAGTTGTCTTAGATATAGGCTGTTTTGATTCCAAAGTCTAAGGCAAATGCCATTGCAATTCACTTTTCTCAGAAAATAGTGCAGACTTCATCCTTTTCTCAATACTAATGTATAGAAAAATCAGCATATTTGTGCTATGTTATTTTATATCCTCAGTGATTAAGGTTGTAAGAATTTTGTGTGTGTGTACATCTTATTACTAGTTTATCTCTGCTCTGAGGCAGAGCTGCAAGATATGAAGAAACATTGATATGGACACCTGTCTTTCTGCACACTCCTATTGTGATTTCATCCCCAGGTCACTTCCTGTCCCTTACTTTCTAGTTTTATTTCTCTGTTCTGAAATATACAAATAGTACTATTGCATCTTCTGTATGACTGTAATTTACTCTCTGTTCCATAGGTCTCAATGTGAGGAGATTGGCAGGGCCGGGGTTCCTTGTCCAGCATCCTTCATAGCAGGCTCTCACAGTTGGGTGACGTCATAGCTGACATCAGAGTCTCGATGGTAACCATCACTGGTGTCCCTCTAGAATAGGTTTCTCAATCTGAGGTTCATAGTGCCTTCAGGAGTAGTGTTTATAAGGGCTTCAGGGGACTTTTGAACTTTATGGAATTATTTACTAAATTTTGTGCTCAAGTGTGAATGTGCCTTTTCTATCATATTCTCAAAGAATTTTCTCTATTTTTCCCCTCAAATCCTAGCAGAGACATACTGCAGAATCCAACTTCCCTCTTTTATAGACCATTTGCTTCCATAATTTTCTTAAACTCTTTCGGAGAAGCATTCTTTAACCCCATTTATTTTTGTCTATGTGGGCACTGCTATTTTTCATTAAGCTGGGGAAATGGAAGGTTTAAGTGGTTCTCACCTGGGAGACTGAGGGGAATGGAGGGTAGATAGATAATCTGAAGGCACATGTGGATATATTGAGAGGCTTGCAGTTCAAGGTGGTGGAGTAGAAGGACTTGTGCTCGTCTCCTGAGAGCACCAAAATTGCAACTAGTTGTTGAATAATCACTGACAAGAGGACACTGGAACCCGCCAAAAAAAGGTACCACACCTTCAAAGACAAAGAAGAGGTCACAGCGAGATGACAGGTGGGGTGCAGTCATGACAAAATCAAATCCCATATCCACTGGGTGGGTGACCCACAGACTGAAGAATAATGAAAGCAAAGAAGTTCTCCCACTATTGTTAAGGTTCTGAACCCCACATCAGTCTTCCCAGCCTAGGGATCCAACAAAGGGACTGAGAATCCTAAGGGAATCTGGCCTTGAGGGCCAGCAGGATTTGATTATATACCTTCTGAAGGACTGGGGGAACAGAGGTTCCAGCTTTGGAGGACACAGACAAAATTTTGCATTCACCAAGACTCAGAGGAGAGAAGCAAAGATCCCATAGGAGACTGAACCAAAACTACTTCCTAGTGTTGGAGGGCCTCCTGTGGAGGTGTGGGTTTGCAGGAGCTCACCACAGGGATGGGGGCACTGGAAATTCCCCCTTGGCATAAACCCTTTTAGAGTTTGCCATTAATCCTACTATGGAGCCCATAGATCCCAGGGCTGGGCCACCTCAGGCCAAACTACTACAGAGAGGGCATGCAACCCATCAGCAGTTAATTGGACTTCATTGAACAAGGCCCTGCCCACCAAAACAAGACCTAGTTTGTCCCCTCATCATTCCCTCCCATCAGAAAGCTTTCACAAGACTCTTATCTTCATCCATCAGAGGGCAGACAGAAGAAGCAAGAAGCAGGACAACCTCACAGCAGTTAAAACAAAAACCATATTACAGAAAGTTAATCATGATGAAAAAGCAGAAAGTTATGTCCCAGAGGAAAGGACAAGATAAAATCCCAGAAAAACAACTAAATGAAGTGGATATAGCAACCTTCCAGACAAAGAATTCAGAATAATAATAGTGAATATGATCCAGGATTTTGGGAAAAGAATGGAGGCAGATTGAGAAGATGCAAGAAATGTTTACCAAAGACCTATAAGAACTAAAGAACAAACAGAGATGAATAATACATTAGCAAAATAATTGAGGCAGAAGAACAGATAAATGACCTGGACAACAGAATGGTGGAAATCACTGCCACAGAATAGAATATAGAAAACAGAATGAAAAAAAAATGAAGACAGCCTAAGAGACTTCTGCGACAACATTAAACTCATCAACATTCACATTATAGGGGCCCCAGAAGGAGAAGAGAGAAAGAAAGGACCTGAGAAACTTTTGAAGAGCTAATAGCTGAAAACTTCCCTAACATGGGAAAGGAAATAGTCAACCAAGCCCAGGAAGCACAGAGAGTCCCAGACAGGATAAATCCAAGGAGGAACACACTGAGACACATAGTAATCAAACTGACAAAAATAAAATATTAAAAGCAACAAGAGAAAAATGACAAATAACATACAAGGGAACTCTCATCAGGCTATCAGCTGATTTCTCAACAGAAACTCTACAAGCCAGAGGGAAGGGCATGGCATATTTAAAATGATGAAAGGGAAGAAATGGCAACCAAGAATACTCTACCAAGCAAGACTCTCCTTCAGATTTGATAGAGAAATCAAAAACTTTCCAGACAAAGGTTAAAAGAATTCAGTAACACCAAACCAGCTTTTCAACAAATGCTAAAGGAACTTCTCTAGGCAGGAAATACAAGAAAAGAAAAAGATCTACAGAAAATAAACTCCAAACAATTAAGAAAACTGTAATAGCATCACACATATTGATAATTACCTTAAATGTAAATGATTAAATGCACCAACCAAAAGACATAGTCTGACTGGGTGAATGAGAACATGTGCATATATGCATTTCCACTTACCACATCACTCTGCTTGACCACTCCCCCCAATTGTATGTAATTATTTTGTATTGTTAAGTTAATCATGTTTGCATTATAGTTTGCAATTATAATGATCTTTTATTTTTTGGCTATTGACTGTGAAAACTGATAAACATCTTTTACTATTGTGATTATATAACTTTTACTCAATACCATTGTATCATGATTGGTCAACAGAAAAATAAGAGAGATCTACATTGCCAAAACTGCCATTTAACAGAAAGATCTTTAATCACTTTTTAAAATCCAGAATTGAAAGAGACACATGTACCCCAATGTTCATCGCAGCACTGTTTATAATAGCCAGGACATGGAAACAACCTAGATGTCCATCAGCAGATGAATGGATAAGAAAGCTGTGGTACATATACACAATGGAGTATTACTCAGCCATTAAAAAGAATACCTTTGAATCAGTTCTAAGGAGATGGATGAAACTGGAGCTGATTATACAGAGTGANTACAGTATTGTAAAGCAAAATAAAGTAAAAATAAAAATTAAAAAAATAAAGCTTTTAGGAATGAAAAAAATACAGTTGGAAATAAGTTAATTAAAAAAATTTGCTACTTTTATCCAAGTTACATGTGCACAGATATGTAGATAGTTTTTGTTATATGTAAACTTTAAATGACAAGATTTTAACTACAATTTTATAATCAATTCATAATACTTAGATTGCTGGTAATGTGGGGGCTGTCTTCATTATCTTTTTCTGTTATCATAATTTTCCAATATTTCACTCTACACATATTTCTTCATCTTGGGTCTCTTGTGCATTGCAAAACCTCTCTTGTTTCAGCACTTTTTTCGTTTAGCTTTTCTGCTCATCAGAAAAGTACCCATAATATCATATATTTATTCAGTCTCTGTGCATTTCTCAAGCACTGTGTATTGAGCAGTTAAGTAGTTCTGTGTCTCTAATACTGGGCAATGCAGGGATTCTATTTCTAGTTCTTCACAGTCCAATGGGAAGACAGAGAAAATTAAAAAAAAACACCAAAACTTGCTATCGGCATTCATATAGGATCATTGGGGTCAGGAGTGTTGTACAAAAAAAGAGAACTTTTCAAAATCTATTTAGAACGTCAGAAAATAATTCAGAGAGATGATATTTAATTAACTTTCCATGGTGCTAGATCAACTGAAGTCTGGGAGGGATTAGGGAGGACAATCAAGGGAAAGAAAAGAGCCTGAGCAGAGACAAATAGCCTGAAAAAGCTAGAAGTACTAGCAGGTGAGTATTATTCATCTCTATATGCTCATTGCCATGCTGATTATTAGCCTGACAAATAATAGTTATGTAATATACTTTTATGCAAAGTACATCATGAGAAACGCTGGGCTGGAAGAAGCATAAGCTGGAATCAAGATTGCCAGGAGAAATATCAATAACCTCAGATATGCAGATGACACCACCCTTATGGCAGAAAGTGAAGAGGAACTAAAGAGCCTCTTGATGAAAGTGAAAGAGGAGAGTGAAAAAGTTGGCTTAAAACTCAACATTCAGAAAACTAAGATCATGGCATCCAGTCCCATCACTTCATGGGGAATAGATGGGGAAACAGTGGAAACAGTGTCAGACTTTATTTTGGGGGGCTCCAAAATCACTGCAGATGGTGACTGCAGCCATGAAATTAAAAGATGCTTACCCCTTGGAAGGAAAGTTATGACCAACATAGATAGCATATTGAAAAACAGAGACATTACTTTGCCAACTAAGGTCCATCTAGTCAAGGCTATGGTTTTTCCTGTGGTCATGTATGGATGTGAGAGTTGGACTGTGAAGAAAGCTGAGTGTCAAAGAATTGATGCTTTTGAACTGCGGTCTTGGAGAAGACTGAGAGTCCCTTGGACTGCAAGGAGATCCAACCAGTCCATTCTAAAGGAGATCAGTCCTGGGTGTTCTCCAGAAGAACTGAAGCTAAAGCTGAAACTGCAATACTTTGGCCACCTCATGCGAAGAGTTGACTTATTGGAAAAGTCTCTGATGCTGGGAGGGATTGGAGGCAGGAGGAGAAGGGGACGACAGAGGATGAGATGGCTGAATGTCATCATCAACTCGATGGACAGAGTCTGAGTGAACTCCAGGAGTTGGTGATGGACAGGGAGGCCTGGCGTGCTGCAATTCATGGGGTCGCAAAGAGTCACACACGACTGAGCGACTGAACTGAACTGAATATACTTTTGGAAATGTGCATATATTGAATGTGTGAGCAAATATTTAGTATAAAAGTGTTATCCAGGGATTTCCAGTTTTGTTTTGTTTTGTTTTGATAGAGATAGCCTATTATATTCCCTCTATCTCCTATAAAGACTTCCCTCACCTAAGGTAAACAGAAAAAACAGAGTAGAAGTGACAATCTTGGGAGTATATTTGAAATAACTTCTCCTCATTGCAACATTGCCTACAGTCAGGTCTCACTTGTTCCATAAACTCGGTTGATATTCATATATTTTCATTAATTAGTCATTTAAAATTGGGTTGGGGGGAAAAAATCCTTCTTTTGAAGGTATCTGGGTTAATACTGGGTTGATGTCTTAGCCATACCAGAAAAATAAGAAACTTAAACCCGATAGCTTGATAGCTTGACATGTAAAGTCAAGAGTTAAGATATTTTTAATACTTACCTTTGAGGGGAAAAAAAAAAAGTGAACCAGACTCTTACAGATCTTAAATTTTCTGAAATAGAATTTTCACAGTGTTAACTTTGTAGCTTCTCTAGAGAAAAACCAGTTTCACCCGATATCCTTTCACATTCCCCACTTGCAGTGCATGATGGATTAGAGAAAATTGTTGCAGTACTACCAACAGTAAGTAGAATAAAACATGTTCTTAATAAATATAAGTTTCCAAGAGGAGAGAGGAGGGAGGTGGGCAGAGGGGATAAAGTGAAGCCAAATTAAGACAGGTAGTATGTTGCACACAATTTTTAAAAATGCATATTTAAAGCATGTAAGACCTCAGATCAGTTTTGATACTGCTGCTGAAGTATTTGTGGAATTGTGTGTGTGTATGTGTGTGAGTATGCACATATATTTTTGTCAGGAGAGTGAACATTTGGGAGTTTTAGATGTGATGAATGCCATAGTCAAAGGTAATAATGTTTCATTTGAATTATTTTATAACTACCTCTAATATTTATGTAGCTTTTTACATTCACAAAGGTCTTTCACATTCATGATCTCACTTGATTCCAACACCACTCCTGTAAGATAAATATTACTACCTCAGTTTCAGATAATACACTGGAGAAAGATTAAGGGATGTTCCTAAGGATGCATACACCATTAGAGATAAAAGTTGGATTAAAAAGGAAGTGAGCCTCAATTATCAATCTATCAATCCTAAATTCCATGTTCTTTCTTTATTCATATGTACAAACACACACACACACACACACACACAGAGTTTTATCAGGGAATAGAGTATAGGTATGATGAATGAGTAAACTTTGTTTTACATGCTAGAGCTTCATTTCAGCCAGTATTGCTGACTCTTCCTGAAATGTTCTGATTTATTTTCTTGCCTTTGTAAACAAGGTATATTGAACCTCATTAATATATTTCTTTAAATGTTTACCATGAGAGTTTAAATTTACCTTGTGTTGTGGTTCATTGATACCTTCAGCTGAAACTGAGCTTATATTAGCATCGTTGTTTCTGAGTTAAATGACCCACATACACATTACCATATGTAAAATAGATAGCCAGTGGGAATTTTCTATGTGACTCAGGGAGATCAAACTAGTACTCTGTGACAACCTAGAGGGGTAGGATGGGGTGGGAGGTGGGAAGGAGGTTCAAGAGGGACATATGTATACTTTTGGCTGATTTATGTGGATATATGGCAGAAATAGGAGAAGGCAATGGCATCCCACTCCAGTACTCTTGCCTGGAAAATCCCATGGATGGAGGAGCCTGGTAGGCTGCAGTTCATGGGGTTGCTGAGGGTCGGACACGACTGAGCGACTTCACTTTCACTTTTCACTTTCATGCATTGGAGAAGGAAATGGCAACCCACTCCAGTGTTCTTGCCTGGAGAATCCCAGGGACGGCGGAACCTGGTGGGCTGCCGTCTATGGGGTCGCACAGAGTCGGACATGACTGAAGTGACTTAGCAGCAGCATGGCAGAAATAAACACAATATGTAAAGCAATTATTCTTCAATTAAAAATGAATAAAATTTTAAAAGACCCACATATTCCAGGATTTTGTGAATTTTGTGTTAGCATCATATAATTTATGAACTTCTAAATGATTCTGTTTGTTGCATTAACAAATATGACATGAATATCCACTCTGAGTATCAGTTAGGCATTAGCTGAAGAGACTAGACATGAGCCCTTCTCTTAAGTCTTCCTTCTTCTTAAGCCTTCCTTCTCTTAAGGCTTCCCTGATAGCTCATTTGGTAAAGAATTCACCTATGATGCAGGAGACCCCAGTTCACTTCCTGGGTCAGGAAGATCCACTGGAGAAGGGATAGGTACCCACTCCAGTATTCTTGGGCTTCCCTTGTGGCTCAGCTGGTAAAGAATTCACCTACAATGTGGGACACCTGAATTCGATCTTTGGGTTGGGAAGATCCTTTGGAGAAGGGAAAGGCTACCCACTCCGGTATTCTGGCCTGGAGAATTCCATGGACAGTATAGTCCATGGGGTTGCCAAGAATCGGACATGACTGAGTGACTTTCACTTAACTTGGCTTCTCTTAAGTAACTCACAATCTTTTTGCAACCTGTCTTAATACAGTGTGATTAGTGCTATACACAGAGTACCACAGAACCTCAGAGAAGAAAATGGCCTAACTTAGCTGGTGACATCATCCTTTCATGTATTGTTTGGGCCAGGTCAAGGTGAATGAATTTGACAAGTCAAAACTCTGTGCTATAGGGAGATTTACTGACAATTGTGCCAACTCAAAGATAGCAAGTGCACCAAGATTAATGAATCCAAGAATTTCTATAATGTATCTTCCACAATGTCCAGTATACAATTAAATGCTCAACATTGAAATAAACAGAAAAATATGACTCCATGATTAAGAGAAAAATAGTCTATAGAAGTCAATTTTAAGATGGCCCAAATTAGTAGTCAGGTGCTTTTAAAAAAGGCAGTATATACATAGATTCAAAGATTTATAGGAAAATATGCTCTTGATGAGCAAACAGATGTGGAATCTCAGTAAAGAAATGAAAACTGTAATAAGAACTTATAGAACAGAAAGTTAAAATATTCGAAATGGAAAATTTACTAATTTGCTCAACAGCAAACTGGAGTTGGTAAAAGAAAGGATTGGTTAACTTGAAGGACAGATTCAATAATATCTACTGATCTAAGAACAGAAAAAAGAAAAATCTCAATGATTTATAAACAATATAAGAAGTCTAATTTCCAAGTGATTGGAGTCTCAAATAGAGAACAGAATGTGTCACAAAAATATCTGGAGATGTATTGGCCAAATTAATGAGAAATACAGAGATCCAAGAATCTCAGTGAATCTCAAGCAGGATAAATAAAAAGAACACCAAATCGAAGTACATCAGAGGTGAATCTTTAAAACCAAAGATAAATAAATCTTGATAGTCACCAGTAAAATTGGTATACTACAAGTAAGGGAACAATAATAATTTCACTGACTTCTAATCAAAATGACGGAGACCAGAACAGAGTTAAATGGCATTTTTAGTGTTAAGTTAGAATTCTATATCCAGTAAAAAAAATACCATTCAGAAATTATATGTATGTGAATATATTTTCAGATAATTAAAAATTGAGATATTATACACTATCAAAACTGCTAAAGGAAGTTCTTAAGGTTGAAGGAATATGGCACCAAATTCAAGCTATAGATTTATAGAAAGTACTGAAGATCACTGGACATAATAATATGTGGGTAAATAAAGATATCTTGTTTTTCTTTCAGTTATTTTAAAGGATATATTACAGAAAATATTATGATATAATATTGAGAGGCTAATAATGTATACAGGTGTCAGATACATGACAACTATAGCATATAGAAAGATAAGTGTAACTGTACTGTTATGAGATGTCTTTGTTTAACAAGAAGTGGTACAATTTTAACTAAGAAAGGTTGTAATAAGAATGCATATTCATAGAAAAATAATGAAAAGAATAATGCAATCAGGCATACCTATGAAGACAATACAGAAATAAAATAGTAATAATATTTAAGTATTAATATTTAAGAAATATATTAATACTTAAGGAAAAACAGGAACAGAGGAATAGCTAGCAAATGAGACAAATAGAAAAAAATAGCAAAACATTAGACTTAAATTCAGTTGTATTAAGAACTACATTCAATCTAGACATATGGTTGACCCTTAAATGACATGGGGATTAAGGGTACTCAAACACTCCTTACCCCTACCCTGTCCCAGCAGTTGAAAATTCACATATAACTTTACAACTGGCACTTTTAAAATAAAATTGTATTTATTAATTGCATTTACTTTTGGTTGTGCTGGGTCTCTGCTGCTGCTCACAGACTTTTAGTTGCAGTGAGCAGAGACTACTCTTTTGCTGTGCATGGGCTTCTCACTGCAGTGGCTTCTCTGATTGCAGAGCACATGCTTTTGGCACTCAGGTTCCATAGCTGCCGCACGTGTGCTCAGCAGCTTCGACGTGCAGCCGTAGGGTGCACGGGCTTCATTAGCTGAGACGAACAAGCTCAGTAGTTGTGGTTCACAGGCCCTAGGGTGTGTGGGCTTCAGTCAGTGTGGCACAGAGGCTCAGCAGCTGCAGCTCGCAGGCTCGAGAGTGCTGGCACAGTAGATGGGGCACACGGGCATAGTTGCTCCATGACTTTTGGAATCTTCTAGGACCAGGGATCAAACTCGTGTGCTCTGTCTTGGTAGACAGATTCATATCTATCATGCCAAGGGAAGTCCAACAGTTGGCACTTTGTATCTGTAGTTCAACATTTGCAAATTCAACCAATCTCAGATTGTAAATATAGTAGTATATGTGTTGAAAAAATTCCATCTATAAGAGGACATGCACAGTTCAAACCTATGTTGTTCAAGGGTCGGCAGTCCTAAATAGGTCAATGAAAAGGCAGATGTTGTCCGGATGGATATAAACAAACTGAAATAAAAATACACAGATGAATTGAAAGAATGAGTGAAGGGAAACATATAACATTTGTTGTTGTTCAGTCACTCAGTCAGGTCTGACTCTTCATGACCCCATGGACTGCAATCTTCCCTGTCCTTCACAAACTCTTGGAGTTTGCTCAAACTCATGCCCATGCAAACTCTATACTAGAGTAGTTTTACCTTCTACAACTTCTTTAGCTATTTCTAGTGCTGCAGAAATTATCCCAGTTTTCACTTATTTAAAATACCTTACTTTCATCTTCAGTTTTCATTAATATCAGACAAAGTAGATTTCAAAACAAGAAATATTACCATAAATAAAATTGGGAGATTTTATTAAAATAAAAAGCCAGTTCATCAGTAAGACATGACAATCTTAAATACACAGCTCCTAGTAACAGAATTCTAAAATAAGTAAAACAAGAACTAAGTTAAATAGAAAGAGAAATAGATAAATTTACAGTTCTGATTGGGGATTTCAATACTTGCTTAGCAATTGATTGGATGAGTAGGCAGTAAATAAGCAAATAGAATAGCTCTTCCATGTTTTAGTCAGTTTGACCTTTTGATATTTATAGAACCTTCCAACCAACAGCAGACTACACTTTCCAAGTGACCATGGAAGCAAGAGAGAACACATGAATCATAAAATAAGATTCAATAAACTTATAAATATTAAAATAATACAAAGTATGTTTTCTGACCACAGTGGAGTTTAAATTTAAATCAAACAAAAAATATCAGGTAAAAACATTTGGAATTTAACACACAGACTAATAATTGATGAGTTAAAGAATAGATTTAAGGGAAACTGAAAAATATCTGGAACTGAATAGAAATTAAGATGTAAGACATTAAAACTTGTGTGATTCAGCTAATAGTGCTTAGAAAATAGTTTGATTGCTTAATATAAAAAAGAAGTATATTGGTCATGGTCCATTTGGGAAACCACAGTTTGAATAATAAAAGTTTAATATAAAGGATTAATTGTAACAGGGGATTACTGTTAGTTCAGTGGTGTGTGGGGTCACAGATGGCCAGGTGACAGTCTCATTTTCTAATTAAATTTAATTATTTTTGCTACATTTCTTGGTTAGAAATATTTTGGCCATAAGGACTAAGACCCATGGAGCTAAGTATGCTGGGACAGGAAAAAAATACTGCAAGTGAGTTATTAGGTGAAATGGGAATAAAAGAAACCACTATCACTTTCACCCCTTAACTCCTAGACCCATCAATTCTGGCTATATAATTGTCTGATTCAGAACATACATTCTTTGATTTAAAAGAGAGCCCTGTCATTTAAAGATATCTTACAACTGGTGGAGTAACCAAGTCATTAGTAAGCCATTTATCTTTCCAATACATCACCTATTTCTGGATAATGAACTGTGTGGTAAGATTAGTTAATTCTGTAGTCATGAGTCCATTGCTGTATTTCCTTTATTGTGAAATGAGGTCCTTTACCAGATGCAATGTTATGGGGAATGCCATGATAGTGGTTAAGGCATTCTGAGTGTCCACAGATGGTAGGGCTGGCAGAAGGCATTAGGGGAAGATAAATCAAATCAATTTTCTGAATTTGTGTCTGTTCCAGCAAAGATAGATTTCTGCTCCTTCCATGGGGAAAGAGGTCTATTCTAATCAACCTGCCACCAGATTGATTCTTAACAAAGAATGATAGCACATTTAGGAGTTACTATTGGTTGTTGCTTTTGGCAGATAAGATGCTCAGCAATGATATAATTCAGATCAATTTTGTTGAGGGTAAGTCCATATTGTGGAGCCTAGGTGTAGGTTCTACCTCTGCTAACATGGCCATTTTGTTCATGGGCGCTTTTGCACAAACATTAAGGTAGCTGGGGAATGAGACTGACCAGCATCCACAGGGCATACCATTTGTACACCTGACCCCCATAAGCCGTCATTTTGACTGATGAGCCACAGTGAGATTTTGGGTTCCAAAATGTTAATGTAAATTTTGAGCCAATGTCAAGTAATCCTTGATAGGTCTGGGTATTTCTTATTCCTCAGTGAAGCCACTCTACTATACGGGTATAGGTCCCTTTGGGGAAAGATTTGGTGGAAAATTTACAAGGTGTGTTTGTATTAATTATGCAGGACACTTCCTCAAGGAGACTGGACCTCCCTTGCAGTCAAGGGGCTCTTGATCTTTGAACTGACATTGGGTGATAGACTGTGATGCTCCGCTGTGTTGACTCAAGTCAGGTGATAGATGCAGTGTTAGCTCTGATGTGACACAGAGCGACTCACCTGGTGGTTATTCCCTCAGTTCTCTAATGTAAAATTAGAATACATATGCTTAGTGACTGGTAGAATCCCCCGTAGTGGTTCCCTAACATATGGGTCACATGGTAGCAAGTATTAAATGAAAGCCCTTAGAATTTCTTCTCCTTTCAAAGATCAGTTCAGTTCAGTCACTCAGTCATGTCTGACTCTTTGTGACTTCATCAACAGCAGCACGCCAGGCCTCCCTGTCCATTACCAGCTCCCGGAGTCCACCCAAATCCATGTCCATTGAGTCGGTGATGCCATCCAACCATCTCATCCTCTGGCATCCCCTTCTTCTCATGCCCTCAATCCCTCCCAGCATCAGGGTCTTTTCAAATGAGTCAGCTCTTTGCATTAGGTGGCCAAAGTTTTGGAGTTTCAGCTTCAACATCAGTCCCACCAAAGAACACCCAGGACTTATGTCTTTTAGAATGGACTGGTTGGATCTCCTTGCTGTCCAAGGGACTCTCAAGAGTCTTCTCCAACACCACAGTTCAAAAGCATCAATTCTTCGGCGCTCAGCTTTCTTTATAGTCCAACTCTCACATCCATATATGACCACTGGAAAAACCATAGCCTTGACTAGACAGATATTTGTTGACAAAGTAATGTCTCTGCTTTTTAATATGCTGTCTAGGTTGGTCATAACTTTCCTTCCAAGGAGTAAGCGTCTTTCAATTTCATGGCTGCAGTCACCGTCTGCAGTGATTTTGGAGCCCCCAAAAATAAAGTCTGACACTGTTTCCACTGTTTCCCCATCTATTTCCCATGAAGTGATGGGGCCAGATGCCATGATCTTCGTTTTCTGAATGTTGAGCTTTAAGCCAACTTTTTCACTCTCCTCTTTCACTTTCATCAGGAGGCTCTTTAGTTCTTCTTCACTTTCTGCCACAAGGGTGGTGTCATCTGCATATCTGAATTTATTGATATTTCTTCTGGCAATCTTGATTCCAGCTTGTGCTTCCTCCAGCCCAGCATTTCTCTGCATATAAATTAAATAAGCAGGGTGACAATATACAGCCTTGATGTACTCCTTTTCCTATTTGGAACCAGTCTGTTGTTCCATGTCCAGTTCTAAATATTGCTTCCTGACCTGCATACAGGTTTCTCGAGAGGCAGGTCAGGTGGTCTGGTATTCCCATCTTTTTCAGAATTTTCCACAGTTTATTGTGATCCACACAGTCAAAGGCTTTGGCATAGTCAATAAAACAGAAATAGATGTTTTTCTGGAACTCTCTTGCTTTTTTGATGATCCAGCAGATGTTGGCAATTTGATCTCTAGTTCCTCTGCCTTTTCTAAAACTAGCTTGAAGATCTGGAAGTTTATGGTTCACATATTGCTGAAGCCTGGCTTGGAGAATTTTGAGCATTACTTTACTAGTGTGTGTGATGAGTGCAACTGTGCAGTAGTTTGAGCATTCTTTGGTGTTGTCTTTCTTTGGTTATTGAAATGAAAAGTGACATTTTCCAGCCCTCTGGCCACTGCTGAGTTTTCCAAATTTGCCAGCATATTGAGTGCAGCACTTTCACAGCATCATCTTTCAGGATTTGAAATAGCTCAACTGGAATTCCATCTCATTTACTATTCCTTTTCAACATAGTAAGTGAGAAACAATATCGCTTTACTATGGGAATTATAGAGATGAATAACACCGTAAAAAACCTAAAGAAAGGGGATGATAATATCCATCACATTGCTATTTAATTCCTTCACTTTGGCTGCAAATAAGTCAGATGTATGTTAGAAAATGATCATGGGCTGTTGTAAACTTAATCTGATTGTGATGCCAATTGCTCTTGGTTTCCCATATGTAATGTCTCTAAGGGAGAAAGTCCACATAGCATGTGACACTTGGTACACAGTTATTGACCTGGATGACTTTTTCTCCATACAGTTTCTAAGGATGACCAGAAGCAGTTGCTTTTACCTGGAAGGCCTAGTGGTGTATTTTCAGTCTTACTCTGGGGCTATGACAATTTCCTGCTCCCTATTATACTATGGGGGCTTCCCCGGTAGCTCAGCTGGCAAAGAATCTGCCTGCAATGCAGGAGACCCTGATTCAATTCCTGGGTTGGGAAGATCTCCTGGAGGAGGGCATGGCAACCCATTCCAGTATTCTTTCCTGGAGAATCCCATGGACATAGAAGCCTGGTGGGGCCCAGTACATGGGGGTCACAAAGAGTCAGACATGACTGAGCAACTAAGCACAGCACATCATACTATAGACCACAGAACTCTTGCTTGAATTGACATTTCATACAACATCATATATCCTAGTGTATTGATGACATTGAACAAATTGGACCTGTTGAACGGAAAATAGCAATTATTTTAGATGTCTTAGAATAAGATGATGAGTTCTAATTCTGGATCTGTCAAGGCCCAACTAGACAAATGTTGCTTGATGAAGGGAAAGGCTGCCCACTCCAGTATTCTGGCCTGGAGAATCCATGGACTGTATAGTTTATGGGGTCTCAAAGAGTTGGACATGACTGAGCAACATTCACTTTCACTTTATAATTTGAATAAGGAGTTTAATATAAAGAATTAGTAACTGTTACAATGGAGAAGGGAATGGCAACCCACTCCAGTATTCTTGCCAGGAGAATCCCATGGACAGAGAAGCCTGGTGGGCTACAGTCTGTGAGGTCACAAAGAGTCGGACAGGACTGAGTGACTAACACACACACACAACTATTACAAGGAACTGGAGCAATGAAAATATTGGATAGCAACTAAGATAATCCTGAAAAATACAGGAATAGCAAATCCAGCCACTATCCCTAGGGCTAATACAGGGTATTATAGGGAACAGATTTTCTCTACATTTTTTAGTGATCCTATAAAAATCTCAGTTTCCTGAACCATGGAAATGCATAAGCTATCAGGGTAGAAGGTTTGCTTTCATTTCCCCTAGGAACATTTCACTTCTTTCACTGAAGATTAGAACTGAGGCCATCTGTTTCTGTAATGGTGGAGCTAATTATTTCCTTACAATAAGCTTCTCTTATCTTCCCAAGAGCCAAATGGTTTTGGGTAAGGCACCTCGTTGTTGTTGTTCAGTCACTAAGTCAAGTCTGCTCTTTGCAACCCCATGGACTGCAGCACACAAGGCTTCCCTGTCCTTCGCTATCTCCCGGGGTTTGCTCAAACTCAAGTCCACTGTGTTGATAATGTCATCCAACCATCTCATCCTCTGTCTGCCTCCTCCTCCTGCCTTTAATCTTTCCCAGCATCAGGGTCTTTTCCAATGAGTTGGCTCTTCACATCAGTTGGCCAAAGTATTGGAGCTTCAGCTTTAACATCAGTCCTTCCAATGAATATTCAGGGTTGACTTCCTTTAGGATGGACTAGACTGCTCTCTTTGCTGTCCAAGAAACTCTAAAGAGTCTTCTCCAACACCATAGTTCAAAAGCAATGATTCTTCAGTGTTCAGCCTTGTTTATGGTCCAACTCTCACATCTGTACTTGACTACTGGGAAAACCATAGCTTTGACTATATGGACTTTCGTCAGCAAAGGGATGTCTCTGCTTTTTAATATGCTGTCCAGGAGCAAGCATCTTTTAACTTCATGACTGCAGTCAGTGTCTGCAGTGATTCATTATCTCTCTGCTTGTTTACATTTCAAAAGGGGTGGAGCCTGGAACCTTGAGGAAATCTCTAGGTTGTTAAAGCCATAGACACTTTATCTTCTTCCTGGAGAGATTTATTTACATAACAAAGGATTAGAGTAAGGATTCTTTGCATTCTGTCTCCAAGGAGATACTCAGAAGAAGAAGGAAGAAAAACAATCTCCCCTGTATAAAGGGAAGGCTTTTATATTTCTCCATCACTTGAATACTGAGTTATCCTACCACTTGTGTAGAATATATTTTCCATCTGGCTCTTATCACATCACTCTGCAGGGTTTCAAATGTGGAGAGACTAATGATCCAATGCTGTTCTGACTGTCGACTGTGTGGTGAGCATAGTAAGAAATCTGCTCTGATTTAGAAACTTCATTCAAAAAAATTTAATAATAATGAATGTTAAAAATCAACAACACTCAAGGAAGAGACAACCTTTCCTGCATAAGGGTTAATATCCATACCTTATTGGAGAGGCCACAAAATCAACCCACTGTATGATAGAGACAGTGCAATGTGCCATGCTGGGAGAATTTGGATGAAATCTACACTTTGGAACATGCGAGAAATCTGCCCTCTATTATATTGGGGAGAGCTATTCTGAAGGTGCTGTCTTGCTGGAGATGCTCTACTATGCAAAGAGCCATCCTAAAGTAAGTTGTTTATTCCTAGGTGCTGTTGATTGCCATGCACTGCAGAGCTGGAGTATCTGCCCATGTTACAGGAACTTGGTGCTGGAGAAGCCAAGTCATGCTGAAGAAAACTGCCCAATGAAGCACAGTGGAAATGTGAAGGAAGGTCCCTTCCTCCTGCAATGTGTCTCATAGTGTCCTGAATTGACAAAGCTTGGCATTGTACCAGCTGTCAGGAGCCCAGATCAGTTTCTTCAGAGCAAGCAATGAAGGCATATTTGAAGTTGAAGGGAAATACACTGATAAATGGCACACAAAGAAAAATGTAAAATCAATTATGTATTGCTTCTTCCACTCAGGAGGGAGTAACTACTATTCTATTAGTCCTTTCATCATAAAAAAAATTAATAAAGTGGGAAAAGCATGCAAATCAATTGTTTTCAGATTTGAGACAATAGGCAGTGAAAGACTGTGTGATTATGGAGTGACTAAAAACATGAAAGTGAAGCTTCATGATTCCCTGGCCTTTTGTCTAAAGACTCTTTGTAAAACATGACATAGTGAAGGGGAGTCTAAGAAGAAGACAGGGTTTTACTGAGCTAAAGAGACAAATATTGAAATTTAGAAATGGCAGTATGGCTGGTACATGGGGGTCAGAGTAGAAGAGAAGAGGAAGCTCCACAGAATAAAAGCTGCAGAATGATATATAAGTATCTCTTGGTCTGTAGCAGAATACTGAGCTATGCATATGCAGAGCAGGCAATAAAAGGCTGGCAAAGAATAATTAAGGGGAAATGTAAGGTAAACAGAGGTTTTGAAGTTTGCACTTGGCTGTGAGACATTGGTGTTTGACCAACTAGAGAAGAGAAGCTTACCTGAACACACTGGGTCTTCAATGGAGACCCTAGTAAGACTATACCTTCGGGATAAAGCCATGCTAACCCTAAAGTAAAGACTAATGAGTCCTGCCCTATCAAACAGAGAACTCAATCAAGTCAAGCTCAATAGGATCCACTAGTAACCTATATACATAACAGAACAAAGTTCATTGTTTTTTAAAGGTATAAAAGGAAAAAAAAACAACACGCTACACATAAAATTCTAAATCTCTAGCATTCACTAAACTACTTGGTATATGAAGAATCAGAAGAATGTCAATTATAGTGAGAAGAAAATCAAAAGAAAGAGATATAGACATGAAAGAGGAGATAGAATTAGGCAAGGTTGCTAAAACATTTACAAATATTATATACGCTCAAGGATTAAAAGAAAGCATGAAAGGAATGAAACATGTAAAAGAACCAAATGAACCTTCTGTATATAAAAGATTGTATTATGTGCAAAGAACATTTTCAATTCAGTTCGGTCACTCAGTCGTGTCCAGCTCTTTTCGACCCCATGGACTGCAGCACTCCAGGCCTCCCTGTCCAACACCAACTCCCGGAGTTCACCCAAACTCACGTCCATCGAGTCAGTGATGCCATCCAGCCATCTCATCCTCTGTCATCCCCTTCTCCTCCTGCCCCTAATCCCTCCCAGCATCAGAGTCTGCCGGGAGCCAGCGTGAGGAACTCCGCCCATGGCAAAGGTCATGAGGAAGGAGGCTTCGGCATACGCAAAGGCTTGATCGAGCCTCAGGAAACCCCCTGTTCCCGAGCGTCTACCCCAAAACCAGAGTCTGTTTTTATGCTCTCATCTACAACTCTGACTTTACGGGGGCTCTCCCCCATAACCATTTCTCTTGGAGAAGGAGTTAACGTGCAGCTTCAAGGCAATAAAAATTCCTGGGCATGACAAGAGTGTTTCAGCTTATGGACTCCTCTGAAGGTTATCTAGCTCACCTGTATAGGTTTGTCCGGCCACATGTGATTGTTTACAGCCTTCCAACCTGGGAGGCATGAGATGTTTTAGACTTACTAAAGGCAAATTCTTTTGGGGAGTTGGAAATTATTAGTATAGTGGGTTGGTTAGGAATTATATTGGTGAGGGGTTTTTCATTTGTTGTGTCAATAATTGCTGCTAATTCCCTGTCCTGGGTGTGACAAGGGTGTCTCAGGTCAAACCTCTCTGCTGACAGACTAGCTTGTGTGACAGGATTATCTATACTCCTGCCACTACNAGGGTGCTGCCCGGTTTAAGAAAAAACACCCTTGGAAGAAATAAGTTTTTTGGTTATCAGAAAGAAGGGATCATAAAATGTCAGCAGGTCTCATGGCCAGAAGATGATGTAAATTCCCGAAGACCTTTTTTTGAAGCACCTGATTTCGATGAAGGTCAGGACTGCTGACCCCCATGTGACTCTGTATTCATCCCTATATGTAAAAAAAGGTATATAAACAAACCCCAAAAATAAAGAAATCGGATCAGTTTCCAGAAAGACTGATTCCCCCATGTCGTTTCATTCTTGCTCCCGTTTTTCTGGCTGAATTCCCCTCTGGAGCATGGATGCTATTCCATGTAAACCAAGCTATTCAGCCTCTTTATCTCAACTAATTTTCCTACTACACTATCCGTTTCTAATCTCTCTATATATCTGTGATTAAATATGTATTTTTCCAGAGACGCCGACGACGTCCCCACCTTCGAATTCCCTGTATCCACCGGGGATGAGTCTTTTCCAATGAGTCAACTCTTCACATCAGGTGGCCAAAGTATTGGAGTTTCAGCCTCAGCATCAGTCCTTCCAACGAACACCCAGGACTGGTTTCCCCTAGGAGGGACTGGTTGGATCTCCTTGCAGTCCAAGGGACTCTCAAGAGTCTTCTCCAACACCACAGTTCAAAAGCATCAATTCTTCGGTGTTCAGCCTTCTTCACAGTCCAACTCTCACATCCATACATGACCACTGGAAAAACCATAGCCTTGAATAGACAGACCTTTGTTGGCAAAGTAATGTCTCTGCTTTTTAATATGCTGTCTAGGTTGGTCATAACTTTTCTTCCAAGGAGCAAGCGTCTTACAATTTCATGGCTGCAGTCATCATCTCCAGTGATTTTGTACCCCCTAAAAATAAAGTCTCTTACTGTTTCCATTGTTTCCTCATTTATTTGCCCTAAAGTGATGGGACTGGATGCCATGATCTTAGTTTTCTGAATGTTGAGCTTTAAGCCAACTTTTTCACTCCCCTCTTTCACTTTCATCAAGAGGCTCTTTAGTTCTTCTTCACTTTCTGCCATAAGGGTGGTGTTATCTGCATATCTGAGGTTACTGAACTTTCTCCCAGCATTCTTGACCCAGCTTGTGCTTCATCCAGTTCAGCATATATTTCTCATGATCTCATGATGTACTCTGCAAATAGGTGGCTTCCCTGGTGGCTCAGAGGTTAAAGTGTCTGCCTCCAATGAGGGAGACCCAGGTTCAATCCTTGGGTCAGGAAGATCCCCTGGAGAAGGAAATAGTAACCCACTCCAGTATTCTTGCCTGGAGAATCCCATGGACGGAGAAGCCTAGTAGGCTACAGTCTACGGGGTCACAAAGAGTCAGACATGACTGAGTGACTTCACTTCACTCTGCAAATAAATTAAATAAGCAGGGTGACAATACACAGCCTTGAGGTACTCCTTTCCCAATTTGGAACCAGTCTGTTGTTCCATGTCCAGTTCTAACTGCTTCTTCCTGACTTGCATTTTGCAGAATATTTTGCAGAATAGATTAACAGCAGATTAGTGACTGTCTTTGTTTCATTGATTTTTCTCTACTGATATCTTGTTTTCAATTTCATTGATTTCTTCAATAGTCATTATTATTTATTTGCTTCCATTTTAGGTTTAATTTGCCTTTTTCCTCCCTAGTTTCCTTAGATAGAAACTTAGATTATTGATTTTAGGTCTCTTTTCTTTACTAAGATATGTATTCAATGCTATAATTTTCTCTCTAAGCACTGTTGTTACTGAATCCCACTTTGATGTTTTATTTTCATTTAGTTCAAAATATTTTCAAATTTATCTGGAGATTTCTCCTTTGACCTATGCCATATAATTATAATTATGACTTTAAATTTTTAATGTCAATATGTTTATTCAAAAAGAAGCAAAATATAGCTGCTTTTGGGAAAAATGTTTTCTTAAGAAATTTGTTGAGTATCTACCATGTGCAAATTTGTACTAGGTACTAATAAGTCTTTGAAAGTGTAAAGGAAAGCATTGGCCACTCAGTTAGGTCCAATGCTGTGTGACTCGATGGACTGTAGCCCACTAAGCTTGTCTGTCCGTGGGATTCTCCAGGCAAGAATACTGAAGTGGGTTGCCATTCCTTTCTCCACAAGATCTTGCCAACTCAGGGATCGAACCTGGTCTCCTGAATTGCAGGCAGATTCTTTACCATCTGAGCCACATTAATAGCAAGATCACTAATGGCACAAAGTGAAGAAGAACTAAAGAACCTCTTAGTGAGAGTGAAAAAGGAGAGTGAGAAAGCTGGCTTGAAACTCAACATTAAAAAAACTAAGATCATGCCATGCAGTTCCATTCAGTTCAGTTGCTCAGTCGTGTCTGACTCTTTACGACCCCATGAATCACAGCATGCCAGGCCTCCCTGTCCATCACCAACTCCCAGAGTTCACTCAGACTCACGTCCATCGAGTCAGTGATACCATCCAGCCATCTCATCCTCTGTCATCCCCTTCTCCTCCTGCCCCCAATCCCTCCCAGCATCAGAATCTTTTCCAATGAGTCAACTCTTCACATGAGGTGTCCAAAGTATTGGAGTTTCAGCTTCAGCATCATTCCCTTCAAAGAAATTCCAAGGCTGATCTCCTTCAGAATGGACTGGTTGGATCTCCTTGCAGTCCAGGGGACTCTCAAGAGTCTTCTCCAACACCACAGTTCAAAAGCATCAATTCTTCGGCACTCAGCTTTCTTCACAGTCCAACTCTTACTTCATGACAAATAGAAGGGAAAAAAGTGGAAGCAGTGACAGATTTTATTTTCTCGGCTTCCAAAATCACTGCAGACAGTGACTGCAACCATGAAAGTAAAAGACACTTGCTCCTTTAAAGAAAAGCAATGAAAAACCTAAAGAGTGTTTTAAAAAACAGAGACATCAGTTTGCTAACAAAAATCTGTATAACCAAAGCTGTGGTTTTTCCAGTTATGTACGGATGTGAGAGTTGAACCATAAAGATGGCTGAGCACCAAAGAAAGGATGGTTTTGAATTGTGGTGCTGGAGAAGACTCTTGAGAGTCCCTGGGACTGCAAGGAGAACAAAACAGTCAATCCTAAGGAAAATTAACCCTGACTATTCGTTGGAAGGACTGTTGCTGAAGCCGAAGCTCTAATATTTTGGTCACCTGATATGAAGAGCTGGCTCTTTGGAAAAGACCCTGATTTGGGGAAAGATTGAAGGCAAACGTAAAAGGGGCCAGCATGGGATGCAGTGGTTAGGCAGCATCACTGACTCAATGGACCTGAATCTGAACAAACTCCTAGAGCTAGTGGAGGACAGAGGAGCCTGGTACACTATAGTCCATGGGATCCAAAGAGTCAGACAGGACCTAACGACTGAGTAACAACAGGCAAGATTTTAAACTTGAACAGAAACTCATTAAATTATCAAATTTAAATTTGTTACAATTAAGATATGAAAGTTTAATGGTGGCAAACACAGTCTGCAGAATTAGCAACTTAGTGCATTTTCCCCCTAACATGATGCTGACTCCACAGACTCACGAAATATCAGCAGCTTCCATGTCATCCTCAGACTATACTCTGTGAAGCAGAAATTATCTGTAGGGCTGTTCTTAGCTCTGGGTTTTGGGTAGCAGTCAGGCTATATTTTCTCCAGAGAAGACCAGGCCAGAAAGGGAGGGTTAATATATGAGGCTTTAGGTTCCAAATGGAAGGACCATTTAAATCTTCTCTTTAAATAGGAGGTGATACAATATGCTTGTGTTTCTTCCAGTCCAGCATTTCTTATGATGTACTCTGCATAGAGGTTAAATAAGCAGGGTGACAATATACAGCCTTGACGTACTCCTTTTCCTATTTGGAACCAGTCTGTTGTTCCATGTCCAGTTCTAACTGCTGCTTCCTGACCTGAATACAGATTTCTCAAGAGGCAGGTCAGGTGGTCTGGTATTCCCATCTCTTTCAGAATTTTCCACAGTTTATTGTGATCCACACAGTCAAAGGCTTTGGCATAGTCAATAAAGCAGAAATAGATGTTTTTCTGGAACTCTCTTGCTTTTTCTATGATCCAGTGGATGTTGGCAATTTGATCTCTGATTCCTCTGCCTTTTCTAAAACCAGCTTGAACATC
>SJYQ01002139.1:286652-343943 GCA_006410935.1 Redunca redunca
CGAAGAATTGATGCTTTTGAACTGTGGTGTTGGAGAAGACTCTTGAGAGTCCCTTGGACTGCAAGGAGATCCAACCAGTCCATTCTGAAGGAGATCAGCCCTGGGATTTCTTTGGAAGGAATGATGCTAAAGCTGAAGCTCCAGTACTTTGGCCACCTCATGTGAAGAGTTGACTCATTGGAAAAGACTCTGATGATGGGAGGGATTGGGGGCAGGAGAAGGGGACGACCCAGGATGAGATGGCTGGATGGCATCACGGACACGATGGACGTGAGTCTGAGTGAACTCCGGGAGATGGTGATGGACAGGGAGGCCTGGCGTGCTGCGATTCATGGGGTCGCAAAGAGTCGGACACGACTGAGTGACTGAACTGAACTGATACAATATGCTGGGTGTGAGGATGCTGAATGAGGTTGGGGTACTGAGTACAGGGGAGACTGGAGGATCCCTGATGGACAGTTCAGTGGGAGCATGGTGTGCAAAGAAGAAATGAACTGAAGGATGACATCCAGGAGGCGGAGGACAGGGCTTTCCGAGTCTTTCTTTAGGACCAGTGACATGGGAAGGAGAGATCAATAGAATCCAGAGTATTGAGTCCTTAGCTTCACACTTTAGATGTGGGTAAATCAGAGTTCACAGCCAATGATGTTCCAATATCTGAGCCTGACAACAAGAAAAAAAAATACTCTAAAAAAGATGTTTTATTTCACTCTTAGGAAATAGGGACGAGGGCTTCCCTTGTAGCTCAGTCGGTATAGAATCTGCCTGCAGTGCAAGAGACCTGGGTTCAATCCCTGGGTCAGGAAGATGCCCTGGAGAAGGAAATGGCCACCCACTCCAATATCCTTGCTGGGAAATCCCATGGACAGAGGAGCCTGGTGGGCTACAGTCCATGGGTTCAGTCCATGCTACAGTCCATGGTACAGTCCAAAGAGTCAGACACGACTGAGTGACAAACACTTTCAAGAGAGGGAGAGATTCTTATGTGTCTGTAGAGATGAAGATGAAAGGAGATTAAGTGCAATGAAGGGCACGACTGAAACTTTAAAAGGGAATTTATAATTAATCTATACTGGTGGAGGAACTGTAAGCCTCTGGATTTCAGAGACTAGATTTACATTTCTTTGTATTCACCCCGGCACCTAGCAACGCTTAGATACGTAGTGAGTACTCAGAAAGCAGGAGGAAGGGAGGAAGACGGAGGACATTGTTCTAGGGAATGAATGTTCTGAGCAGGATAAGAGAAGCCCTAAGAGTCTGTCCCACAGCCCACAGGCCAGAATTCACGGACACCTTCCCGTGGCTAACAAGAACCTAGCAGTGACAATAGGAAGGTCAAGCAGAGCTGTACTTTGACAGTGAAGCAAGAACCTCCGAACTTGGGCTCCTGAGACCTGAGCTGTTAGCTGTATCCATTTTTTCTCTATTCTGACTCTTACCTGGACTTGAATGCTATCACATGATTCTGGATCTTCTCATTCCTGGAATCTGGGCTACAGAGGTTGGGATGTATGCAATAACTAATATTTTAAATAATTAATCACCATTGATTTCTCAGACAAGGGTCATTCCCTTCTTCCCTTATTGAAGCCAGGCACTTCGCACCTATGTGCAGAAGTTAAAAATCTTTCAAAGAGTATTGATAACTTTGCAAGCCCCTCCACGTCCCATTCTATATGTGTAAAACCTGAAAAGTCTGAGCTTTGTGACAGGAGCTGCAACTCACTGGTGGGAAACTTAATACCACTTTGTGAAGGGGCTGTGTTGCACATACCCACACTATTGTTGGCCTTCAGCTTTGCTCAGACAGATAGGAGAGGTGGTAGAGTGGGCTGGAGGATGTTCAGGAAAGAGAGGGAAACAATTGCCCATAAAAGGTTTTCATCCATTCTTTTCCCACCAGACATTTTAAAGGGTAAATATTTCCCTGCTTCTGTCTTCTTTTGTATAGATAAGAAGGGAATTTTGTCCCCCAAAGAATCTATTACTTGCTTCATGAGCTTGGTTCTATAGCTGGGAGAAACTCTGGCAGAAATTTGATGTTGAGCCTTCACTGACTTCTCCCTTAACTTCAGGCACCTTTACTCTAGTTTTTCCAGCAAGGATGATGAGTTAGTTCTTATGAGGTCTAGTTTTGGAGAATACCACTTGTACCATGTTGCTGCTGCTGCTGCTAAGTCGCTTCAGTTGTGTCCGACTCTGTGCGACCCCATAGACGGCAGCCCACCAGGCTCCCGTGTCCCTGGGATTCTCCAGGCAAGAACTCTGGAGTGGGTTGCCATTTCCTTCTCCAATGCATGAAAATGAAAAGTGAAAGTGAAGTCGCTCAGTCGTGCCCAACTCTAGCGACCCCATTGACTGCAGCCCACCAGGCTCCTCCATCCATGGGGTTTTCCAGGCAAAAGTACTGGAGTGGGGTGCCATGTACCATAGTATTACAATATTGCCTGTGAAATCGTCCAAACCGTAGCCATTCCAGTGCTCATGAGCGTTAGTGCTGGGAGTCCCCCTGGCCCCTTGATGGGCTCTGGTCAGTGGGAAGGCTTTGGTGAGGAAGGGTCTCTGGCAGGGACACTTTGTGGGGTGCTTACCGCAGTACCATCTTGGGACAGGAACAGGATTCCTATGGGTTCCATAAGGATCAGTCTTTGTGAAAGTGATTAGAGATTTGACTGTCTGGGATTCTATTTTGTGTGTATGAGATAAATTTCCAGCACCGATATTCTAGGGTAGTAGAAAAGAGTTTATCTCTGAATTCTGGTTGAAATGTTTTGGTTTACCAAACTCCTTCCACAGACTGGGAAATAAATATGACTGACATTTGAATGGCATTGTTACTAGAACATCATCCTTAGATTTCTAATACTTCCTTTGAGTTGCTTATGCTTCATGTTGCCCATTAAACTCAGTTAACTTTTTAAATGCTCTGTTGAGCTTGTGAAATGTTTTTTCCTAAACAGAAGTCTTTCATGTATAATTATTAAGCTCTTCATGAATCAGTTCTTTATCACCCTGAGCAAAGGAACATTAAGGAGTAAACCAAAACACATTTTGAACATCCAGAATGATGTCACAAAATAAATGCATGCTTTACAATGTATTTTCATTATTTTTATCTAGTATTAGTTTGCTAAGAGTTTCATCATGACTGGATACTGAATTCATAAATGGCTTTTTCTGCATGCATTGAGATGATGACACAGTTTTTATTTCTGTGGTTGTGGTGAAATGAATTGATTGTTAAAGTGTCAACCCAATTTTGTATTCCTGGAATATATCCAAAATGATTTTGATGTATTACCAGTTGTGAATATTACTGTTTTCATTGCCAGGTTCTAGTTTAAGGTCATTCTCTCATAAAATAAGTTGGGAGGGTGATGTCAGCAAGATGGTCAAATAAGACACCCTTCATTTATATCTCCCATTCAGCAACAATAATTTGGCATCCATCCTCAGACAAAAGTGTCTTTGTGAGAGCTTGGAGATCCAGTTAGGAGACTGTGAAACCCTAGTACAGTCCAAGACTGAGGCTGTCTTCCTGAGGTGGCTGATTCTCTGACCATGGTCCCAAATGCAGACTTGGAAACAGCTCTGCCCACCTGAAGATGGAGCTGCAGCTCATGGCTTTGGTTCTGTCATGAGCACCATCTGCTGGGGCACCTCGGAGGAGCCATGACCACCTATGCATCAAGTGATACGCAAACAGTCTTGGCTCTGGACCTGGAAGGGGACCATTTACCTACTCTTGCCCCTTTGGGTGTGATCTGGGAGCCCCTGGATGTAACATTGAGATGGCAACGAAAGTCATTTCCAACTTTAGTGCCCCTCACGAGAAGACCAACTAGCAACTATCCATAGACAAGACACCACTGTAAAAATTCCAGAGCCTGGCAGTGAGGCTGAAGTGACTTTTGGGACCACAGAGATGGAGAAGCACTGCAATGGAAGGGGAAGAATAGAGGTTTCACTTCGAGGGCATTGCTGCTCCCCGTACTGGCACAGAACCACGCCAAGGGATGGCTTCCCAGGACCTACAGTTTACCCAGTGGGAAAAGAGAGCAAGATAGGCATCTTGCTCCCCTCAGCTTTGGATACACTTCCTGGGAGGCTCACTTGGATCTTGCATCATGGGGAATCAGTGTGGAAATCTGTGGGGCTTGACCACTGGGGATCAGAAAGAGGTGGAGAAAAGGTGCAGTCAGTCTTGCTGGATCACATTTCTGTTTGTATCAGTGCCCAGGTGGCTCTACCTGCCATCTGCAAAACCTAGCCAATGGTCTCTATTGGCAGTGAAATCTTTTCTGTGACTGTACCCAGGCAGGAAAACAAATTTACAGCCCATTCCAACTATTGAGCATAGCTTCTCGTTCTGTCAGGACAGAGGGCTTGACCAGAGAATCTAGGCAGCCCTGGAGCCCATCTGACTGCCAAGAGTCAAGCCAGCAGCCCTTCTCACCTGTTGAGCATAGCCTCTGATTTCACTCTACTAGGGAACCTGAACAGTGATCCTGGGCAGCCTGAGCCCAGCTATGGCCCTATATGATTGCTGTACACAGCTTGTGGCCTCATGAAGACAGGGAACCCAGCTGGTGAATCCACCCAATCATGGACTATAATCTGTGGCTCCACCCAACCAGGTAGCCCAGAAAGTGACTGGCCAGCCATGAAGAGTCTCCAGCCCCACCCAACTGCAGGATACAACTGGATGTCCTGTCCAACCAGAAAGCCTAGCCAGAGACTTTGCTTAGCAGTGGAACCTTGCCAGTGGCTTACCTGATTGCAAAGCCCAGACTGAGGCTCTACCCATCTTTGGGCCCCTGGCTGATTGCACAGCTCAGCCTGAGGCTGTCTGACTCTGAAGCCCTGCCTACTGTCCCTCCAGTGTGTGGAGTTCAACCAGCGGCACCATCTGACTGGAGAGCACAGTCTGAGGGCCTGAGAACCACTTCTACTGCATCTATTTCAGAACTGCTCTCTGAAAAGCATGTTGGAAGACTGTGTGTGTGTAAACCATATATACGTATAAACCCAGAGGTTATGAAAGAAGGAACAATAAGTGGAACACAGATTTTATTTAGGAAATGAAACTTTTGTGTCATTCTACTGTGGTGGATATGTTATAAATTGTTCCAAATTTTTTTGTACAACTCAAGGAGAGAACCCTAATGTAAACTGTAGACTGGTTAACAATGATGGCTCAGTATTGGTTCATGGGTGTAACAAATGTTGGTTGTGGGGTAGGCTGAATGTGTGTGTGTGTGTGTGTGTGTGTGTGTGTGTATGTCGGGGAGGGGAGAGGATCTGTACTATCTGTCTAACTTTGCTGTGCACTTTAAACGGCTCTAAAAGCAAGCCTATTACTTTAAAAAGCAAAATGGTCAGTGTCCCAGAACACATGAAAAGATATTCAGGATGACTGATAGGGAAATGCAAGACAAAAGAGAATTGGGATACCATTTTTGTTCCAAATTGCAGAACATTCTAACTCTTTAGCCCTATCAAAAATATGAAGAAACAGGAACTCCTAAACATTGGTGGTACAGCTGTAAAAGGCTACAGTGTCTTTAACAATTATCTAGAACATTATTATAAAACTTAAAATTTACCACTGACTTGGGAATCACTGAAAAATAAGGTCTATAAAGTGCTATAGGTACCCATAGGTAAAACTATATCTAAAAAGATATTCTATGATTATATTCTTAATCATAAATATTTTTAATCATCAGTAGAATGATTGAATAAATTATAGTCCATCTATATTATGGAATATTATGCAGCTATACAAAACAATAAGTTAGATTTATTTTTATTAATATGAAGTGGCATATATAAAATATTTTACAGGAAAATGCATATTGATGAGTAGCACATGTGGTATAGAATAGATGAAAATAAAAAAAAAGAAAGAATATATTTTTTTTGTCCATGTGTATAGCAAAAGAGGGTAAAAGAATGCAGAACAAACCATTAACATTTATTGCCTTGGGGATGGGGAAAAAAGAAGATTGTGGTTTTCTTTATACAATAGCAGTTGTTTTGTTGCAACTAGTATGTAGTACTACTTTTGTAGCTTAAAAGAAAAATTCAATAAATTGTAGTAGAAATAAAATCAACAGAAGAGGAGCCCTGGATGACAGGGCCTCAGGGTCAAACATCTATGGACAGTCAGATCTTTTATACTTCCAAGAGTGACTGCCTCTTAGTTTAACTCCTGAGCATTACTAGACTACAAAATTCATTTCTTTTCTCTGTTTTGAGGGATGAAACAAAAAAGAAATTAAACCTTATGCTCTCCAAACATGGTGCACAATTTCCTTCAGGGTGAGATGTCTCTTAGTTAAAACTCAGTAAGTGGCTGAAGAGAAAAATCTCTCCCCCCACCACCCCTCCATCCTGTTCCTAAATTAATACACATCCAGCCTAAGGGTATAGGGGAAACTGTGTCATGTCCCTCAAAAGGGAGTAAAGGAATAAACACTATTTTTGATTTAAAAATATGTAAATCCTGTCTAATTTCGAGCTCAAGCATAAAATATCAGCCATCAAATAATGCATAACAAATTACCCTAAAAGTTATCAGCTTAAAACAACAATAAACATTATCTCAAACAGTTTGCTTGGATAGCAAGGAGATCAAACCAGTCAATCCTAAAGGAAATTCATTGGAAGGACTGATGCTGAAGCTGAAGCTCCAACACTTTGGCCACCTGATGCAAAGAGCCGACTCACTGTAAAAGACCCTGATGCTGGGAAAGGTTGAGGCCAAGAGGAGAAGAGGGCAACAGAGGATGAGATGGTTGGATGACATCATTGATTCAATGGACATGAGTTTAACTGAACTCTGAGAGATGGTGAAGGACAGGGAAGCCTGGTGTGCTGCAGTCCATGGGGTCACAAAGAGTTAGGCACAACTGAGTGACTGAACAACCACACGCAGTTTCAGGGTCAGGGCTCTGGGATTGGCTTTGCTCCGTGGTTCTGGCTCAGATACTCTCAGGAGGTCAAGGTGTTGGGCTGGGCCCATCTAATCCGCTTCTGTGTTGGCTGGCTCACATGACTGGTGGGTCAGAGCTGGTGGTTAGAGAAGGCCTCAGTTCCTCCCAGGTGTGCTTCCACATAGGGCTGCTTAGTATCCTCAGGATATGGTAGTTGCACACCTCCAGAGCTAGTTCTAAGAAGAACAAGGAGAAGTCCAAAAGGTCTTTTACAAACAAATCTCAGAAGTCACATGCCATCACTTCTATGCATTCTATTCTGTTAGAAGAAAGTTGCTAAATTTGGGCCACCACTCAGGGGAGGGGAATTAATTCCACCTTGAAGGAAGGAGTATCAGAGAATGTGTATACATCTGGTACTCACAGCTGCCCTATTTTCTAGCTTTTAGGAATTTCAAAGAATTTCAAGTCTCCTGAAGGCATTCTTTTTCTCTAAAGTTTTTTGGATTTTTTCTTAATAGCTTTTCTTTAATTTTATGAGATTTTGATTATCTAGTGTTCTGTATTCCCTTTTCTTGTACTTATTCTTGTTGATACAAAGCCAGAACTCCACATGCTTTTATGAAATCTCTGTCCCCATCTTGTCCCTCTAATACAAATTCATCAATGTCATCATCCCAAAAGTCTCAGTTCAATTCAGTTCAGTGGCTTAGTCGTGTCCAACTCTTTGTGACCCCATCGACTGCAGTATGCTAGGCCTCCCTGTCCATCACCAACTCCTGGAGTTTACTCAAACTCATGTCCATTGAATCATTGATGCCATACAACCATCTCATCCTCTGTTGTCCCCTTCTCCTCCCGCTTTCAATCTTTCCCACCATCAGGGTCTTTTCCAGTGAGTCAGTTCTTCACATCAGGTGGCCAAAGTATTGGGAATTTCAGCTTCAGCCTCAGTCCTTTCAGTGAATATTTGGGACTGATTTCCTTTAGGATGGACTGCTTGGATCTCCTTGCAGTCCAAGGGACTTTCAAGAGTCTTCTCCAGCATCACAGTTCAAAAGCATCAATTCTTCTGTGTTCAGCTTTCTTTATAGTCCAACTCTCAAAACCATACATGACTATTGGAAAAACCATTGCCTGGATGAGACAGACCTTTGTTGGCAAAGTAATTTCTCTGCTTTTTAATATGCTGTCTAGGTTGGTCATAGATTTTAATCCAAGGAACAAGTGTCTTTTGATTTTCATGGCTGCAGTCACCATCCACAGTGATTTTGAAGCTCAAGAAAATAAAATATGGCACTGTTTCCACTGTTTGCCCATTTATCTGCCATGAAGTGATAGGACCAGATGCCACTATCTTCGTTTTTTGAATGTTGAGTTTTAACCCAGCTTTTTCACTCTCCTCATTCACTTTCATCAAAAGGCTCTTTAATCCCTCTTCACTTTCTGCCATAAGGGTGGTGTCATCTGCATATCTGAGGTTACTGAAATTTCGCCCCGCAATCTTGATTTCAGCTTGTGCTTCATGCAGCCGAGCATTTCACATGATGTACTCTGCATAGAAGTTAATTAAGCAGGGTGACAATATACAGCCTTAATGTATTCCTTTTCCTATTTGGATCCACTCTGTTGGTCCATGTCCAGTTGTAACTGTTGTTTCCTGACCTGCATACAGGTTTCTCAAGAGGCAAGTCAGGTGGTCTGGTATTCCCATCTCTTTCAGAATTTTTCACAGTTTGTTGTGAGCCACACAGTCAAAGGCTTTGGCATAGTCAATAAAGCAGAAATAGATGTTTTTTTCTGGAACCCTCTTGCTTTTTCAATGATCCAGATGATGTTGGCAATTTGATCTCTTGTTCCTCTGCCTTTTCTAAAACCAGCTTGAACATCTGGAATTTCATGGTTCACATATTGCTGAAGCCTGGCTTGGAGAATTTTGAGCATTACTTTACTAGCATGTGAGATGAATGCAATTGTGCAGTAGTTTGAGCATTCTTTGGCATTGCCTTTCTTAGGGATTGGAATGAAAAGTGACATTTTCCAGTCCTGTGGCCACTGCTGGGTTTTCCAAATTTGCTGGCATATTGAGTACAGCACTTTCACAGCATCATCTTTTAGGATTTGAAATAGGTCAACTGGAATTTCATCACCTCCACTAGCTTTGTTCATAATGATGCTTCCTAAGGCCCACTTGACTCCACCTTGCTATTCTTTGGAACTTTTTCAAATGGGTTTGTCTTTCCTTTTCACCTTTGCCTTTCACTTCTCTTCTTTTCACAGCTATTTGTAAGACCTCTTCAGACAGACATTTTGCTTTTTTTGCATTTCTTTTTCTTGGGGTGATCTTAATCCCTGTCTCCTGTACAATATCAAGAACCTCCATCCATAGTTCATCAGGCACTCTGTCTATCAGATCTAGTCCCTTAAATATATTTCTCATTTCCACTGTATAATGGAAAGGGATTTGATTTAAGTCATACCTGAATGGTCTAGTGGTTTTCCCCACTTTCTTCAATTTAAGTCTGACTTTGGCAATAAGGAGCTCATGATCAGAGCCACAGTCAGCTCCCAGTCTTGTTTTTGCTGACTGTATAGAGCTTCTCCATCTTTAGCTGCAAAGAATATAATCAATCTGATTTCAGTGTTGACCATCTGGTGACGTCCATGTGTAGAGTCTTCTCTTGTGTTGTTGGAAGAGGGTGTTTGCTATGACCAGTGCATTATCTTGGCAAAACCCTGTTTGCCTTCACCCTCTTTCATTCTGTACTCCAAAGCCAAATTTGTCTGTTACTTTAGGTGTTTCTTGACTTCCTACTTTTGCACTCCAGTCCCCTATAATGGAAAAGACATCTTTTTGGGGTGTTAATTCTAGAAGGTCTCATAGGTTCACAGAACCATTCAACTTCAGCTTCTTTAGTATTATTGGTCAGTGCATAGGCTTGGATTACTGTGATGTTGAGTGGTTTGCCTTGGAAATGAACAGAGATAATTCTGTCGTTTTTGAGATTGCATTCAAGTACTGCATTTCGTACTCTTTTGTTGACTATGATGGCTACTCCATTTCTTCTAAGGGCTTCTTGCCCACAGTAGTAGATATAATGGTCATCTGAGTTAAATTCACCCATTCCAGTCCATTTTAGTTTGCTGATTCCTAAACCTAGATAGTATATTCAAAAGTAGAGACATTACTTTGCCGACTAAGGTCTGTCTAGTCAAGGTTATGGTTTTTCCTGTGGTAATGTATGGATGTGAGAGTTGGACTGTGAAGAAGGCTGAGCACCAAAGAACTGATGCTTTTGAACTGTGGTGTTGGAGAAGATTCTTGAGAGTCCCTTGGACTGCAAGGAGATCCAACCAGTCCATTCCGAAGGAGATCAGCCCTGGGATTTCTTTGGAAGGAATGATGCTAAAGCTGAAACTCCAGTACTTTGGCCACCTCATGCGAAGAGTTGACTCATTGGAAAAGACTCTGATGCTGGGAGGGATTGGGGGCAGGAGGAGAAGGGGACGACCCAGGATGAGATGGCTGGATGGCATCACTGACTTGATGGATGCGAGTCTGAGTGAACTCCGGGAGTTGGTGATGGACAGGGAGGCCTGGCGTGCTGCGATTCATGGGGTCGCAAAGAGTCAGACACGACTGAGTGACTGAACTGAATTGAACTGAAACCCTAAAGTCTATTGGGGCTAATACCATTGTTTCTTATATCGCTGTGTTCACAGGAATCACCAAAATATTAATAGTATCCAACACTTACAAAGCAAAGACTTGAAGCCAGGCACTGTTCAAAAGAGTTTACACACACCCACAGAGGTACACCAAGCCATCCCTCACGACCCAATCTTTAGTCACAGTCTAACTTGCCCTCCAACCCTCTCAACTCCCAAACTTTTCCCATGGAGAAACCATGACCCATCCCTGGCAAAAATTCTGTATCTTAAACCTCATCTCTTGGATGTTTCCTTTATGTTTTTGCTCACACTGAAACTCGGAACTCCCTTGATGGTGTTGCTTCTTCTCCAGCCTTACATAGACATTCTCTTTTGCATCCTTTGTTGTAATTGAACACGAGGATGGGATAGCTTTTTGTTCCTCATTGCTGCTCCCAGGTCATTTGCCCTCCTTCTTCCTCAAAGACGTTGATTTCTGTCTTAGCTCCCAGTGAATTTTGTTCTCACACTGCATCCATCACCTACTTCTGTCGTCATACACATACATTCTATGCAATCTCAGAAACAATAGAATGGCCTCTGTTCATTTCCAGGGCAGACCATTCAACATCACGGTAATTCAAGTCTATGCCCCGACCAGTAATGCTGAAGAAGCTGAAATTGACTGCTTTTATGAAGATCTACAAGACCTTTTAGAACTAATGCTCAAAAAAGATGTCCTTTTCATTATAGGGGACTGGAATGCAAAAGTAGGAAGTCAAGAAACACCTGGAGTAACAGGCAAATTTGGCTTTGGAGTACAGAATGAAGCAAGGCAAAGGCTAACAGGGTTTTGCCAAGAGAATGCACTGGTTATAGAAAACACCCTCTTCCAACAACACAAGAGAAGACTCTACACATGGACATCACCAGATGGTCAACACTGAAATCAGATTGATTATATTCTTTGCAGCCAAAAATGGAGAAGCTCTATATAGTCAGCAAAAACAAGACCGGGAGCTGACTGTGGCTCTGATCATGAACTTCTTATTGTCAAAGTCAGAATTAAATAGAAGAAAGAGGGGAAAACCACTAGACCATTCAGGTATGACCGCAATCAAATCCCTTATTATTATACAGTGGAAGTGAGAAATATATTTAAGGGACTAGATCTGATAGACAGAGTGCCTGATGAAATATGGATGGAGGTCCTTGACATTGTACAGGAGACAGGGATTAAGATCACCCCAAGAAAAAGAAATGCAAAAAAGCAAAATGGGTGTCTGAAGAGGCCTTACAAATAGCTGTGAAGAGAGGTGAAAAGCAAAGGAGAAAAGGAAAAATATACTCATTTGAATGCAGAGTTCCAAAGAATAGCAAGGAAAGATAAGAAGGCCTTCCTTAGAGATCAGTGCAAAGAAATAGAGAAAAACAATAGAATAGGAAAGACTAGAGATCTCTTCAAGAAAATTAGAGATAACAAGGGAATATTTCATGCAAAGATGGGCTCAATAAAGGACAGAAATGGTACAGACCTAACAGAAGATATTAAGAAGAGGTGGCAAGAATACACAGAAGAATTATCCAAAAAAAATCTTCATGACCCAGATAATCATGATGGTGTGATCACTCACCTAGAGCCAGACATCCTGGAATGTGAAGTCAAGTTGGCTTTAGGAAGTATCACTATGAACAAAGCTAGTTGCAGTGATGGAATTCCAGTTGAGCTATTTCAAAACCTAAAAGATGATGCTGTGCTAGTGCTGCACTCAATATGCCAGCAAATTTGGAAAACTCGGCAGTGGCCACAGGACTGGAGAAGGTCACTTTTCATTCCAATCCCTAAGAAAGGCAATGCCAAAGAATGCTCAAACTACTGCACAATTGCATTCATCTTACATGCTAGTAAAGTAATGCTCAAAATTCTCCAAGCCAGGCTTCAGCAATATGTGAACCATGAAATTCCAGATGTTCAAGCTGGTTTTAGAAAAGGCAGAGGAACAAGAGATCAAATTGCCAACATCTGCTGGATCATGGGAAAAGCAAGACAGTTCCAGAAAAACATCTATTTCTGCTTTATTGACTATGCCAAAGCCTTTGACTGTGTGCATCACAACAAACTGTGGAAAATTCTGAAGGAGGTGGGAATGCCAGACCACCTGACTTGCCTCTTGAGAAACCTGTATGCAGATCAGGAAACAACAGTTACAGCTGGACATGGACCAACAGACTGGTTCCAAATAGGAAAAGGAGGATGTCAAGGCTGTATATTGTCACCCTGCTTATTTAACTTCTATGCAGAGTACATCGTGAGAAACGCTGGGCTGGAAGAAGCACAAGCTGGAATCAAGATTGCCAGGAGAAATATCAATAACCTCAGATATGCAGATGACACCACCCTTATGGCAGAAAGTGAAGAGGAACTAAAAAGCCTCTTGATGAAAGTGAAAGGGGAGAGTGAAAAAGTTAGCTTAAAGCTCAACATTCAGAAAACTAAGATCATTCCATCCTGTCCCATCACTTCATGGCAAATAGATGGGGAAACAGTGGAAACAGTGTCAGACTTTATTTTTTTGGGCTCCAAAATCACTGGAGATGGTGACTACAGCCATGAAATTAAAAGCTGCTTACTCCTTGGAAGGAAAGTTATGACCAACCTAGACAGCATATTAAAAAGCAGAGACTTGACCTGTCAACAAGGTCCATCTAGTCAAGGCTATTGTTTTTCTAGTAGTCATGTTGAATTCGAGAGCTGGACTATAAAGAAAGCCGAACACAGAGGAGTTGATGCTTTTGAACTGTGGTGTTGGAGAAAACTCTTTTTTAAAAATTTATTTTTAAAAATTTAAATTTATTTATTTTAATTGGAGGCTAATTACTTTACAATAGTAATTGTATTGGTTTTGTCATAACTCTTGAGAGTCCCTTGGATTGCAAGGAGATCCAACCAGTCCATTCTGAAGGAGATCAGCCCTGGGATTTCTTCGGAAGGAATGATGCTAAAGCTGAAACTCCAGTACTTTGGCCACCTCATGCGAAGAGTTGACTCATTGGAAAAGACTCTGATGCTGGGAGGGATTGGGGGCAGGAGGAGAAGGGGACGACCGAGGATGAGATGGCTGGATGGCATCACTGACTCGATGGACATGAGTCTGAGTGAACTCTGGGAGTTGGTGATGGACAGGGAGGCCTGGCGTGCTGCGACTCATGGTGTCGCAGAGAGTCGGATACGACTGAGCGACTGAACTGAACTGACCTGAACTGAAGAGACTTGTGTTCTATCCCTGTGTTGGGAAGATCCCCTGGAGGAGGGGATAGCAACCCACTGCAGTATTTTTGCCTGAAGAATCCTAAGGGCAGAGGAGCCTGGTGGGCTACAATCCATAGAGTTGCAGAGAATCAGACATGACTGAGGTAGCTTAGCACCATATTATGTATTTATTTGCTAATTATTTATTGTATGTTTCCATCTACTAGAAAAATAGATTTTGTGTGTTTTGTTCATTGCCCATAAGAAAATGAGCACAGTTAATTTATTAACAGATCAATAGGTGTTCAATAAATGTGTATTTTTTAAAGGGTAGAAAACAGACACTTCTCAGGACTTTATTGTGTTCAAGGTAACTGTTATTTTATGCAATAAAATGTGCATTTTCTAAACCTGGCTAAAGGTGCTGGCATGGGACTTGTTCAGAAAGGTTGGAATCTTGGATGCTTCAGAGCCAGTGCCTAGATATTGGGAGAGAGGCTAGTTGAGAGGATGGGGACAGACAGTAGCAGCAGCAGCAATGAAAGCAAATAGGAACTGTCATAGTACTGAGTCTGAAGGATTGTATTCTCAGCAACCAGGAGAATCATGAACAGAACAACTTTTACTTAAGCTCAAGGCCCAGAGGGACCCAGCTGGTGATCAGTCAGTGACCAGCATTCCCCACCACCACTCACAGAGATGACATGCTGCTAAATGGGCTGTGAAGGAGGAGAACGTGTGTAAAAGTTGGGGTGGCAGCAATTATAGGGATGAAGGCTCAGCTTACTACAGCTGGTTTGGGTACCAGTGGGTTTTTGTTTTGCCCCAAACTTGGTGATTAAGAAAGTATGTATTCCACATGTGCTCTTAGAAGATCTAATACTAACAAGAATTTATAGAATTCACAGTTTTTAGAGTTATGGACAGTTCAAGTGGAGTTTAGTTTTTCCTATTTAAATATTAAGGATAATGAATAAATCATTACATGAGGTCAAAAGATGAGTCTTTAGTCAACATTGTTCAACTTTGCTCTAATTATCCTACTTTTTACCCTTCTTAAGCATAGATTCTCCACATATAATAGTAATAGGCTTGAATAAATTCAGAAGTCTCTATGGGCAATAAATGTCACATTTATTTATTTTTCTGAATCAAATTTACTTGTCACCAAATTCTCACTCATCAAAGCCCATGAGAAGTTGCAGTGTTCATTCCCTTCCCTCTACTGATTGTACCAGACTCAGGTCTTATGCAGTTCAGAAAATGTGGGCAGGCTGAATCTGGGGCAGTGATGTAGATGCTTCATGCTGACACCTGGAGTCAATTTGAAGTTGCTCATTTTCTGTGCCAGCTTGGCTATGGGAGGTTGGTGCAAAAGTAATTGTGAGTTTTGTGTTGTTGAAATTTGCCTTTGATATTGGAATATGTTCTCAAGTAAATGGGGCTATGTTATAAATTGTTTTAATGTACATTTCTTGCTTTTTTTTTTTTGCTAGTGACATTATTTGCTGTATGTTTTATATTTATTTTAGACTATAGAAATGATGTTAGACAAAAAGCAAATTTGAGTGGTTTTCTTACTCAAGTTCAAAATGAGTCATAAAGCAGTGGAGATAACTCACAATATCAACAACACATTTGGCCCAAGAACTGCTAATGAATGTACAATGCAGTGATGGTTCAAGAAGTTTTACAAAGGAGATGAGAGGCTTGAAGATATGGAGCATAGTGGCTGGCCATCAGAAGTTGACAATGACCAATTGAGAGGATCACGGAAGCTGATCCTGTTACAATTATATGAGAAGTTGCCAAAAAACTCAGTGTTAACCACCCTACAGTCGTTTGGCATTTGAATGGTGAAAAAGCTTGATAAGTGGGTGCCTCATAGGCTGACTGCAAATTTAAAAAATCATTGTTTTGAAGTGTCGTCTTCTCTTATTCTATTCAACAACCATTTCTCAATCAGATTGCGATGTGTGATGAAATGTTGATTTTGTATGACAATTGACGATGATCAGTTCAGTGGTTAGACTGAGAAGAAGCTCCAAAGCACTTCCTAAAGGCAAACTTCCGCCGAAAAAGGTCATTGCTTGGTAGTCTGCTGCCTGTCTGGTCCACTACAACTTTCAGAATCCCAGTGAAACCACTACGTCTGAGAAGTATGCTCAGCAAATCGATGAGATGCAACAAAAACTGCAAAGCCTACGGAGAGCATTGGTCAATAGAATGGGTGCAGTTTGTTTCCATGACAACACCATACCACAGGTCACACAACCAATGCTTCAAAAGTTGAAGGCATTGGGCTATGAAATTTTTCTTCATCCACCATATTCTCCGAACCTCTCACCAACCTACTACATTTCTTCATGCAGCTAGACAACATTTTGCAGGGAAAATCCCACAACCAGTAGGATTCAGAAAATGCTTTCCAGGAGTTCATTGAATCCCAAAGCATGTATTTTTATGCCATAGGAAAAAATAAAGTTATTTCTCAATGCAAAAATGTGTTGATTGTAATGGTTCCCATTTTGATTAATAAAGGTGTGTTTGAGCCTAGTTATAATGATTTAAAATTCTCGGTCCTAAACTACAGTTATGCTTGCACCAACATTAATTAGTGTTATGGGAAGAAATTATAATCTTTCATTTAGCCATGGTCAAAAAAATTTTTTTAAAAGTATGATTTACAATGGATAACCCCTAAAAGAAAGATTTCTGTTGCGTTTTTTGTTGTTGTTGTTTTTTTTTTAGTATACAGTTGGTCATTTCTTTCTAAATTAATTTTCATTGGAATATAGCTGTTTTACAATGTTGTGTTAGTTTCTTGCTATACAGCAAAGTGAATCAGTCATATGATATACATATATTCACTCTCTTTTTAGATTTCCTTACCGTTTTGGTCACCACAGAATGTTCATTTCTTTCCTTAGTAAGGTAAGTGAGAAGAGGTTGAGGACTTTATAATCCAGTGACTCTATAAACACCGAGTATAAAGAGCCCCTGCTTCTAAATGTATAGAAGTTCTTTTCTATTAAGAAGAAGCAAGAAGCTTTCTGAGATATTCACAAGTACTTTTGGAGCTATTTGTCACAAATTCCTCCCAGAATATTCTTTCATTAAATACTTAAGCTCTATGCAAGTTGTATAAGTTCACCTAAGATGTAACCATTACCTGGGGAGCATATAATACATACATTGTTCCTTTTGTGTATAAAAATCTTACACATTATACATTATAGAAGAGTGAATTTTTCACTAAAATTGCAAATGAACTAATCAGCCATGTGTTAATATGACTGATTACTCTGTAAATCATGTGGGTTATTCTTTTTTGTGAAGGAGAAAGAAGAGGGGAAGGAGACTATTCATGTCCCATGATCTACTTTTTCTTCTTTCAGCAGAAACAGATAAAGGCTGTCCTTAGATATTCTGATTTCAACATAATAGGAAGCTTTTTTTTAATAGAGTTTAGTCTCCATGGGTATTCATACAACTGTTTTCCCTCTGAGATCTATTTATGGGGTGCTGTGTATGAGAAGCCTGAAGATTTCCATACATCAAGCCCTTTCAATCTGCCAGATCCTCTCCCGTTTCTAGGGAACTAAACTTCCTTGGAGTTGTGCCACCTACTTCTCCTCTTAAAGCCACAGCTTCCATCATTCCCACATGTGAACAAGCCACTCTAATCACCTTGGTGGGCTCCATTTCTGAAACACAAAGATTCCTAGTCCTTAGACTTAAACAGAGTGCTATTTACCTCTCTCTCACATCAAGGAGCTTCTAGCCTGAGAAACATCTCACTTTCTTTTTGGAGGTGATGGGAGTGGTAGAGGAGCAAATACCACTCCCATGGGTGTTAACAAAAAAGAGAAAAAAAGAGATATTTTATTTAATTCTGATAAAGCCATAGCAGAAAAAAAATCCTCAATAATCTTTTACAAAAATTAGAAAAAACAACTTTAGAATAATACTTTAATAATACTTGGTAGGCTGAATCTTAATAGTCCAACTCCACCACAGGCTCACAAATTGGGAGCTCCTTAAGGTCCAGTGCCCTCTCCCAGTCTGTGTCCTCCACAGGCACTTCCCACCTGGCACTTCATTGCTGTTAAATAAAGGTAGATGCCCCAAACAAAGCCAAATGACTGTTAACCCCTTGCCTTCTCATGTGGACATTGTAGTTTGAATATCCCAGGCTCTCATAATTTATTCTTAACTTCTCATTCTCTAATTTCTTGTCATTCTTTCTATTTATTTATACTTTTAATCATTGTATTAGGTCACTGTGGCTGCTGTAACAAACTTGGTAACTTAATCAACAGAAATATATTCTTCACAGTTCTGGAGGCTAGAAGTCTGAAATCCAAGCATCTTCAGGGCTGGTCCATTTCATGCCTCTTTCCTGGCTTTGAGTGCTTGGTGGCTGCTGTCAGTCCTTGGTGTTTGTTGGCTTGCGGCTACATCACCATAATCTCTGCCTTTATCTTTACACTGACTTCTCCTGTATGTCTTCTTCCACGTTCTCCTCCTCTTATAAGGTCACTTACCAATGGATTTAAGGCCCATCATAATCCGGGATGATCTCATCTCAAGATTCTTAGTTACATCTGCAAAACCTTTACCAAATAAAGTTACATTTGTAGGTACCAGGTGGACATATCTTTGGGAAAACACCAGTCAACCTACTACAATCATCATGACTTTTTCCATTTCTGTGCTTTCTCCTTCTGAATTTAATGCACAAACCTTTCTGTATCTCTTGATCTAAGTAGATGTCTCTAGCATAGAATAACTCTTCATAATTAATTGACTAGAAGTCTGGGAACTAGACTTTGATTTTGGATTTTGTAACCACTACCTGACAAAGTACTCTTGGATAAATTTAATCACTTTGAATCATATTTTTCATGTTGGTTGCCAATATAGAAGTCTGGCCTCGCTTAAGGAAAAGATAAGTTCATTGTGAGTTATGACAACATCTCATGAAACTCATGGATAAGAATATAGTCAGACTTTAAGAAGGCCATAGACCAAGGAAGTTGAAGTTTTAGCATTCTTTCTCATTTTTTGGTCTCTATTTTTCTCTGCAATCTATGTAATTCTTATCTACTCTTGTCACTTTTTCTGACAAAAGCTCTTTAATGTTACAGTTCCACCGACTTGGACAGCTTCTTCTCATCTTTCCCTACCACTTCTTGTCTCTTTTTGCTTGTCCCCACTTCTCTTAAAATTTCTCTCCCCATCTCTATTTCTGCCCCAGTTTCAGATTACTACTTGAAGGAATGAGAATGATCCAGTTGGGTTCTTTCTTGATTCAATCAGTTTTGACCAGAGATAGCGTCATATTATACAAGTATGGGTTTTGAGGAGGAAGACATAGAGATTTGGGATTAGGGTATTTACCCTGAGGAAAGTGGAGTTTGGCAAATTCACAGAAATGCATACCAAATTTTCTTTCAATAAAATGGAGCTAATAGTTCCTAATTTGCTCACTTCACAAGACTTTTTTAGGATCAGTGTATGTATCATGCACAAGAAAACATTGCAAATTGTATATTATACACAGGAAGAAATTGTTTTAAAGTTTATGGTGCTATATTTGGGTTCTGGACAAGTAGCAGACTTGATTTTTTGTTTTTTAAACTAGAGAAAGTGAATGAATCATCCAGTGGTAAAGTGGGTAAAGATTTTCTAAGAGTTCATCACCATGGCTACTAAAGTTTTCATTGTTTCCACAATGGCAGGAAATCACAATTTCAGAAATAGGTATACAGTTGTTGTGAGAGAGGAAGAAGCTGGAGCGGCAAGTTTTAAGTGGGTGATGTTTGTAAGTGGAGGCCACCCTTCAGAGAAATCCAGACAACAATGGCAAGAGAACTAACTGAATTTAAATTCTGAACTACTTAGACAGAAAATGGTAGACTTCATATAATATTGCTTTCTTATTTGTTTATCACATGGATATTTATTTTCTGACAGGTTATGAAAAGCAGGGTAAATCCTTCACAACAGGCATAACTATCAGTCACAAAATAAATGAAGTTATTACATTTCTTGGGGATCTATGATTTGGTTGATGTTAGAGAGATAAGAATGGGTTTATCTTACAACAGATGGATCAAAGAGGTTAGATATGTTTTGTCCAGAAGATTGTGAGTTGGGATTAATTACTGCTTCTTTCTATCTTGTTTCCAACAGGGATGGAGCAGCAATACATCTACTTCCCCTGGCTTTGTAGCATCTGTGCACCAGGAAAGGCCAATAGTACTGGACAAAGAGGAAAACACAGAGTGAGCTCCTTGTGTCCTGTTTCTCTGGGCCTTACAAAGACAGGTTCTTACTCTTAAATTCATCTTTCTGTCCCTTATTCCACTATTCCATTAAAAGAATAACATCCAGGAAAATTCCTAGAGTAGACCTGGTAGGAAAAAAACCCAAAACATCATTCTAAGGCTTTAAGTTAGTTTGGCTGAATGACATTGCAGGCAGCATGTGTGAACCAGCCCAGGTCATCAAAATAAGACACTTGTACGCATTTCCCTAGAGTGTCATCTGTGCAAAATATGCTCTATTAAGAAGCTATAAGAATGTGCCCTCTTAAGAATTCTTAATATATCCTATTAAGAATCTATAGCAGGAGACAGCTGGTCGAAGATTTGAGGCCCTGGCTATCTTTCTATTATCACTGCTAAAACCAAGCACATAAGCAGGTGCTCACTAAATGACGAATTAATGAACACTTTACTGAACATGTCCTTTGCAATGTGGTTCTGAGATTCATCTGTCTTATTTTATGAAACATCAGCAGTTTCTGATTCCCTCTCTGTGAAAATGGCAGTGTTCCCTGGAGGAAGAAATGCATAATTTTTTTCTTGGCAGTTGAGAACACCACTACGTTACTTGCCTTCAGTTACAAATGAAGAGATTAGTGTTGGTCATCAGAGCAGACTCTTCTTCCCCAGAGAGAGGGTCACAGCAAAGAAAAGAAAAATAAAGATGCAGGGAGATATTTGGTTTAAGAGATGATACTTGAAAGAATACATGTCAAAATATCTCGATAGTCTTGGTGATGCAGAATATCAAATCGGTAGCTAAAAATGGGATGAACAGGGCTAAAGTTGGTTGGGAAAATTCAGTGTGGTGTATGTGGGAAAAGACAAAAGCACACTCAATCTTTCTTCAAATATTTATTTGTATGTCTTATATATTTGCATTTTATTTGGGTCTCTACTCACATGTATCCTCTCAGATAAGCTTTAAAAGCTTGCCTGCTAATAAGGCATGTGTGCTCAGTTGCTCAGCTGTGTCTGACTCTTTGTAACACCCTGGACTATAGCCCACTAGGCTCTGCTGTCCTTGGAATTTTCCAGGCAAGAATACTGGAGTGGGAAGCCATTTCCTACTCCAGGGGGTCTTCCTAATCCTGGGGTTGAACCCGTGTCTGCTGAATTGGTAGGTGGATTCTTTACCACTGCGCCACCTGGGAAGCCCTACCCATTATTAATAGTATTTCTATTACTCACAAGTCCCCTTGTTTTGTATTACTTCCTTAGAAATCATATTTAAACATTATATTTTTATACTTATATACTTATTTATAGTCTTTCTCTCTACCAAAAGAGAAGACACTTTGCTTTGGTTGGATCTACTAGTAAGCAGAATCTGAATTGGAAGGAGGAGGACAAAAGATTATTGTAAAGGAGGGCTGAGAGGAGCTACTCCACGTTCAACGTCAGGAGGGGCAGCGGTGAGGAGATACCCCTCGTCCAAGGTAAGGAGCAGCAGCTGTGCTTTGCTGGAGCAGCTGTGAAGAGATACCCCACGTCCAAGGTAAGAGAAACCCAAGTAAGACAGTAGGTGTTGCAAGAGGGCATCAGAGAGCAGACACACCAAAACCATAATCACAGAAAACTAGCCAATCTGATCACACTAGGACCACAGCCTTGTCTAACTCAATGAAACTAAGCCATGCCCTGTGGGGCCACCCAAGATGGGCGGGATATGGTGGAGAGGTCTGACAGAATGTGGTCCACTGGAGAAGGAAATGGCAAACCACTTCAGTATTCTTACCTTGAGAACCCCATGAACAGTATGAAAAGGCAAAATGATAGGATACTGAAAGAGGAACTCCCCAGGTCAGTAGAGATCAGTGGAGAAATAACTTCAGAAAGAATGAAGGGATGGAGCCAAAACAAAAACAATACCCAGCTGTGGATGTGACTGGTGATAAAAGCAAGGTCTGATGCTGTAAAGAGCAATATTGCATAGGAACCTGGAATGTTAGGTCCATGAATCAGGGCAAATTGGAAGTGGCCAAACAGATGGCAAAAGTGAACATCGACATTCTAGGCATCAGCGAACTAAAATGGACTGGAATGGGTGAATTTAAATTAGATGACCATTATATCTACTACTGCAGGCAGGAATCCCTTAGAAGAAATGGAGTAGCCATCATGGTCAACAAAAGAGTCTGACGTGCGATACTTGGATGCAATCTCAAAAGCGACAGAATGATCTCTGTTCATTTCCAAGGCAAACCATTCAATATCACGGTAATCCAAGCCTATGCCCCAACCAGTAATGCTGAAGAAGCTGAAGTTGAATGGTTCAATGAAGACCTACAAGACCTTTTAGAACTAACATCCAAAAAAGATGTCCTTTTCATTATAAGGGACTAGAATGCAAAAGTAGGAAGTCAAGAAACACCTGGAGTAACAGGCAAATTAGGCCTTGGAGTATGGAATGAGCAGGGCAAAGGCTAATAGAGTTTTGCCAAGAGAATGCACTGGTCATAGCAAACACCCTCTTCCAACAACACAAGAGAAGACTCTACACGTGGACATCACCAGATGGCCAACACTGAAATCAGATTGATTATATTCTCTGCAGCCAAAGATGGAGAAGCTCTATACAGTCAACAAAAACAAGAGAAGGAGCTGACTGTGGCTCAGATCATGAGCTCCTTATTGCCAAAGTCAGACTTAAATTGAAGAAAGTAGGGAAAACCACTAGACCATTCAGGTATGACCTCAATCAAATCCCTTATGATTATACAGTGGAAGTGAGAAACAGATTTAAGGGCCTAGATCTGATAGATAGAGTGCCTGGTGAACTATGGACTGAGGTTCATGACATCGTACAGGAGACAGGGATCAAGACAATCCTCATGGAAAAGAAATGCGAAAAAGCAAAATGGCTGTCTGGGGAGGCCTTACAAATAGCTGTGAAAAGAAGAGAGGTGAAAAGCAAAGGAGAAAAGGAGAGATATAAGCATCTGAATGCAGAGTTCCAAAGAATAGCAAGAAGAGATAAGAAAGCCTTCCTCAGCGATCAATGCAAAGAAATAGAAGAAAACAACAGAATGGGAAAGATTAGAGATCTCTTCAAGAAAATTGGAGATACCAAGGGAACATTTCATGCAAAGATGGGCTCAATAAAGGACAGAAATGGTATGGACCTAACAGAAGCAGAAGATATTAAGAGGTGGCAAGAAGAACTGTACAAAAAAGATCTTCAAGACCAAGATAATCACGATGGTGTGATTTCTCACCTAGAGCCAGACATCCTGGAATGTGAAGTCAAGTGGGCCTTAGAAAGCATCACTATGAACAAAGCTAATGGAGGTGATGGAATTCCAGTTGAGCTATTTCAAATCCTGAAAGATGATGCCGTGAAAGTGCTGCACTCAATATGCCAGCAAATTTGGAAAACTCAGCAGTGGCCACAGGACTGGAAAAGGTCAGTTTTCATTCCAATTCCTAAGAAAGGCAATGCCAAAGAATGCTCAAACTATTGCACAATTGCACTCATCTCATAGGCTAGTAAAGTAATGCTCAAAATTTTCCAAACCAGGCTTCAGCAATACATGAACTGTGAACTTCCAGATGTTCAAGCTGGTTTTAGAAAAGGCAGAGGAACCAGAGATCAAATTGCCAACATCCGCTGGATCATGGAAAAAGCAAGTGAGTTCCAGAAAAACATCTATTTCTGTTTTATTGACTGTGCCAAAGCCTTTGACTTTGTGGATCACAATAAACTGTAGAAAATTCTTCCAGAGATGGGAATACCAGACCACCTGAACTGCCTCTTGAGAAACCTGTATGCAGGTCAGGAAGCAACAGTTAGATCTGGACGTGGAACAACAGACTGGTTCCAAATTGGGAAAGGAGTACGTCAAGGCTATATATTGTCACCCTGCTTATTTAACTTATATGCAGAGTACATCACGAGAAACGCTGGGCTGGAAGAATCACATCTGGAATCCAGATTGCTGGGAGAAATACCAGTAACCTCAGATATGCAGATGTCACCACCCTTAAGGCAGAAAGTGAAGAGGTACTCAAAAGCCTCTTTTTTTTTGTCTTTTTATTTTATTTTTTAATTTTTTAAAAAATTTTTATTTTAACTTTAGTTTACTTTACAATACTGTATTGGTTTTGCCATACATTGACATGAATTCACCACGAGTGTACATGCGTTCCCAAACATGAATCCCTTCCCACCTCCCACCCCATAACATCTCTCTGTGTCCTCCCCATGCACCAGCCTCTTGATGAAAGTGAAAGAGGAAAGTGAAAAATTTGGCTTAAATCTCAGCATTCAGAAAACGAAGATCATAGCATCTGGTCCCATCACTTCATGGCAAAAAGATGGGGAAACAGTGTCAGACTTTATCTTTTTGGGCTCCAAAATCACTGCAGATGGTGACTGCAGCCATGAAAGTAAAAAACTCTTACTCCTTGGAAGAAAAGTTATAACCAACCTAGATAACACATTGAAAAGCAGAGACATTACTTTGCCAACAAAGTAATGACTGTTTAGTCAAGGCTATGGTTTTTTTCAGTGGTCATGTATGGATGCAAGAGCTGGACTGTGAAGAAAGCTGAGTGCTGAAGAATTGATGCTTTTGAACTGTGGTGTTGGAGAAGACTCTTGAGAGTCCCTTGGACTGCAAGGAGATCCAACCAGTCCATTCTGAAGGAGATCAGCCCTGGGATTTCTTTGGAAGGAATGATGCTAAAGCTGAAACTCCAGTACTTTGGCCACCTGATGCAAAGAGTTGACTCATTGGAAAAGACTCTGAGGGTGGGAGGGATTGAGGGCAGGAGGAAAAGGGGACGACAGAGGATGAGATGGCTGGATGGCATAACCAACTCTATGGACGTGAGTTTGAGTGAACTCCAAGGGATGGTGATGGACAGGGAGGCCTGGTATGCTGAGATTCATGGGGTTGCAAAGAGTTGGAGACGACTGAGTGATTGAACTGAACTGATGAAAGGAAAAGGGGAGAAGCAAGGTTAGGGAGGGAGGGTGAGTCATCAGATCATGGTATATATCTGACAGTCTCTGCTAGCCCAGTAGGGAACACTGGCAAAATTACTGCCTATTACGGACATCCCACACTGGTGGAAATGGTTGGGCCATTTTACCTCAGTGTTGGCTGGAGGAATTCCCACAAGTGTTGTCACCTTGACTCAGAAGTCCAGGCAGATCTGAATGAGTTTGAGAATCTCAGTTATCCCTACTCCTCACATACAGGCAACGAATCCTTTCTTGAAAGGGAAATCTAAAGAGTCTTTTAGATCCATGTCTGCCATAGTCCATACCTTACATTGCACAGATCCATATCCAAAGTGGATTCAAGAGGTAGCTTATCAACTGTTCCATTCAGTCTCTTTTCTTGAAGAAGAACCTAGAAGATGGAGGAGAGTAAAGAAAATTACAACCTTCATCATTGCAGTTGGTCTGGGAGCCACAACTGATACTAATCATTTCCTTCCTTAATTACCAATTCTAGGTATCCTTTATCCTCAGCTATCACCACTAAAGGTTTTGGTGGATTACTTGTGGTGTCACCCAACCTCCATAACTGAGATTTCTGACTTCCTGGTAATCATATCCTTCGCAGGCAGAGGTTTCTGACCCATCCATTTACAATTACCACTGGACAAGGGAGTACAAAGAAGTGTCTGAGTGTATCATCAAGTTCCACATATATTCCACCCTGTCCCCATTGTGCAAAAAGATTCCTACCTCTTCATGCTGACCAGCATTGATTAACCTGACCAGGATAATGTCTCCTTTTCTTACCTGCTAGTCTTTGGAAGGAAAAAGTCCAGGCGGCAGTCATAGGCTGTTATTCAGCACTTGGGCTGTACAGTCACCATGTATTATTTACTTGCACCCACATATTGATCTAACACATTCGTAAACCAAGCAGCAGCTCCCCTCACCTCTTTGTAGCTGGCTATACAACACCCCCACCCCAACAACCATGACAGTGAGTTGAGAGGACATTGCTGATGCAACCATGGTGGCTGACACTGGGATCTAGATTACATGTATTTGGAGCTTGCTTGTGCCTTCGGGTCCTACTTGTACCAAATCTCACATGTACTATTGGATCTTATAATGGATTGTTACTGACCTTCTGACTTTGCGGGTCAAATAGGATCCAACTCCTAAAGGACATTTCTAGATGCATGGTCACTTGGTGTCTTATTAGCAAACATTCTGTTTCTACCAGGGTGCAAGTAGGTTTTCCAAATGTGTGTATGTAATTTTCTGCTTTGGATGGTATGACCTTTCTCCAAAACCTCAGAGACCTGTGCTGTGATCATTTTCCTGGAGTTTGTCATAAATTCTCCACTGCAATTTTTCCTATCAATGACACTTCCAACACAATAAGTTTTGCCAACTCATACAGCCCAAGTGATAGCTGATTGTACCTCAACTTGGATCTGCAACAGAGCCTTTTCATATTGTAGGTCAGGCTCCAAGTTGGAAGCTTTTCATGTAATATAAGGGCCAGAACATTATAGCCACATGGGGACCATATTGCCTCCAGAATTCAAAGGGGCATAGCAGGCATTGGTGCTTACAAAATGTGGTAAAGTATAGCCATTTGCTGTTGGCTTTGGAAGGGATGTCATCCCATAAGTCTGATCAATGGACCTCTAAAATTGAAATGGCAGATTTCTCAATGTTCAGAATTTATTTCTCTCTCTCCATAGTACTGAGGGCTTCCCAGGTGGCACAATGGTAAAGAATCTGCCTGCTGGTGCAGGAGGTGCAGGAGATCCAGGAGACACGTGTTTGAACCCTGGGTTGGGAAGATCCCCTGGAGTAGGAAATGGCAATCCACTCCAGTATCCTTGCCTGGAAAATTCCATGGACAAAGGAGCCTGGTGGGCTACAGTCCGTACGGTGGCAAAGAGTCAGATACGACTGAGCGCACACACACACATCTGTAGTGTGCATGTCTTACCAAACCCTTCAGCATGTTATCCATCTTGAACTCACCCCACCTAATTAGCATATCATTGATGTGATGGGTGAGTGTGGTGCTCTGTGGAAATGGCTTATGGAACCACCGGGAGAGAGTAACAGAATCTTGCCAAGAGCACTGAGGAATAACTTCTGCATTTACAATGCAGAACTGAGTCATCCAGGAAACTCCTGTTTTTTTTTTGTTGTTGTTGTTTTGTTTTGTTTTTTTTTGCTTTTATTTTCAGAGTTAGGATGCAGATTCTTTTAGAACCTACCCAATTTGTGGCTGTCATTGGGAAATCACAACGTTCAAAAGTCTACTTAATTAGTAAGACACTGCCACTATTGCCACTGCCTCCCCATGCTGTATTTGCTGAATTTGCTCTAATCAGTCCCAGCAATCCCTAGGACCCTGCTTCTCAGTATTCACAAGCAGAGATGGGACAATGGCATGTCTCTTTAATTCTGTTGCTGAAAACTCAGTTCCTGTGCCCCCCACCAAATGCAGTCTCTGCCTCAATTCCAGCCTTCAGGTCTCACATATGTGTATCTGATTGACTCTAAATCACATTGAGAACCCTAGTTTCCAGGGAGTCTGGGAAATACAGCATTTAGCATTTCACTCTCTGCCCTTCAGAAAGGCAAATGAGAAGGGTGAAATAGATATTGGACACAGGTCTACTGTTTCAATCTCAATAATCATCCTTCATCAGGTGTTTCTTTGAGAGGATTAAATGTGGTAATATACGGAAGTGCTTATTTCAATAGCCACGTGTAGTAATATGCAATAATTGCTGGGTTCACTTGCTTAAACCACTTATTCATAATTTAAGAATAAATTTTCCATGTCTAAATGCTATACAATTAATATTGCCAACATGAATTCACTGTCCATTTGTCCATGGATACAGCTGCAAATGACCTCTACTTGTCTGAGATTATAATTGTGTATAGGATTCATACCTTCAATTAGCTGCTGTTCAGAATGGTAGCCACGAGTCACATGTAGCCACTGAGCACATGAAATGTGGTCAGTCTCAATTGAGCTGTGCTGCAAATATAAAATATGCATTGAATTTCAAAGACTTTGTGTAAAAAATGTAAAAATACCTCATTATAATTTTATGCTGATTATTACATGGTAAAATAGCAATATTTTAGAAATATTAAGTTAAAAATATATTATTTAAATTTACTTCTTTAGTTTTACATTTTTTAAAGCTTGTCTGCTAGAAAAATTACAATTACATATGTGGCCTGCATAATATTTCTTCTGGACAGCACTGTCATAGATAAAGTAAGGGTAAAATTCTCTGAGGGCTAAGCTGGAAAGACATCTGGTAGGGGAAGGGTGGATAGTCTGATGGGAAGGTTATGGAACTTCCCTGAACTCCACCTTCTAATTTTCTGTCTCCCTTTCGGGAGGGTATTCCTATCATGATTTTGAGTTCTCCTGTCTCTCTGGTCTTAATTTTCCATATACTAGTACAGATGAGTCAATTTTTAAAAACTTCATTAAAAAATATTATGAGACACCATAAAGAAATATGATTAGGTCTGGCTTAGAAATTAACTCTCCCTCCTCCATCCTCACTGTTCTCTAAGTTAGGATTCCCAGGAACATTGTTTTCTCCCTGTACTAACTTGAACACAGAGCTCAGCCCTTCTCCAGGTCTACAAAATAACCCATAAAATCACAAGTGAGCAATAAGGATGGCATTCTTGAAGCTCCCTTATGGGAAACAGAGGAAGGGGTTTACATTGTACACTCAAAGCAAACAGCCTAACACCCCCTCCAAATTAGACACTTCTGATCTTTTCCTAATTCTCTTCTGTGCCACTCAACCAATAGGGGTTCTCTCTCCCCTCTAAGCCTTTCACCCACTCCTCATATTGTCTTTCTGCCTTACTAGCCCCTTTCATCCTCTTTAGAATCCTCTCTTGTTAAAATTCCTCATCCTTTTATTAGGTGGAACAATTTAATTGCTGTATTGTGTTACTTGAGCATTTCCTTAGGGTCTCATACTCCAAAGAAAGTAATTTCTTTTGAATAAATACAAAGTCTCCCTAAGAGGAATTTTGGGAAATACGATTTTCTTCATTTCATTACACAGAATAAATTGGATAAGTTTGGAAAGTAGAGGTTGTCAATGCTAAAAAATTTGGTAAATGTGTTATGCCCAAGTCGCGAAATCTCCCAATGACCACCAGGGAGCCGATATCTGATGCAAAAACAAGAGAGTTTTTATTACGAAGCTCGAGCTGGGGCTCCCACTGACACCGACACAGTGGCTATAAGGAGGAGCCCCGAGTTTCGGGTTACATTGCTTTTATAGGGAATATTCAGGTAAAAGGGGATTTTCAGGCTAAAGGACATCTGATTGGTTACCTTCTTCTATAGGGTTGTGTGTTGATCCCTGGTTGGTTTTTATTTTCAAGGTAAATCACAAGTTCCTGAACATAAAATCAGGAGGTTTAACCTGAGGGCCAATTGGCTCATGGGCAGTGGGGCAAGGTTGGGTAATATCCAAAGTCTTTTTGCCCAGAACTTTACAAAATGGAGTTCTTTTACAAGATGGAGTAGCTTAGACTCTCCATTCCCCGCTTCTCAAGGACCCAAGACAGACCAATCATGGGTCTGTAGTTAGCTTTATATTGTCTTTTACCAGGGGTGGGTTTGGTAGGGCTGCATATTGGGACCTAAGCACCATAAGCTGCCTCGTGTTGATGTGGCCTTTGATAAAGTTTATCAACTTATTTAGTAGACACGGTCCGAAGGTGAATAGCAAGAGTAAAATGATCAGGGGCCCAGCCAGAGAAGATATGAGGGTCATGAGCCAGGGAGATGAACTGAACCAGGATTCAAACCAACTCTGAGACTTTACTCTTTCTCTTTTTCTCTGACTCAGCCCTTCTCTTATCTTGGCCAGGGACTCCCTGACTACCCCCGAGTGGCTCACATAAAAACAACGTTCTTCCCCTAATACAGCACATAGGCCCCCTGAGAGACTTCATACTCAAGATATTTCTTGGGAATTGGGGCGGAGGTCTCTTTATTCTGTAACTTCTTCCTGCTGTGCATGGGCATAGGCCTGCCTAGCAGAGCAGAAGTCTCTCTCTCTACCTGATCTAAGTTGGGGTTTTCCACATCTGAAACCGGCTTCTATCCTTGTAGTAACAGCAATTTAGTTGGCCCTTCTCAGAGATGAAATAGACAAGGGCCAAACAGGAGACCTAACAGGATGGTCATCTCTGGCCCCCGGAAACAGAAGGCAACATTTGGGGTGAGGGTTGCAGGGTTTGTGACCCCTTCTGATTGGTTGGTGGTGAGACAACAGAGCTGTGCTCCAGGAATCTTGTGTTCAGTAGAAGTTACCATCTTCCACCTGGGTGGGGGCTCAAAGACATTGTTATGCATATTTCTTTGAGTAAGATTCAGGAGTCTGTCTGGAGGCTGTACCAAATTTGATTGTTTCTGTTTTTGTATTCTCTCCCTTTCCTGATTAGCAATTGTTTGAATCTACCCTTTGGAATTCAGGGAAGGTCAAGGAGGCTGAACAAAGTCTATATCCTACAGATAAGAAATGGAGAACACAGAACAGATCTGTACTCCAGAGCCCCACAGAATCTCGCTCAGTTTTAGTTTTTGGGGAACTAGGCAGCTATGATTGTGATAACTTCCTGTCAAAATGGGGCATAGGACTGCCCCAGCTTGGAGTATAGACACTGAATTGGAAGTATTTCTGAGTTCCAAGTCCTAGATCTGAGTCTTGTATGATTAAAATCCTAATCCCTTGGTCTGCCATTTTGGTGCAACAGACCCAATTAGAAGTAGTTGGAGGAGTGATAACTGGAATTTAGTAGACAAAATAAATCTCATTTCTTTTTAGAAGAATAGGCCTGAAACCCAGTCTGGACCTGGCACTTCAGGGAGACTTGTAGCCATGTAGCCAGTTGCCTAGTTTTATAAAAAGTAAGGTTACTAGCTTCCAGCAGACATTGTTTTGAAAATGGTGGCATCCAAGCCTGACATGACTCAGAAAACTCAAGTGTTTAGCAAAACAAGGTCTAATCTGAAAATACACCCATAGCATCACCTAGTTATTTCCCAGGATATCTGAACCATAGCTACTCTATTTTGACTTTTAATTGTAAATTTTTCCTTAATAGCCAAAGCAGATTTCACCATTAATGAAGTCAGTGTTTCTCTAGGCATGAGAAGATGCAAGAATTGGGATTCATAAAATCTTCTCCTGAAAAGATCTAACTATCTGAAGGCCTGTTCTGCCAGTTTTTCCCAGAGCATAGAGTGCCTCATTCCTGATTTTCACCCTGAACTTCTTTCAGGGGCGTTGAAAGTCAGCAGTTGCAGCGGCCATAATTTAATCTTTGTGGAGGTAGATGGGGGAGTGTCAGTCTTCAGTTGGCAGAGCCCATTTTTGCTCATAAACTTGACCATGATTTGGGAGGGGGGGGGCGCATTTCGTGACCATTTTATCCCATGGTGCTGAAAATGTCCATTCTCAGGTTTGGTAAAGATTCTGTTGACAGGCCACTCAATGTGCTGTTACTGGACTAGGCCATAAAACAGTATCCAAAATTCTCTGGACCACCTGTCTTACTAGCTTCTTGGTCCAGGAAAATATTCCCTCTTATTGCTTCTTTCCATGTCTAGAATTACACTATTACCATCATTGATCTCATATGAGACTATATTATATTCTATTAGAAGCCTCACACACATATTTGACAGTGTAAGAAACAGCAATTGTGTAAGACAGGTGAAATACAAATAACATAGCCAGCAGTATTAGTAAAGTCACAAGTAAGACTTATGTTAAGAACTTCCATTAGATGTAGCCCAGTATATCTCAGGTCATCTGCACAGTGACCTGAATATGACTATAATTTTTTTAAGTAAATTTTCTCAGGGCCAATCAGTTAGAGTCTGGTAGTAGAGAGATTTACCAAGGTAACCCAGAACTAGACACACGTAACTGGTCACAAACCCAACAATTAGATTGATTTTTAAAACTAGCATAGGATCTATGATAGAAAAGCATTTGATTTATATGCAAAGGTCTAAGAAGTCAAGAAACATAAATGATCATACGAATCAGGTCCAGCATCTTGGGGAAGCTGTCTACCTCTGATGTCGTCATCTTCTCATCCTGGTGTAGTGTAGTTTTCCTGATAAAAAAAGTCCTTCCATCCATGTTAGAGACAGTCCCTTAAATTACGTTTTTGTTTTTTTTTTTCCCAGTCCTGGTTGCAGGTCATGAGGCATCTGATCTTCATCCAAAGATAGATTACTGAGATAAGCTTCAGAAACAAACTTAGGATGTTCTTCAAGAATTCAATTAACTTTTACATTAAAGAACTATCTAAGAGATGAGTCTTACTAGACGCAGACCTCCATTAACAAACTGGTATTTAACATTTTGAAATATCTTTTTCTCCTTAAAGTTACCCTTATTTTTATTAAATATAACCAAATTAAGGCTAGTTTGTTTGCAAAATAGGTCTGTTCTCACTAATTTTGGTCTGATGATTTTTATAACCATAATTGATTATAGGCTTTTTATTTTGCTGAAACATTTATAGAGTCTCAGACTGAACTTTTAAAATAAAACAGGGCTGGGAAACTCACACCAAAGGCTTATCACAGATTTTGCCTAACAAATCTAGGTGAATTTTTCCCTTTTCAAGATCTCAAAAATTTCTTCAGATTTTTGTACCCATGAGATAACCTTCCTAACTCATTTGATAAACTTACTGGAAACCTAAGAACTTCCAATTTTTGGAGGAGTCAGATAGAATATATAATTGTTTTGTTTATAATGCTTAATTTTACCAAAGTATTGTCATAATTAGTTTGAGGGGAAGATTTTCCCTACTCCCTGAAAACATAAGATTCAAACCTATAATTTTTCAGATAGAAACCATAAAAGTTATAAGCATATTCGCTGGTTCATTCAGTCTTTTTGTTAACTTTTGTGAAGTCATAAGGTTTTCCATTAAAATACCAAGACATATCAGAATGTTAAAAACTCCATATAATTTCTAGGATATCTGTATTAGTAACTTTACCATACATTATAACATGAGCGGATTTATTACTCATTTGATAATCTTTTCCATGTAATTTAACCAACCAAATAGACACAGTTTAATATCTCTCTTTGGGATGTTCCAGCGGCCCTCTGAAGCACCCCAAAGTTAGCTAGAGATCAAAAGAACTTCAAAAGAGTTCTATTTAGGAAGTTTTATCAAGAAGATCAATTAAAAGGGTTTAGAACATTTGGTCAGATTTAGTCAATGTTGATGGGTGTATCACTTTAGGTAATTTCCTTGTTGACAAACTTGTAACAGATATAATATTTAACTTATATTAAACCTAGGTACAATGAAAATATTTTACTTAATATTAATTACTCTAAGACATGTCTATATTAGATAGGTCAACAAACAAACATTAATATCAGGTATTTAACGTTGAATATTTCCCAGTTCACATGAACCTGGAATTTATTGTTTAATTTAGAATTACTTGATTTGTAAGCGCTTGCCTTTTTTAAGCCAAATAAATAGAGTTCACATACAAATTAACCTCAGAAAAATTACCCAGAGACAGACATACCAAGACATATTTAGACAGACACAGTGCAAGATCTAGCTTCAAGTCTTTTTTTTTCCTTTTAAGTTTCTACACTAAGGTCATGAACGCACATCTTGACCTCCTTAAAGTTATCAGTAACCAAGGCTAGAGGTGTGGGGCTAGAATGGTGTTGCCCCATCGTACCTGGATCAGTCAGATGTTGGTAAATTAACACAGACAATACGAAACAGCCACACAGACAGACAGAGAGACAGGAGAAATACACCTCTGGGAGTCTGGATGCAAAACCAAAAGACGACGGCCTGCGGCCATTCAGCAGGAGTGACCCACTATTGTCTACAGAGAACAGGGGCACTCCGTCCCCTCCGAGAGGGTCGGGGACGTCTCCTAACGACCCCCACTGGTGACCTGTCGGCACATCCGCCTGAGTCATATACCAGTCTCAGAAAATAGGCCCTGTCAAAAATGAAAAGAAAGACAGAAAAAAGCTTACCGGCTGCAGATGACTCTCCAGATCGGTCTTCCCGTGGAGCCGGTGGGTGATCCCAGACGAGCCCCCAAATGTTATGCCCAAGTCACGAAATCTCCCAGTGACCACCAGGGAGCCGATATCCAGTGCAAGAGCAAGAGAATTTTTATTACCAAGCTCGAGATGGGGCTCCCACCAACACCGACACAGTGGCTATAAGGAGGAGCCCCGAGTTTCGGGTTACATTGGTTTCATAGGGAATATTCAGGTAAAAGGGGATTTTCAGGCTGAAGAATATCTGATTGGTTACCTTCTTCTATAGGGTTGTGTGCTGATTCCCGATTGGTTTTTATTTTCAAGGTAAATCACAAGTTCCTGAACATAAAGTCAGGAGGTTTAACCTGAGGGCCAATTGGCTCGTGGGCAGGGGGGCAAGGTCGGGTAATATCCAAAGTCTAAGTCTTTTTGCCCGGAACTTTACAAAATGGAGTTCTTTTACAAGATGGAGTAGCTTAGGCTCTCCAAATGTAATAAGGAGCTTTACCAAGTCTTAAGTCTCCTTATCATAGGAAAGCCACTGTCTAATCACATTTAGACTAAAAAAAACTACTTACAACTTGTACCTTCCTTTCTAAACCTTGGTTTCAAGAAGACAGCTTCTATTTGTTTTACATTATCAGGAGCAGCCCATCAGTTCAAGGGCAAAGGTCAACTCAAGTCCATCTCCCCTCCAGTCCTTAATATCTTCCTTTGACAACAGATGTTTTGACTTAAGGTCAACAGTAGGTCATAGTTCTTTTGTGGAACTGTGCTAATTAGCCCCCTGAATTCTGATATGTGACCGAATCTATGTTGGTTCATATTATCACATCTCAGCTCTTCCAGTTTTCTGAAATTTATGCTAGTATGTTTTCCCTCTTCTCTAAGATGAGCAATGCCAAAGAATGCTCAAACTACAGCACAATTGCACTCATCTCACATGCTAGTAAAGTAATGCTCAAAATTCTCCAAGCCAGGCTTCAGCAATACGTGAACCATGAACTCCCTGATGTTCAAGCTGGTTTTAGAAAAGTCAGAGGAACCACAGATCAACTTGCCAACATCTGCTGGATCATCAAAAAAGCAAGATTGTTCCAGAAAAGCATCTATTTCTGCTTTATTGACTATGCCAAAGCCTTTGACTTTGTGGATCACAATAAACTGTGGAAAATTCTGAAAGAGATGGGAATCCCAGACCACCTGACCTGCCTCTTGAGAAATCTGTATGCAGGTCAGGAAGCAACAGCTAGAACTGGACATGGAACAACAGACTGGTTCCAAATTGGGAAAGGAGTATGTCAAGGCTGTATTTGTCACCCTGCTTATTTAACTTCTATGCAGAATACATCATGAGAAATGCTGGACTGGGAGAAACACAAGCTGGAATAAAGATTGCTGGGAGAAATATCAATAACCTCAGATATGCACATGACACCCTCTTAAGGCAGAAAGTGAAGAGGAACTAAACAGCCTCTTGATGAAAGTGAAAGAGGAGAGTGAAAAATTTGGCTTAAAGCTCAACATTCAGAAAACAAAGATCATGGCATCTGGTCCCATCACTTCATGGGAAATAGATGGGGAAACAGTGGAAACAGTGTCAGATTTTATTTTGGGGGGCTCCAAAATCACTGCAGATGGTGATTGCAGCCATGAAATTAAAAGACGCTTACTCCTTGGAAGGAAAGTTATGACCAACCTAGACAGCATATTAAAAAGCAAAGACATTATTTTGTCAACAAAGGTCCGTCTAATCAAGGCTATGGTTTTTCCAGTGGTCATGTATGGATGTGAGAGTTGGACTGTGAAGACAGTTGAGTGTCGAAGAATTGATGCTTTTGAACTGTGGTGTTGGAGAAGACTCTTGAGAGTCCCTTGGACTGCAAGGAGATCCAACCAGTCCATTCTGAAGGAGATCAATCCTGGGTGTTCTTTGAAAGGAATGATACTGAAGCTGAAACTCCAGTACTTTGGCTACCTCATGTGAAGAGTTGACTCATTGGAAAAGACTCTGATGCTGGGAAGGATTGAGGGCAGGAGGAAAAGGGGATGACAGGGAATGAGATGGCTGGATGGCATCACCGACTTGATGGATGTGAGTTTGACTGAACTCCAGGAATTGGTGATGGACAGGGAGGCCTGGCGTGCTGTGATTCCTGGGGTCACAAAGAGTCAGACACAACTGAGCGACTGAACTGAACTGAAGATGATAGTTTCATAAAAATATAATTAATGCAATATTCAATATTATACTACCATAAATTTATTGAAATTATTAACATATTATAAAAATACTAATGAAAATAGCATCCATTTGTTAGCAAGGTACAGTTCTAAGTGCTTTATATGCTATTAGCACATTATAATCTCATAACCGCAGAAAAGGTGGGCGTTATTACTTCCATAGTATAACCAGGCATTACTATTGTGTAGTATAACCAGGCATTACTATTACTTCCATAGTATAACCAGGGCTCTGAAAGATTAAGGAATTTTCCACAAAGTACACAGCACTATAACTCCTACCAATGTAACCTCAATGTCCATAATCCACACACTTTTGCTCTGCCCTCAAGTCTCAGGTGGTCATCTTAGAAACATAGGTTGTTGTCACTGAAAGGACTTAGAGATCATCAAATCCTAGACCTTCACTTTACAGACTTGTTAAGTGATTCAGATGTTCCAATTTGTTGGAGTCATTCTGACTCTAAAAAAGAATTGTTTGGTAGTGTATTACACATTCACTGATATCCTGGAAGTAAAGTTAGTACTGGTAACTTGGCTTACCAAAGGACTGGAAATAACTTATTTCTTAATGACCATTTAAGTAAAGGCAGTGAACTTTCCAGGATAAGGGCCCACTCACAGAGGGGCAATCCATGAACTGACTTGCCATCATCTCTTTATTTACCTGACTAGTGTTACTACTATCAACTTTCAGTAGCTAATGAAGGTCTTTAAGACTGAGTATCAAGAATGAAAGGAAAAGCGTGTCAGGAGCATGGGTGGCTGTTTTGCTTGTGGACTTTGAACTGGGTGTCTTAAATACACCAGGATTAGTCAGCAGGAGGTCAGCAATTGCATTAATGGAAGACAGGGATTGCTGTAAGGAGAAAAACAAAGTTGCTGAGCACAAAAGACAAACTGCTTACTTTGAAGTGTTTTCTAGGACTCATCCAGAGCAAATTTCTCTCCCCATGGAAACCTTCCAGATGCTTTTGTCTGGTGGTTACAGATAGATCTGTGATATGGCCCTGCCAATTAAGTTGCAGGGCACCCTACAAATGTGTACTCTGCATTTCATAGACTTTATGGTTTTCCTGAGGGTGGTAAGATGTCTATCTTTACTGAATCCAAAATAGAGATCTGCAGGATTGAACAATATTTGCTTAATTAATTATACATTATTCTTTCTTTTGGCCAGAACATTCTTTTGTTGTTAGAAAATATAACAGAGTGGAACAGAGTCTTGGAATAATAAAACCCAAGCATTTCCGTCATATATTCACTTATTAAAAATATTTATCAAGAGATTCAGTTCAGTCACTCAGTCGTGTCTGACTCTTCGTGACCCGATGAACTACAGCACACCAGGCCTCCCTGTCCATCACCAAATCCCTGAGTCCACCCAAACCTGTGTCCATTGAGTCAGTGATGCCATTCAACCATCTAATCCTCTGTCGTCCCCTTCTCCTCCTGCCCTCAATCTTTCCCAGCATCAGGGTCTTTTCAAATGAGTCAGCTCTTCGCATCAGGTAGCCAAAGTATTGGAGTTTCAACTCCAGCATTAGTCCTAACAATGAACACTCAGGACTGATCTCCTTTAGGATGGACTGGTTGGATCTCCTTGCAGTCCAAAGGACTCGCAAGATTATTCTCCAACACCACAGTTCAAAATCATCAATTCTTCAGAACTCAGCTTTTTTTGTAGTCCAACTCTCACATCCATACATGATCACTGGAAAAACCATAGCCTTGACTAGACAGACCTTTGTTGACAAAGTAATGTCTTTGCTTTTTAATATGCTGTCTAGGTTGGTCATAACTTTCCTTCCAAGGAGTAAGCGTCTTTTAGATTCATGGCTGCAGTCACCATCTGCAGTGATTTTGGAGCCCGGGAAAATAAAGTCTGACACTGTTTCCACTGTTTCCCCATCTATTTGCCATGAAGTGATGGGACAGGATGGAATGATCTTAGTTTTCTGAATGTTGGGCTTTAAGGAGCTTGGTGGGCTAGAGTCCACGGGATGCAAAGAGTCGGACACGACTGAATGACTTCTCTTTCACTTTTCACTCTCCTCTTTCTGTTTCATCAAGAGGCTCTTTAGTTCTTCTTCATTTTCTGCCATAAGGGTGGTGTCATCTGCATATCTGAGGTCATTGATATTTCTCCCAGCAATCTTGATTCCAGCTTGTGCTTCCTTCAGCCCAGCATTTCTCATGATGTACTCTGCATAGAAGTTAAATAAGCAGGGTGACAATATAGAGCCTTGATGTACTCCCTTCCCAGTTTGGAACCAGTCTGTTGTTCCATGTCCAGTTCTAACTGTTGCTGCCTGACTTGCATACTGTCTCAAGAGGCAGGTCAGGTGGTCTGATATTCCCATCTCTTTCAGAATTTTCCACAGTTGATTGTGATCCACACAGTCAAAGGCTTTGGCATAGTCAATAAAGCAGAAATAGATGTTTTTCTGGAACTCTCTTGCTTTTTCCATGATCCAGTGGATGTTGGCAATTTGATCTGTGGTTCCTCTGGCTTTTCTAAAACCAGCTTGAACATCTGGAATTTCATGGTTCACGTATTGCTGAAGCCTGGCTTGGAGAATTTTGAGCCTTACTTTACTAGCATGTGAGATGAGTGCAATTGTGCAGTAGTTTGAGCATTCTTTGGCATTGCTATTCTATGTTAATAACCAACAAATGTTGTAAATAAAATTTAGAATGTCTCATAACTCTCCTGGAGCACATATTCTAAAAGGGGCATTAGATAGTAAACAAGTAAAGAAATAAATGATTAAAGTAAGTATTGTTATTTAGTTGCTAAGTTGTGTGTGTCCAACTCTTTTGTGAGCCCATGGACTATAGCCCCCCAGGCTCCTGTGTCCATGGAATTTCCCAGACAAGCATATGGCAGTGAGTCGCCATTTCCTTCTCCAGGAGATCTTCCTGACCCAGGGACTGAATCTGTCTCACACTGCAGATGGATCCTTTGCCTCTGAGCCACTGTGTGTGCGTGTGTGCTAAGTCACTTTGTCGTGTCTGATTCTTTGAGACCCTATGGACTGTAGCCCACCAGTCTCTATGCATGAGATTCTCCAGGCAATAATACTAGAATGGGTTGCCATGCCATCCTCCAGGGGATCTTCCTGACCCAGGGATTGAACCCATGTCTCCTGTGGCTTCTGCATTGCAGGTAGATGCTTTACAGCTGAGCCACCAGGAAAGCCATAAATGTTATAAGGACTGTAATACAAGATGGCATGATTTATGGCAAGGAGCTACTCTAGGGTGGATAGTTAGGGAAGACCTCTCTTTGAACATCTGAAATGGACACCTCTTCTGGGTGACAAGATAGAACCAACCAGACCATAATCTAGGACTGGGATTGGCAATCTTTTTTTTTTCTCTTGAAAAAGACCAGATAGTCAATATTTTAGGCTTTGCAGCTCATGTGGTCTCTGTCCTGACTATACAAGTCTGCCATTGTCCTGCAAAAGCATTCACTGATAAAACAGTTAAAAGAGTGTGGCTGTGTACCAATCAAATTTTATTTATAGAAACAGACAGGAGTCTGGGAGTTGAATTTGGCCTGTAGGCCATGAATTGCCATCCCCAGATACATGGGAAAGAGCACTGAAGGCAAGGGGAAGAGCAAATTGAAGTACCCAAAGCTGGATTTAGGCTTGGTGGTGTCATTGGAGGGTAGTAAATGAGAATGAGATTGTGAGGTTAGAGATAAAGGACAGGTAGGTCTTTGCAGACCTAGAAAAGTCATTGCACTTCATTCTAGGTACAAAGGAAAGCCATCAGAGTAATTAAAGCAGAGATCGCTGCAACAATCTGACTTACATTTTATAAAGGTTCTGGTTGTTGAGTACTGACTGTTTTGAGTGGAGCAGGAGTGAAAGCCAGGAAATTTCTTAGGAAGCTGTTAACAATAATCCAAGGAAAGTATAGTCATGAAGACAGGGAAAACTGAAGTGGTAAGTGCGGGGGGCCAGCATGAGGAATCCCACCCGTGGCAAGGTCATGCGGAAGGAAGCCTGATAAACTCAAGGACGTGACGGCTTCAGGTTTTCCCCCTGGAATTTCCTGAGCATCCACCCCCCAAGACCAGAATCTGCCTGCTTTACTCTTCTGTCATTAACAGGGGGCTGTTCCCCCACCACCTTTTTCTGGAAAAAATTAGAGCTTTTAGATAACAAATCTCCTGGGCATAATATGAGTGTTTCAATCCAAAAACCCCTCTGATGGCTTTCTAGCCTGCCTGCAGGACTAGTACAGAGCGCATGTGATTGTTTGAGGCCTCCTGACCGCAGGAGGCACAGGAAGCTTAAAACATCCTAGGAATGTAGGGGCTTCTGAGGAGTCAAAATCATTAGAATAGGACTGATTAAAGGTTTCATTTGTTGAGCCAATACTTGCTGCCAATTTTCATATCCTTTATTTTTAGATATAGTTGGTATATAGAAAAACAAGTAGTAGACCTGNGCAAAGAACACGCCCTGCTGCTCTGGCAGGATGGGGAGCCCCAGGAGGAGGAACTCGGACATGCTGGTCTGGTTCTCCTTCCTCATGCTCCGCTCATGTCTGCTGGGGATGAAGGAGAGGGGAAAGTGTCAGAAGCTTTGATATTGTGTTTAAGGCTGCCACACTAAGGTCCCTCTGGCTTCCCTGGTGGTTCAGACAGTAAAGAGTCTGCCTGCAATGCGAGAGACCCAGGTTCAGTCTCTGGGTTGGAAAGATACCCTAGAAAAAGAAATGGCAATACACTCCAGTATTCTTTCCTGGAAAATCCCATGGATGGAGGAGCCTGGCAGGCTACAGTCCATGGCATTGCAAACAGTCAGACACAACTAAGCAACTAACACACATACACATCAAGGTCTCTAACTTACTCATAGAGAAGAAGAATTTTCTCCTAAATTTCTTTTATCACCTGGTGCTATCAGAGAAAGTGACAAATCCTCAATGCTCAATAGATTAATTTGGATGGAGACCAGAGTAAATTCATTCTTTGGTTTTCTTTTTAATTAACCATGTTTCTGGCACTAAGCTTTTGACTAGAAAGTGAAAATTGCTCAGTCGAGTCTGACTCTTTGTGGCCCCATGGACTATACAGTTCATGGAATGTTCCAGGCCAGAATACTAGAGTGGGTAGCTGTTCCCTTCTCCAGGCAATCTTTCCAACCCAGAGATCAAACCTAGGTCTCCCACATTGCAGGTGGCTTCTTTATCAGATGAGTCAAGATACAGGAATAAACAGGGCACACAGGGCCTCTTCCATCTGGATACCAACTTTCTAAGGAACACCTGCCAAAGGACTGACTAATGTTATGGACCTGAAGCCAGATTCCTCATGCTGTGTTCCTGTCCCCAGTGCTTTCTAGCTGTATGACTTGGGATGCTAAATCTCTCTCCGCCTCTTGTTGTGCCTCTGTAATGTTGAGATACCAATATCACACATCACACATTCATAGAGTTAATCAGAAGGTTGTAATTCAATGCACATTAATTAGTTAATTAGATAAACACCTTTTGAACAATAAAGGGAGAGGGGGTTTTTGCACAAGCCTGGCCTCCCCCGAGTCGATTCTTTCTCTTGCTCCCTCCCTTTCCTTTTCAGGCTGATCCCATGGAACGTGGAGGCTCACTGTGTCTACTTACTTGTCCTGGCTTCTAAGATCCATAAGAGAGAGAGCCCAAGGCGGGGCACTCTCCGATATTCAAACGGGCGCCAGCGGCCTAACTTAGACGGTGCAAGCTCCTTATCTGGAACTTTATTGGTTTTCCACGTAAACCAAGTTAATCAGCCTCTTTTCTCCACTTAATTTTCCTACTACACTATTTCCTCCTAATCTAATCTTATTTTAATAAATAAATAAGTCTTTCCTCGCCAACGCCGTCCACGCTTGGAATTACCTGGATCCACTGGGGCTGGACCTTGGCAGGTAAGAGTTTAAATCTCTCTCTCCATGGCCCCTTAACTAGATATGAACTTTGAACTTTATTCTCTTCAATAGCTAAATAGAGATAAAATCTTTGTTAGCATAAAATAAGACTATAAGTCAAATGTCCAACACGTGGTTAGTTTTCATCCATGATGATTCTTTCTTCTCTTCTTTCTCCTTCTTCCTCCTTTCCTTAGATATTTCTTTCCTCCCATAGATATTTAATGGTGAACTGGGTTGTACAAAACATGATTCTAGGTGCTTAGTCACACTGGGAGAGACAGAGATACCTTGTTTTCAAGCTTTCATTGACTCGAATCATTGGACGCCCCCAAAAGCAGAACGTAATATTTTCCCTCTTGTTTTTCTCTTTCTTCAGTAAGACAAACAGTCATTTAAAAGTTCCAACTATTTATTTAAATAAAGTGGAGGAAAAGTCACTTTGGGGAAGATCTTGTTTGTCTTGGGAAGAAAATATATTGGAAGTTTGATCCTAGGATAAGTGAGAATATGTGCAAGTTTTTTGCAACCTGGCAAAAATGCCTTAACCCACAAGCCTTGCAAGTATTCAGTACAAGATAGTGGGAAGGACAAGTTTCCAGATCTCCATATTTCCCTTCATGGTGGCTGGGGTGGAGCAGAGGAACCATGAATCAGACTTGTGTCCTAGCTCTTCATTGGCTTATTCATGCCTTTGCATTTGTAGTTTCAAAAGCTTTTTTTTTTTTTTTCTTTTTAAATTAAAGCCTAAAGTCATCTCACATTTTCCCACTGAATCATTTCCCATCCCAGGGGAAATACATTTTTAGCTAACTTTTAGTTTTCTATCTTTTTGATGTAGTATAGTATTTTGAAAAATATGCCACTTTCAAATCAGCCACGACTAGGAGCTGTACATTGTTGGACAGGTCCCATAAGTTTTTCAGGACTCAAGTACATCATCTATAAAATGAAGACTGTACCAGATCACTCCATGTCTTTTCTAGTCCGGTGAGGCCACATAAGGACCAAACTGAAGATCTTCACTATAACTTTGTAGGTAAAGAGGGATAAGGAGACAAGAGAAAAAAAAAAAGAATAAAGTATAGAAGAAGAAGAGGTTATGGAGAAAACTCTCTATGGTTCTGTTTTGAAGCTATACTTAGTCAGATTGCATGTTGTAAAAATCACTTGAGTTGAAAAATATTTTCCAAACTGTTGGTCAATTAATTTTTAACCCACAGTCATAACCATCTGCCTAGGATTCCACATGCCCCAACCCCAGTGTGCACATTGTCATTAGAATCAAGTTCCAGAAGCAAACACCAGGAAAGCCTTAAGATAATTTCTTAAAGCAACAGGTACACTGATCTGTGTACTTGAATATAATTAAGATAGATGCTCTTCTTTCATCATTGTAGAGAATATCTGTAAATAACCAAAAGCCAGTGAACTTTGTGGCAGATAATGATTGAAAGTAATTTGGTTGATTTTTTTTTAAAGGAAAGGAATTAAGAGTTATTACAAGAGAGATTTGGGGGTTAATACACCGAAGGGAAGGATTAACTCTAGGTTTGTATTCATTACTCAGAAAAAAAAATCATTGGACCATTTTTGTGAACTGTGGTAATTTTGTATACAGAGGGGACCTAAACATATTAGAACCCATGCTTTTGCATTTAACGGAAATTGGTATTCATATTATATCTGTTTCATTTGAGAATGACTCAAAATGGATTCTTTTAGAATCGGAGCCCACAATTTCTTACAATTTTTTTTGTACTGAAGAAAAACGAGATTGAAGTCCAAATGCTGAAAAGTAATTAATGACTGAAAACATTAAGCAGCTATACTATGGAACATTTTGAAGTCTTTAAATATTATGCTTATGAAGAATCTATAATTGTATAGCCAAAAGCTTTTTACTATAGTAAGTGAAAAAACAAAATGTGACTTTTTATACAAAATATTATCTCAATAATATTTTAAACAGACTATAGACAATGTGCTTACTGTAATGTCCAGTTAGTTGGATTTTTGAATCATTCATATTTACTTCCTTATGTATTTTTATGGAATCTTAATTTTTCCAGAATGGGCATATGTTACTTTATAATTGGAAAACTAAACACTTATTTTGAAAACCTTGTATATAATCTGTGGAATTCCTGGATATATAGGGAGTCTCTTAGGATTGTTTTGCAAGGAATAGTCATGTGTTGATGCAAATAATCAGAAAATATCTGGTAGCCATATAACTGAAGCAGGAGTGATCTCTTTTTTGAAAGGATAAAGTTGGAAAATGATTATTACAGTGTATCATATTGTTGGTATTAGTGTAAAATTTCAGTCTTACCTGAATATTTCCTTACTCTTCAAGAGGATAAAGCAAGGCTAGGTCAAGGGATAGTGACGCTACTGAGCATCAATTCCGGAAAAAACACAACAAGGGCAACTGCATACAAAGCAAAACAAACAAACAAAAATACATTAAAACCAAAATTAATTTGATGCCTGCATCAGAGGAAAGTCGTTTTCCCTTTTCAATTAGCCCTTTTCTGTTTAAATTGATATATTTTACCACCTGTTCTTTACAGTCAGCCACTTGAATCCTACTCATTGATTTCAAGGCTCAATCCTTGGTCTTTTGTTTTTCTATCTGATTTCTCTCTCAGAGAAATCATTCATTCTCACAGCTTAACTTTTTCACCTTATATTGATAGCTCCCCATTTTATATTCTCAGAGGTTCTCACCTACATTTCCAACTTTCTGCTGAGTATTTCCACTTAAAGTGGAACTGAACTCATTTTTTAATGAATCATCCCATGCTTCTCTGTTGAGAATGATGAGTAGTCTTGCATTTCACCATTTTCCTCATGCTTTGTTCTAATTAAATCTTGGACTCTTGCTCATGCTCAGTTGCTCAGTTGCTCATTTCTGACTCTTTCTACCCTGTGGGCTGTAGCCTGCCAGTCTCCTCTGTCCATGGAATTTCCCAGGCAAGAATAGTGGAGTGAGTTGCCATTTCCTCCTCTGGAGGATCTTCCCAACCCAGGGATTGAACCAGCATCCCCTGCATTGGCAGGCGGGTTCTTTAACACTGAGCCACTGGGGAAGCCTAAAATCTTGGACTAGAGCTTAGTTTATCCTGTTCTCATCACTTTGGTTCAAGTTCCAGTCAGTTCATTATTGACATCTGAAAACATGGAAAAATACCCTGATTGTAGTATGAGCGTCTCATTTTGAGGCTAAGTTGTGTTTCCATTGGGACTCAGGCATGTCAGGGTCAGGCCCACAGGAATCCATTTATATAAAGAAACTTGTATGTGAAAGAACTTCTGTGAAGGGATTTGTATGGGATAGAGAAGGCGAAGGAAGAGATTGGAGAGGGATGCTGTGTTTTCTGTATTTAGTGTGATGTTGGAAAGAGGGGCTGCTGGTTTTGTGAAGGGCATGCATAAACAAGTCTGTCTCTGCTTTCAGGCAATAAGAAGTAATGCAGGTTGGGGAACCTTCTCCACTCTTTTGAGAAGACTGCAAAGACACAGTAGAAGTCAATGTAGGGCCTGTTGGTTGCTAACATTCCTAAATAATTGGACTAAATGAACACAAAATGAAGTAATACACAAAAGATGTTGTATATGTGTGTGTGGTGGTGGTGGGGTAGATCTTAGAAGAGATATATCACTTATTCCTGTATTAGAACAGTCAACATTATACAAATATGTAGAACAGTTTTTTAGATAGAGGTGTAAAAGCAATTCAGTAAATAATAAATAAACTTAAAAATTTTTTTTATTGAAATATAGTTGATTTACAATTCAGGTGTACAGCCAAGTGATTCAGTTACACACACACACACACACACACACACAGATCCTTGTTGGTTATCTATGTTATATACAGTAGCATAGATATGTTAATCCCCCCTTTCCTGATTGGTAACCATAAGTTTCTTTTCTATGTCTATGGGTCTATTTCTCTTTTGTAGATTAAATTCATTTGTATTTTTTTTTTTTTTAGATTTCCCATGTTAGTGATAGCATCTTATATTTATCTTTGACTTACTTCACTTAGTATGACAATTTCTAGGTTCATCCANTACTTCACTTAGTATGACAATTTCTAGTTTCATCCATGTTGCTCCAAATGGCATTATTTCATTCTTTTTAATGGCATAGAAACATTCCATTGTATATACTATATATTTATCCATTTGTCAGTCAGTGAACATCTAGGTTGCTTCCATGTCTTGGATATTTTAAATAGTGCTGCAGTGAACATTGGGGGTGCATATATCTTTTCGAATTGTGTTTTCTCTGGATACGTGCTCAGGAGTGAGATTGCTTGATCATATACTGTAGCTCTATTTTCAGTTTTTTGCAAAACCTCCATATTGTTCTCCATGGAAAGATAAAAATTTTCAACAAAGGGTGCTGAAACAATTAGATATCTATATGTAAAAAAGTGAATCTTGACCTAAACCTCATATATGATATAAAAATTGATTCAAATTATCCTAGAATTATATGTAAAACCTGAAAATATGAAATTTTTATTAGAAAGTTTTCATGAACTGGAGTTAGGCAACAAGTTTTCATACACAATACCAAAAGCAATCATTAAAGACAAAATTATTAAACAGAACTTTATCTGAATTAAAAAAAAATGCTTTGTGAAAGTAACTAATGAGAATTTTAAAAAAAAAGACAAGCAACACACTGGAATAAAATATTTTCAAATAACTTATCTCATAGTAGACTTGTATCCAGAATATGCTGTTGACCCTGAACACATTGGTTTGAATTGTGAGGTCTGCTTATATGTGGATGTTTTTCAATAAATCTGTACAATGGTACTATATGATCCATGGTTAGTTGAATCCATAGGTGTGGAAACACAGACACAGAGGGCAGCCTGTAATGTTAAACATGGATTTTTGACTGGTAGGGGATGGGTGCTCCTAATCCCCCACATTCAAGGGCCAACTATATAAAGAACTCTCAAAATTTAAGAGTAGGAAGACAACCAATTCAATTAAAAGTGGCAAAGTATTTTAACAGACACTGTGCCAAAAAGATAAAAGGATGGCAAATAAATATACGAAAGTTGTTCAATGTTATTATCCATTACAGAAATATAAAGTAAAATTACTATAATATAACTTTATACCTATCAGAATCACTAAGCTAAAAAACAGTGACTATACCAACAGCTTACAAGAATGGAGAGCAACTATAATTCATATTGGGAAAGCAAATTGGCATAGTTTCTTTTGAAAACAGTTTGGCAGTTTCTTATAAAATTAAATGTGTACTTACCATATAATCTAGAAACCCTATTCTTCATTATTTACCCAAATGAGCAACCACTAAAAGAGCTGCTCAAAGAGATACACTCACTTTAGCATATTTTAGAATTACATTTTGATTTTTTGATAGAAAAATCAAAATGCAATTCTAAAGTATGCTAAATAACTCACAGGATAGCATGAGAAAGAAAAAAACAGAGGTAAAATGTAGAACAAAATATAAAATAGTGGACTTAAGCCCTAACATATCAATAATAACATTAAATGTAAATGGTCTAAATATCTTCTAAACATACCATGTTAAAACAGATTATTAGAGTGGATTTAATAGCATGACCTAACTATACACTGTCTAGAGGAAGCTAACTTTAAATATAGAAAATAAAAGGATGGAAGATAACAATCATGCAGAAATAAATCAAAAGAACATAGGAGTGTAAATGTTAGTACCAGATAAAATAGACTTCAGGGAAAAGAAAACTACCAAAGAGTTTTTAGATTTTGAAAGAAAGGCCAGAGAAAAAGTACCATTCTCATCACATCATATTTAGGGAACATGCTATCAATATGGCTTACCATCGTTAATGTTAATCTTTACCTGGATGAGGTAGTGTTTTACAGATTTCTGAACTAAGGTGCTCTTTTTATCTCACTGTTTAATTGGACTCTTTGGAAGAAAGCTACTATGTACATGAGAGGAAAGTTATGCTCTAGTTCCTTGAGAGTAGAGTGTGTGTAAAAATTATTTGGAATTCTGCCCAGGAGATTTGTCTATTCTCCTCCATTTATTTGTTCAGTAATTTATTTATGTCCTATCAATATTAACATGTGGATATTTATTTTATCTTTTGGTTTATAATCTAATACTACTTTATATGTTTTAGATTGTCCCAGATTTGGCTCTTTCAGTTGGCTCTTCTTTCCCTTTGACATATCCAAATCATTGAGTTGTGTGAGCACTTTCTTAATTTCAGGCACTACAAGATACTCCAGGATCATGGTGCATCTTTACCGCCCTAGTTTTAGAATCAGCCATTTATCTAAGGATAATTCCTCTTCTTAGAGAATTGTTTAGAAACCAAAATCTAGACTTCTGTGATCCATTACATGTAGATAATTTTAGCCTTCTCTTGCTTGTCTGTAGATGGGGAAACAGTGGAAACAGTGTCAGACTTTGTTTTTCTTGGGCTCCAAAATCACTGCAGATGGTGATTGCAGCTATGAAATTAAAAAATGCTTACTCCTTGGAAGAAAAGTTATGACCAACCTAGATAGCATATTCAAAAGCAGAGACATTACTTTGCCAACTAAGGTCCGTCTAGTCAAGGCTATGGTTTTTCCTGTGGTCATGTATGGATGTGAGAGTTGGACTGTGAAGAAGGCTGAGCACCAAAGAATTGATGCTTTTGAACTGTGGTGTTGGAGAAGACTCTTGAGAGTCTCTTGGACTGCAAGGAGATCCAACCAGTCCGTCCTGAAGGAGATCAGCCCTGGGATTTCTTTGGAAGGAATGATGCTAAAGCTGAAACTCCAGTACTTTGGCCACCTCATGCGAAGTGTTAACTCATTGGAAAAGACTTTGATGCTGGGAGGGATTGGGGGCAGGAGGAGAAGGGGACGACCCAGGATGAGATGGCTGGATGACATCACTGACTCGATGGATGTGAGTCTGAGTGAACTCCGGGAGTTGGTGATGGACAAGGAGGCCTGGTGTGCTGCGATTCATGGGGTTGCAATGAGTCAGACAAGACTGAGCAACTGAACTGAACTGAACTGCTTGTCTGTAACTTTACATCTTAACAGTGAAAATCTGGCTTCTACCATGTGCTGTCCATTTTTTAACTGTTTAATTCCAGCACACATTTATAGCACTTTAAGAATTGTTAGCCTGAATCCCTGTGGGAAATATTTTTAAACATTAGAAGACAGTGCTTATGCCTTTAGTCCTATAGACTTCACTCATTTCCCAAAGTTACTTTGGTTAGCACCTTTCCCCTGCCCCTTTCCGTGAGGTTGTTTTGTACATTTGTAATACAGTGGGTTATTTTTCATCAGCCTGCATTGCATTCTGGGATCTCAAACACCTAAAGATTTTTCTTTCATTTTCACACAGTAAGGTTCACTGTACTGTAAAGTTTTACGGGCTTGACAAATATGTAGTGTCATGCATCCCCAATGACAGTAGCATACAGAATAGTTTCACTGGCAAAAAAGATTTCCCTATGCTCCTGTTCAACCTTCCTTCCTTCTTAAACACCTGGCAACCACTGACCTGTTTGTAGTCTCTACAGTTTTGTCTTTTCAGCAATGTCATATAAACGGGACCATACAGTATATAGCTATTTCAGACTGGGTTCTTTCATTTAGCAATGAACATTTAAGATATGCCTATGTCTTCCAGTGGTTTGATTGCTCATTAATTTTTTTAAATTTCATAAAAATATTTCATTGAATAGATGTACACCTGTCCATTCATTCATCTATTGAAGGACATCTTGGTTGCCTTTGGTTTGGGCAATTATGAAGAAACTGGCTATAAACTTTGTGTGCAGGTTTTTGTCTGGACATAAGTTTGAATTCACTTGGCAGATAACTAGCAATGTGGTTGCTGGATGATATAGTGATAATACATTTGCTTTTGTATGAAACTGTCAAACTCTCTTCCAAAGTGGCTATGCCATTTTACATTCTAGCACTCAAAGAATGAGAATTTCTGTTACACTGCATCCTCACCAGGAATTGTTGTTATCACTCTTTTGGATTTTAGTTATTCTAATAGGTTTGTAATGATATCTCATTGCTGCTTTAATTTGCATTTCCCTAATGAAAAATTATGCTGAGCATCTTTTCATATGCTTATTTACCATCTGTAGATCTTCTTTTACGAGCTGTCAGCTCTTTTGCCCATTTTTAAATTGGATCACTTGTTTTCTTAATGCTGAGTTTTAAGAGTTCTTTGTATATTTTGGGTACAAGTCTTTTATTGGATAAATGTTTTGGAAATATTTCTCCTAGTCTGTGACTTGTTTTTTCATCTCTAAACAGTGTCTTCTACAAGACATTTTCAATTTTAATAAAGTCCAACTTACCATGTTTTTTTCATGGAAAGTAATTTTAGGAGTATATCTAAAAAATCATCACCAAACCCAAGGTTAGAGAGATTTTCTCCTTTATTTTCTTGTAATAGTTTTTTCACTCTGCATTTGAAGTCTCTGATCCATGTTGAGTTAATTTTTGTGTAATGTGTAACATCTATGACTCGGGAATTTTGTTGCTGTTTTTAATACATGGGTATTTAACTGTTCCAGTGCCATTTGTTGAAAAGATTATCCTTTTGCCACTAAATTGCATTTGCAGAAAAAAACCACAGTGAGTCATTTCTAAAATTTCTGTTCTGTTCCATTGATCCATGTTTTCTTTTACCAGTACCACTTAGTCTTGAATATTGTACCTTTATAGTTAAGTCTTGAAATTAAGTTTTTAGTTCTCTGTGTTTGTTCTTCAGTATTGCTTTGTCTATATTTTTTTACCTTTCCATTCAAACTTGAAAATCAGTTTGCTATTTATAAAATGGTTTACTGATATTTTGATTGGGATTGTGTGAAACAATAGACCAGTTGGAAAGAACTGACATCTTAATAAGTCTTTTTAAATCAAGGAACATAGTCTGTCTCTGTTTAGATCATTTTGATTTCTCTTAGCAGCATTAAATAGTCTTCACATAAAGATCATATACATTTTTGTTAGATTTATCATATTTTATTCTTTGGACATTTTTGTGAATTTTTTAATTTCCAATTTTGATTTTTCATTGGTGGTATATAAGAAACAACTAACTTTTGTATATTGACTTTTTATTCTGTGATATTGCCATACTCATTAGTTCTGGAAGAATGTGTATATTCTTTGGGGTTTTCTAATTAAACAATCATGTCAGTTGTGAATAAAAACAGTACTATTTCTTTCTGCCTATCTATATACCTTCCATTTCTTTTTCATGTCTTATTGCACAAGTAGGACTTCTAGTATGATATTGAATATGAGCAACACAAAAGGACATCCTCGCCTTGTTCTTGACCTAGGAGGGCAGCATCCAGTATCTCATCATTAAATGTGAAGTTAAGCTGTAAGTTATTAAAAATGTTTTTATCAAATTGGGAAAGTTCATCTCTTAATTCCTATTTTGCTGAGTTTTCCTTCCTAAAAATCAGGAATGGATATTGAATTTTGTAAAATGCTTTTTCTGTACCAATTGATATTATCAAATAATTTGTTTCTTAGCTTCCTAATTTGGTGGATTACATTGATTGATTTTTCAGATCTTGAACTGGCCTTGAATACCTGTATTAAATCAAAGTTGGATATGATGTATACTTTATCTCATACATTGTTGGATTCAACTTGCTTGTATTTGCTGAACTTTTTTTCATTAATATTGATGACAAGTATTAGTATGCTACTTATGTTTTTTGTTTGTTTTTTTTTGATATCTATCTGGTTTTGGTATTAGGGTAATACTAGCCTCATAGAATTACTTAAGAATTGTTCTCTCTGCCTTTACTTTCTATAAGATATTGTGGTGAATTAATATTATTGGTTCTTTAATTACTTAATTATTTAGTAGAATTTATCTGTGAAGTCATCTGGGCCTAGCAGTTTAATTTTTGGGGGATTATTAATTATTAATTAATTTATTTAACCTACATGAGGCTATTTCTTTCTTTTTGCATAGTTGTAGTCCTTTGTGTTTTTCTAGGAATTGACCTATCTCATCCAAGTTATCAAATTTCTGGACATGGCTTTTCATGTTCCTTTATAATCCTTTTAATGTCAGTGGGTCAAAAGTTATGATCCCTCTTTCATTTGATAGTGTTGATATGTGTCTTTTCTGTTTTCTTGGTTGACTTGTCTATAGGTTTATCAATTTTACTGACCTTTCAAATAACCAGCCTTTGACTTTGTTGATTTTCTCCATTACTTTTCTGTTTTCAGTTTTATCGATTTCTGCTCTCACATTCATAAGTTTTTCTGCTTGTGTTAGGCTTAATTTACTTTTCATTCTAGAGCTTACTAAGGCAAGGCTTAGGTTATTGACGCTGAATTTTTCTTATTTTCTAAAATATGCATTTAATGCTATAATTTCCCTCTAAGCACTACTTTCTCTGCAACCCACAAACCTTGATAACTTTTATTTTCAAAATATATTTTTAAGTTACAATTTAAACTTTTTTGACTAATGAGCTATTTAGAATTTTTAAATTTCAGGTTATTTTAGAATTTTCTATTTATTTTCTTTTATTGATTTCTGGTTTAATTCCATTGTGGTCTGAGAATATACTTAGTGTGATTTCTGTCTTTTCAAACTTGTTACACTGTGTTTTATGGCCCAGAATGTGGCCTGTCTGGACCAATGTTGCATGCAAACCTAAAAAGATTTTGTATTTCAGTGTTCTCAGATTGAGTATTCTATAAGTGTCGATTCTATAAATGTCAACTATTAAGACAAAATTGATAGTTCTGTTCAGTTCCTCTGTATCCTTTGTTGTTTTTCAGCCCTGTCTGACTCTTTGTGACCCCATGGACTGCAGCACACCAAGCTTCCCTGGTCCTTCACTATCTCCTGGAGTTTGCTCAAATTAATCTTCCCCAGCATCAGGTCTTTTCCAATGAGTCAGCTCTTTGCATCAGGTGGTCAAAGTATTGGAGCTTCAGCTTCAGCATCAGTCCTTCCAATGAATATTCAATGTTGATTTCCTTTAGGATTGATCTCCTTGCTGTCTAAGGGACTCTTAAGTCTTCTCCAGCACCACAGTTCAAAAGCATCAGTTCTTCAGTGCTCAACCTTCTTCATGGTCCTACTCTCACATCTGTACATAACTACTGGAAAAACCTTAACTTTGATTATATGGACCTTTATCGGCAACGTGGTGTCTCTGCTTTTTAATACACTGTCTAGGTTTGTCATAGCTTTCCTTTCAAGGAGTAAATGTCTTTTAATTTCATGGCTCCGGTCACCATCCACAGTGATTTCGGAGACCAAAATAAATAAATAAATAAATAAAGTCTGGTACTGTTTCCACTTTATTCCCATCTATTTGCCATGAAGTTATGGGACCGGATACCATGATCTTAGTGTTTTGAATGTTGAGTTTTATGCGAGCTTTTCACTCTCCTTTCACCCTCATCATGAGACCCTTACTTCCTCTTCACTTTCTGCCATTAAAGTGGCACCATCTGCATACCTGAGGTTTTTACTGTTTCTTCTGGCAGTCTTGATTCCAGCTTGTGCTCCACTCAGTCTGGCATTCTGCATATATACTCCGCATGTAAGTTAGATAATCAGGGTGACAGCATACAGCCTCGACATACTCCTTTCCCAAATTAGACCATGTATCCTTTACACTATTTGTTCCATGTATCCTTTACACTATTATTTTGCCTGTGTAGTCTATTGACAGAAAGGTAAAGTGTTCAACTATAATAATAAATTTGTCTCTATCTCTTTTTTCTCTTATGAATTTTTCCTCATGTATTTTGATGCCATTAGGTGCATACATATTTAAGATTACTATATCTTCTCATAGAGTATATCCCTTTATTATTATGTAATACCCTTTATTCTAGACAATCTTCCCAGTTCTGAATTCTACTTTGTCTATTCTGTCTGAAATTAATAGTTACTAAACCTTTCTTTTGATTAGTATTAGCCTGTCATATTTTTTCCCACTCTTAAATCTGTATGAATTGTTTCCCTGTAAATAACCCATAAATTTGTCCTATTTTAAAAAATCTACTCTGATAAATCTTTTATTTAATGTATTTCAAACATTAAAGCAGAGCTCCCTAGCTTTTTGTCACTAGGTTTTGTGGAAGAAAATTTTTCCACAGACCAGGGGTGGGGATTATTTGGGGTGATTCAATTGCATTACATTTATTGTGCACTTTGTTTCCATTAGTATTACATTGTGTCATATAATGAAATAATTATACAACTCACTATAATGCAGACTCAGTGGGAACCCTGAGCTTGTTTACTTGCAACCAGATGGTTCCATCTTGGGGGTGATAGGAGAGACACTGACACCTCAAGTGTGTTGCTTATGTCCAGTCTAGTCCATATCTTGCTATGGTTGCTGCCCTGCAGAAAACGCTGCTTCACAAGGATAGGATGTTGGAAATGGAAGCTGGCTTTTTCAGTGCTTTTGTGACAATCTCATGATATGCTGCCTTGACTTTAAGCCAGAACGTATGGAGCTTTGAAGTTGTCTCAAGCATACTCTTAAGGCCACTGTCATTTGTGATTTCACGTGGCTTATTAAAAAATGGGTCATGGATCTGTGCTTTCCCAGTTCTGAAGTGTTTTGTGGTTGGGAAGTAATGTTCAAACTCTTTGAAAGCTGAGATAGGTATAATGCAGCAACTGGGAGAAAAGAATGCCCTAATTTAGTCTCTTTCAAAATCTCTGCTAATGTTTGAAACATGTCAGAAATCCCAGTGTTCACTCATCACCCCCATGATTCCAGTTTGGCTTTGAGTGCAGACACTTAATCTGCTGACTTGAACACAGTTGTTTTCCCCTGAAGTGACAGATCGAGTTTGATGAACAGGCTCGATATGTCATACAAGTAAGCAAGTTTTGCAACCCATACTATGAAATGTGCTGCCAGTGGTGACTGCTTGTCTAAAAGAAATCTCTGGAGTGACTCTCATACTCAAAAACTCTGGCCAGTGGTCTACCTTTAGAAAGCCACCTCACTTCTGTGTATAAGAGAAGGCATGTGTGCTCTGCAGCCATCTCTTCATAGAGCTGTGTGAACAGATGTGAGTTAAAGGCACGTACTTTAATGTGGTTGATCATTTTAATCACATCCTGCCAAACATTGTTAAGTTCATGTGTCATTTTTGGGTAGCCAGCATTTCTCTGTGGATGACACAGTGCATAGACTCACATTCAGAAGTGACCTGCTTGACCCAAGTAGTGAAACCAGAAAGCCATCCAGTCACGGCAGCTGCTCTGTCCATGCATATACCAACACAAAATGACCAATTCCAATTTTCCTGATATGTAATCCTTCAAAGAGTTGAATAGTTGCAATATTGGTTAGCAACAAAAGTGCACATAACATAACCTCATGCACATCCTTCTCAAAAATGTCTTGCACAAAAACAATCATTGTTGCCTTGTTGTCTACCTGGATTCTGTACCACGATGACTCATTAATCCTCTCTGACAATTGTGTCTCAATATCCTCTGCTATTTCATCACTTTGTCTAGTTATGGTGCTAGCTGAAAGAGGAACATGTGCCACCTTTTGAACTGCAGCCTCTCCTAAAAGTTCTCAATAAATGTCCTTAATGAGGCAGGATCAACTCTTCACTGATAGTAAAGGGCTCTTCCTTTAGCAATGCGGTTAGCCACTAAGAATGATGTTCTCAGTGCAGGCAGATTTGATGAAACTGTGGTCTTCAATAATTGCTTAGTCTAGAGTCTTCTTCTGGAGAAGGCAATGGCAACCCACTCCAGTACTCTTGCTTGGAAAATCCCATGGACGGAGGAGCCGGGTAGGCTGCAGTCCATGGGGTCGCGAAGAGTCGGACACTACTGAGCAACTTCACTATCACTTTTCACTTTCATGCATTGGAGAAGGAAATGGCAACCCACTCCAATGTTCTTTCCTGGAGAATCCCAGGGTCGGTGGAGCCTGGTGGGCTGCCGTCTATGGGGTCACACAGAGCCGGACACGACTGAAGCGACTTAGCAGCAGCAGCAGAGACTTCTGTCTCATCATTGGATCTTTCCCCCCTTTCAAAGAAGCTTTCCAGTGATGTTTGTTTTCTTATTCATTTTGGCTATTGTTAGCTCATGGACTTAACCAAAACTGGCTGAGATCAAGTGCACAGTGTGGGAAAGAGGCACGGTCAGTAGTGGTGAATAAAATCATGGGAGGGCCATGTACAGACAAAGATAAGTTTCAGATTCTGACTTAAAGGCTGTCACTAGTTCAGTTCAGTTCAGTTGCTCAGTCGTGTCCAACTCTTTGTGACCCCATCGACTGTAGCACACCAGGCTTCCCTGTCCATCACCAACTCCCGGAGCTTACTCAAACTCATGTCCATTGAGTCAGTGATGGCATCCCATCATTTCATCCTCTGTCATCCCCTTCTCCTCTCGCCTTCAATCTTTCCCAGCATCAGGGTCTTTTCAGATGAGTCAGTTTTTTTGCATCAGGTGGCCAAAATATTGGAGTTTCAGCGTTAGCATCAGTCCTTCCAATGAATAGTCAGGACTGATTTCCTTTAGGATGGACTGGTTGCATCTCCTTGCAGTCCAAGGGACTCTCAAGAGTCTCAATACCACAGTTCAAAAGCATCGATTCTTCAGTGCTCAGCTTTCTTTATAGTCCAGCTCTGATATCCATACATGACTATTGCAAAAACCATAGATTTGAGTAGATGGACCTTTGTTGGCAAAGTAATGTCTCTGCTTTTTAATATGCTGTCTAGGTTGGTCATAACATTTCTTCTAAGGAGCAAGTTTCTTTTAATTTCATGGCTTCAGTCACCATCTGCAGTGATTTTGGAGGCCCCACCCACCCA
>SJYQ01002139.1:344178-365337 GCA_006410935.1 Redunca redunca
CAAATAGTCTGACACGGTTTCCATTGTTTTCCCATCTATTTGCCGTGAAGTAATGGGACCGGATGCTATGATCTCAGTTTCCTGAATGTTGAGTTTTAAGGCCAATTTTTTCACTCTCCTCTTTCACTGTCATCAAGAAGCTCTTTAGTTCTTCTTCACTTTCTGCCATAAGGCTGGTGTCATCTGCATATCTGAGGTTATTGATATTTCTCCTGGCAATCTTGATTCCAGCTTGTGCTTCACCCAGCCTGCATTTTGCCTGATGTACTCTGCATATAAGTTAAATAAACAAAGTGACAATATACAGCCTTGATGTACTCCTTTCCCTATGTGAAACCAGTCTGTTGTTCCATGTCCAGTTCTAACTGTTGCTTCTTGACCTGCACACAGATTTCTCAGGAGGTCAGGTGGTCTGGTAAGAATTTTCTACAGTTTGTTGTGATCCATACAGTCAAAGGCTTTGGTTTAGTCAGTAAAGCAGAAATAGATGTTTTTCTGGAACCCTCTTGCTTTTTCAGTGATCCAACCGATGTTGGCAATTTGATCTCTGGTTCCTCTCCCTTTTCTAAATCCAGCTTGAATATCTGAAGTTCATGGTTCACAAACTGTTGAAGCCTGGCTTAGAGAATTTTGAGCATTATTTTGCTAGTGTGTGAGATGAATGCAATCGTGCGGAAGTTTGAACATTCTTTGGCATTGCCTTTCTTTGGGATTGGAATGAAAACTGCCCTTTTCCAGTCCTGTGGTCACTGCTGAGTTTTCCAAGTTTGCTGGCATATTGAGTACAGCACTTTCACAGCATCATCTTTTAGGATTTGAAATAGCTCAGCTGGAGCTTCATCACCTCCACTAGCTTTCTTCAGTTGGCACTTACTGATAGGGTTTTGGTAAGCAGTGTGCAAACAATTGATTTATTATGGTCTCTGGGCAGTCACCTCTCTGCTAATGGTAATCTGCATTTGTAGCTACTTCCCAGGGCTAGCATTACTTCCTCAGCTCCATCTCAGATCATCAGGCATGAGATTCTTATAAGGAGTGCACAACCTGGATCTCGCATGGAGAGTTCACAGTCGGGTTTGAATTCCTATGAAAATATAATGCCTCTGATCTGACAGGTGAACAGGGAGAGGCTGTAAATACCGATGAAGCTTTGCTCACTAGCTTGCCTACCTCTCACCTCCTATTGTGCAGCCCAGGTCCTAACTGGCCATGGACCAACACCAGTCCATGCCACAGGGGCTGGGGACCCCTGCCTTAGAGTGTTTCCACTTCCTCCCTTCTGTCACTTGTGATATTCCTATTATTCCTTCCACTAATTGTTACTGTTTTTGCTTCAAATAAGTAGCTACCTTTTAGATCAACTGAGACTAAGAAAATGAAATATTATATTATATACACTTTTATTTATTCTCCCTGCTCTTCCTTTATGTTGATCCTTTATTCTGACCTATATCATTTTCCTTCTTCATGAAGAATTTCTTTTAACATTTCTTAATAGGCAGATCTGATGGCGATGAATTCTCAGTTTTTGTTTGTCTGAAAAAGTGTTTATTTCTCTTTCAGTTTTGAAGAACAATTTTGCTCTATTTTGATCTTTAAGTGGATGAAATTTTTTCTTTGAACTTTGGATATTTCACACTACTTTCTTCTTGCTTGTATGATTTCTGACAAGAAATCTGTTTTAATGGTTATCCTTGTTCTTCTGTGGGTAAGGTGTTTTTTCCTCTGACTGCTTTCAAGATTTTTCTCTTTGTCCTTGGTTTTCTGCAGTTGGACTATAATATCCCTAAGTGTTTTTTGTTTGTTTGTGTTTATTTGGTGGAAGGGATGGTATTTATCCTGCTTGGTGCTCTTTGAGATTCCTGGATTTGTGATCTGACAGCTATTAGGAGGAGCGCATGGTGACCCACTTCAGTATTCCTGCCTGGACAATCCCCATGGACAAAGGAGCCTGGTGGGCTACAATCCATGAGGTCGCAAAGAGTCAGACACGACTAAGTGACTAAGCACAGCACACATCAATTTTGGAAAGTTCTCAGGCAACATTATTTCATGAACATCATCTGTTATATCCTTTCTTCCTTCTCCTCTTGGTATTTCAGTTACACATATGTTTTCTGTTTACATTTCAGTTTGGGAAGTTTCTACTGACAAATTTCCAAGCTCAGTAATTCTTTTCTTGGTATTTGTGCAGTCTAATCATAACCACATGGAAGATATTCTTCATTCCTATTACTTTGTTTTTGATTTACAGAATTTATTTTTACTCTTTCTTAGACCTTCTATTCACATTATCTGTTTTTGCATATGGTCTACTTTTTTCCCTTAGAAAGTGAAAGGGAAAGTGTCCAACTCTTTGTGATCCCATAAACTGTAGCCCATCAGGCTCCTCTGTTCATGGAATTCTCCAGGCAAGAATACTGGGGTCGGTTGTCATTCCCTTATTCAGGGAATCTTCCCAACCTAGGGATCTAACCCAGGTCTCCCCAGCTGCAGGTAGATTCTTTAGCATCTGAGCCACAGGAAAGTCCAGTTTTTTCTTTAGAGTGCTTAATGTATATTTAAAATTCCTATAGTTATTTAAATTTTCTGATAATTTCAACATCTGTGATATATTTGAATCTTGTTCTGATGGTTGGTTCATCTTTTTAGAGTGTTTTTCTTTTCTTTCAGCTTGACTTGGTAATTTTTTTGTTAAAAGCTAGTCATGTTGTACTGAGTAATAGAAAGTTATATAAATAGGACTTTAATGTTTTAAAGTGAGGTTTATATTAATCAGACCAGAGGATTCAAATTCCTCTAGTGTCTTTTTTTTTCTCTCTCTCTTTATAGAGTTTGTGTCTTGTACCCCTCAGTTGTAATTCACTGTTATTACACTGGCCCCTATTTGTGTGGTGGTAAGGTGTGGGGCAATGGCAACCCACTCCAGTACTCTTGCCTGGAAAATCCCTTGGGAGGAGCCTGGTGGGCTGCAGTCCATGGAGTCGTGAAGAGTCGGACACAACTGAAGCGACTTGGCAGCAAGGTGTGAGGAGAAGGTTATTCTAGTATCTTCCTATCAAATTTCAGTCTTTAAAGGGGCCAGTGTCTCAGGGTCATGACCTTCATTTGTGTTTCTCCAGTAGTGTAGATACTTTCTCCAGGTCTTTACTTCTTTATGGAATTCCCTATCTATTTTCTTGAAGTCCTGACCTCTGTTAACTATGTTCCTGACCCCAAAGACTTCACTGATAGAAGAAGGCTGGAGATGATCTTCTTCCCCAACGAATGATAAGGCTATACAGCTCAGTTGTGTTCCTTGACATTAGGTCTTTGTTATGGAGAAGGATCTGAATATATTTCACAGCAATCGCTCTTCCCTTCCTTATCCATACAAACAAAAAATATCTGAGACAAATGAAAACGGAAGCATAACTTTCCAAACTCCATGGGACACAGCAAGCTCAGCAAACTTCTAATAGGGAAATTTAACATGATGCAGGCCTTCATTAAGAGATGAGAAAAAAGACACATAAAGGAACAAGACAAAGAAGAACAAGTAAAGTCCAAAGTTAATAAAAGGAAGGAAATAATAAAGAGCAGAGTAGAAATAAATATGATATGGACTAAAGAAGACAATTGAAAAAAGTCAATGAAGGTAAGAGTTGCTTTGTTGAAAAGATAAATAAAATCAACAAACCTTTAGCCAGACTCATCAAGAAGAAAAGAGAGTCCAAATAAATAAAGTCAGGAGAAATTACAGTTGACATGACAGAAACACAAAGCATCATGAGAATATTATGGACACTAAGGTGTAAAAAAATTAGACAACCTAGAAAAAATAAATAAACAGCTAGAAGTGCATAATTTATCAAGACTGAATCATGAAGAAATAGAAAATCTTAATAGATTAATGAGATTAGTAATTAAGAGTAATGAAATTAAATCACTAATCAAAAATTCCCCAAAAACAAAAGTCCAGGTTCTGATGACCTCACAAGTGAATCCTATCAAACATTTTAAGAAGAGTTAATACCTATCTTTTTCAAATTATTCTAGAAAATTGAAGAGGAAACCATACTCGCAAACTCATTTTATTAAACCAACATTACCCTATAATCCCAAACTAGACACAGGCATCACAAAAAGGAAAATTACAGGCCAATGTCCCAGATAAACTTAGATGCAAAAATTCTCAACACACACTAAAAGCATCATACACCATGTTCAAGTGGGATTCATTCCAGGAATCTAAGTATGGCTTAGCATCCATAAATCAACCAATGTGATATACCACATTAACAAAACAAAAGAGATGAAGAAAAAGCATTTGAAAAAATCGAACATTCATTTATAATAATAACTCCAAACAAAGTAGGTATAGAGAGAACATACTTTAACATAATACCTTAGCATAAAAAAGCCATATATGACAAATCTACAGCCAACATTGCATTCTATGCTGAAAAGCTGAAAGCAGTTCCTCAAATATCAGAAACAAAACAAGGATGCCCTCTCTCACCACTTTTATCTGTTACAGTATTGGAAGTCCTAGCCACAACAATCACAAAAGAAAAAGAAAGAAAAGGAATCTGAATTGGAAAAGAGAAAGTAAAACTGTCACTGCAGATGACACGAGCCTATGTATAGAGAGCCCTAAAGACCTCACCAAAACACTATTTGAACTAATTAATGAATCCAGTAAAGTAGCAGTGTAAGAGTATACAGAAATCCATTGTGCTTCTATCCACTAATATAGAACTATCAGGAAGCAAAATTAAGAAAACCAATTTACAATTGCATAAAAAAGAATAAAATAGGAATAAATTTAACCAAGGAGGTCAAATACCTGTATTCTGAAACTATAGGACATTGATGAAAGAAATTGAAGATGATACAAATAAGTGGAAAGGTATAGCTTATGGAGTAGAAGAATAATTTTGTCCAGATTGCTATATTACCCAAAGCAGTCTCTAGATTCAATGGAATTCCTATCAAAATACCAATAGAATTTTTCACAGAAGTATAACAAATAATTCTAAAATTTGTATGGAAGCACAAAAGATTGCAAACAGTCCAAAGAAATCTTGAAAAAGAACAAAGCTGGAGATAGCATGCTTTCTAATTTCAAACTACAATATAAAGCTATAGTAACCAAAACAGTGTGGTACTGGCACAAAAACAGACACATAGGCCAATGGAACAGACTAGAAAGCACAGAAATAAACCAATGCTTATAAGGTCAATTGCTCTCAGTCACTCAGTTGTGTCTGACTCTTTGCAACCCCACAGACTGTAGCCTGCCAGGCTCATCTGCCTATGGAATTCTCCAGGCAAGAATACTAGAGTGAGTTGTCATTTCCTACTCCAGGGGACTTTCCTGACCCAGGGATCAAATCCATATCTCCTACACTGACAGGCTGATTCTTTATCACTATGCCATCTAGGAAGCCCATATGGTCAATTCAGTTCAGTTCAGTTCAGTTCAGTTCAGTCGCTTAGTTGTGTCCAACTCTTTGCAACCCCATGAATTGCAGCACGCCAGTCTTCCCTGTCCATCACCAACTCCCAGAGTTCAACTGGTTTATGACAAATGAGGCAAAAATATTAAGTGAGAAAAAATTCTCTTCAATAATGATGTTGGGAAAACTTGGCAGCTACATGCTGCCAAAATTAAATTGGATCACTTTCTTACACCATATACAAATGTAAACTCAAAATGGATAACAGATTTAAAAATTAGATCAGAAATTATAAAACTCCTAGAAGAAAACATAGACAGTAAACCCTTTTCCATTGGTCTAAGCAATGCATTTTTTGGATCTGTCTCCTTATACAAGGATAACAAAGTTAAAAATAAATAAATATCAAACTAAAAAGCTTTTGCACAGTGATGGAAGCCATCAACAAAGCATAAAGGCAACTGACTGACGGGAAAAGATATTTGTAAATGACATATATCTGTTAAGAGGTTAATACCTAAACTGTATAAAGAACTCATTCAACCCCCACCCCCCCAAAAAAAAAGTCTGATTAAAAAATGAGTAAAGGGCCTGAATAGACATTTTTCCAAAGAAGACACAGGATAGCCAACAGACCACATCAATAACACTAGCTATCAAGAAATGCAAATCAAAACCACAATGAGATATCACCTTGAACCTGTCAGAATGGCTATTAAAAAAAAAGATAGCAAATAGGAAATGTTGGTGAAGCTGAGAGAAAGAAGCCCTTTATACTTGGTGGATATGTAAACTGATGCCTATACTATGGAAAATGGTATGGAGATTCCTCAAAAAAATTAAAAACATTTATTATATAATACAACAATTCCACTCCTGGGTATCTATGCAAAGAAAATAAGACTAATTTTAGGAGATATGTGCACCCTTATTTTTATTGCAGCATAATTTTACAATAACCAAGATATGAAAGCAACTTAAGCACCCACTGATAGATGAGTATATGAGGAGGTGATACACGCGTGCACACACACACACACACACACACACACACATTGAAGTATTAGTCATTCATAAAAAAGAATGAAATCTTGCCATTTGGAACAATGTAAATGGACATAGAGGTTATTATGTTAAGTGAAATAAGTCAAGCCAAGAAAGAAAAATATAGGCTTCGCTGGTGGCTCATGGGTAAAAAATTCACGTACTAATGCAGGAGACGGGCTCAGCCCTTGATCTGGGAAGATCCCCCATGCTGTGGAGCAATTAAGCCGGTGTGCCACAACTATTGAGCCTGCGCTCTACAACTCAGGAGCCACAACTAATGAGCCCACATGCTGCAACTACTGGAGCCCATGTGCCCTGCAGCCCGCGCTCTGCAACAAGAGAAGCCACCGCAGTAAGAAGCCTGCACAGTGCAATGGAGAGTAGCCCCCGCTGGCCACAGCTGGAGAAAAGCCCACGCATCAACAGAGAACCAGAACGGCCAAAAATAAGTAAATCAAGATTTTCTTAAAAGACAAATCCTTTATGATTTCATTTATATGTGTAATCTAAAAAAACCAAACAGACAGAAAGACTTATGGGGAAAAAAAAAAAGCTTTGGTTGTTGCCAAAGGGGTTGGGGGTGTGGGAATGGACCAAATAAGTGGAGTGGATTAAGAGGTATAAACTTCCAGTTACACAATGAATAAGTCATGCCCCAGTGTTTACAAAAAGAGAACTCTCCTCTTACGGGAAGTAGATTTGTCTAAGCAAATCTAAGGATTTGCTCAGTAGGGTTGGAAAAGTAAAGACATGAAGAATGTTTATTTTTATTGGAGCTAGAACTGAGTTTCTTACCAGACTTACAGCTTGAGCTGTTGGAGGTTCTCTAACAAATGAGAGCACTATAGACCACAGTAGTGACTTAAAAATCTCTCTATTAAACACATAGCCTCACTCTCTACCAGTGATAGGGAGTGATATGTGATTAAGGAGAAGTGAACTGACTGGCCAAGAACCTGAATTTGTCTTCCCTTATTTCTGATTCAAAAATATTTACTAGAACTAAAAGTTTCTTACTTCTGTGCTCTCATTACCTGTTTAAAGTTTTCATTTAGCATTCATCATTCTGCCAAATATATGTTATGTATTATATTTTATATAATGCTTTTGTATATTATATGTTATACTATGTATTTTATATATTACATATATTGCAATTAGCATAATTTACCACTGTCCCAGCACTTAGCACTGGATCTAACCCCTTTAAGTAACGGCCAGGTTTGCTAGTGAAGCTCTAAATGCTTTTCTTGGATTTGATTTAATATGTGAGAAAGTAGATACTCATGTTCCCTAAAATCTTAACTGATTCTATATGAATAGACTGTACAGCTTGAACTGCTGCTGGAAATGCTCTTCCTTTGAGAATCTGCATTGGCTAGAATGAGAATCCCAGGTGGCTATTTCACAGAGGGTTCATCTCTTTTGAAAAAGGTTCAGGGATGAGGTTTTGCTTTATTTGGGAAGTCTAAGGCCCTGGGGTATTTGAACTTCGCTTAGCTTGATTTCTCTTGTCTATCACTATCCATGCTGTGAGTTGCCCTTGAATGGTGATATACTCTGTGTGAGTGTTAGTTGCTCAGTCGTGTCCCCATTGCGACCCCATAGACTATAACCCGCCAGGCTCCTCTGTCTGTGGGATTACCCAGGCAAGAATGCTCGAGTGGGCTGCCGTTTCCTTCTCCAGGGGATCTTCCTGACCTAGGGATCAATCCTGTGTCTCCTGAATTACAGGCATTTTCTTCACCATATACTTTACGTAAACAGAAAATGCCAGCCAGGTGGTACAAATTCAATTCTGCCTTCACCCTTATTATCTGTACAGTTGGGAGCCTTATCCCTGCCTTCCTCCATGGAGTGTTCTGAAGACCTAGTGAGATAATTTCCGGGAAAGCATTTTGTGTTAAGGGCTACATTATGGAAGAGTTACTTGCCATAAAATGATTCTGGGCATGAGTAGTAACCAAAATAATCCTAAGGAACAGGAAAGGTTCTTCTTGGATTGTTTAATCCAGCCAAATATTTGGTGAGAGGCTGGAAGTGTTTAGCAGGTCAGAATTTCTGTGGCTAGGTCCTAAATGGGCTATGGCGAAGGCTGTTGAAAACATCTGATTCTATAGTGTGTGACTGTGAAGTTTTCTGTTCAAACAAGGTTTCTGGAAAACCTGGGTGATAAATATTCTAGAAGTCCACAGTGATGAGGTATTCTGAGCGATGCCCATCTGCAGTTGCATAGCCCTAGGAGATGGTCCCATACATAGATCAAGACAGCCTTATTGCCCAGGTAACAAACATTTATTTCACTGAAGCTCAGCATGCAGGACTCTTTCTTGGTTTGATGAGATTAGCTTTACATAGATCACAAAAAAATATCCCAAGGCTTATGTCTTTGTTATTAAATATTAAACATGCTTTGCCCATTTCTCTATCACATTGCATTACGGTGAGTTCTGTGTGAGCCTATCTCCCCTTCAAGACTAGGAGCTCCTTTGTTCAAGGAATAGTGCAGTTTATTTTGATATTTTCCATGTCTAGCCCAGCATCTGGCATTTAGTAAAGATTCCATGAATGTTTATTGAATGACTGTCAAAGCTTTTGCCTGCAATACTTTGTTTTTGATTATTCAGTTTTTTTTTTTATTTTCCAGTTAACAATTTCTCTTAATTTCTTTTAGCCATTTTATATACTCAGAGAACTTTAGGTATAGTTTGAATGTTGTCATTCCCTCTATTGATCCTGAGAGTGGGCCTGGCATTTCTGTTATGGTCTGGAAAGCAGACACACGTGCTGTTTGGGTCTCTGTACCTTCTTTTGAAGGCTCTTCTGAGTAATGAGTCTACCCTTTAATTCTAGTGCAAGTTGTGTTCAGAGGCCATCATGCCCCTATGTCTTAAGTCTAGCCTAGACACTGACTTGACAGCTAGTCCCTTCTCCTCACTGGGTACTCATTTGAATCACAAGCCCCAAATCTACATGAAGTTCCTTGGTCAGCCTCTGCGCCCCTGCTCTCTATGACTGTCTGATTCAACTCCATCACAAGGGCATAATTATTTCTATGTGTGACCTCCAAATATTATAGCCTTATTTCCTTTTGCCCCATTATTTTCTTGGCTTAGAGTCTATAGATTCATACAACTTCTAGATGTTTTGGTGGAGCTAAGTAAGGACAACAAGGATGCCAGAAGTTCACATAGATGCCTCATAAACTGAATTCTAGTTTTCCTGAGTCTTAGGTGATTCTCACTGTTTAAAAGTTAAAGCTAGAATTCCTTTAGCAAGTCCTTCACAATCTGACTCCATCTTACCCTTCTGGTCTTATCTCTCTCCATTTCCTTTCTTGTACCCTGGTGTCAGCACACAATCACTTTTCATTTCCTGAACATTCCTCTCAATGTCATACGTGTGAATATACTATTACTTCTCTTTGAAATTCTTTTCCTATAAAAACTTGCCCATCGGATAATCTCTTCTTTTAAGTGTTTTAAGACCAGTCCAGATTACAGATCGTCTCCTCTCTGAAGATTTGACGTCTCCAATCAAGTTTCTCTTTCTTTCTCTCTCTCCTATTTCCCTTCAATTGTCAATATATCACTTGACATGTAGAATTGAAACTATATGTTTTTTAAAGATTTCTTTTTGGTGTGGACAGTGTTAAAAGTCTTTATTGAATTTGTTACAATATTACTTGTTTTATGTTTTGGTTTTTTGGTTGCCCAGCATGTGGGATCTTAGCTTCCTGACCAGGGCTAAACCCGCACCCCCTGCATTGGAAAGTGAAGTGTTAACCACTGGAAGTGGTTACACAAGGGAAGTTCCAAATCTGTATCTTTAAATGTTTGTCTTCGCCACTAGAGTTTGAGTTTTTTGAAGCCAGGCAATAAGGTTTCTTTTCATTTTTGTTTCCCTAGACCCAGGCCTCAGCCTGATTCATCTGCATTGCCCATTACTTGCTTTCTGAATTAACGGCAGCTGAACTAACCTGGGAGGATCCTGGGATGTGCCCTCAAATGACTGTTAACATGGCTGACGAGATTTGGAATTGCTAGGATCTCTAATTAAACTGTCAGTGGTCACCATCTTTAATAAACAGTTTTGCTAGAAACTGGGATAAATTAAAGCACCTGGGAGAGGAAATCTGTTACCCCCTGGGTTGTCTCATTCTGAGGCTACTTTTCCTGTCCACACAGTGATTTATGACTTGGTAGGTCATGTACAAACAGATTCCAACAGACTCCACGTTGAGAAATTCTCATGCTCCTAAGAAGGAAGGAAGGGATTATAGGGAAGAATGTCCTTGATTATTATTATTATTTTTTTTTTCTAAAGGACCCTCTTCACTAAGCAGAGAGCCACAAGGAAACCAAGAGGTCAGTGAAAACTCCTTGGCCCACACTACTCTTCAACCTCTTCTTCAGGCATATCCCATCCTTGTTTGTTTAATTATCCATAAAAACAGGGCCAGCACTTCACCTAGGGACTTTATTTAAAGCTTCCAGACTCCTAGTTGGATGCTGCTTCTGTTCCTCTCTTTTCCTCCTCCACAAGGGGCAGGTCTCTGGGAGCCAAGGAAATGGGCTCAGCTCCTCACAGTCCTGCTTAGAGCGCTAAGAGCCTCAGAAACCAGTCCCGACACTGTCAGGAAAGCTTCCTGCCAATGGCCCGGAGCAGAGCATCCTTGGCCTCTTTGTTCCTCAGGGTGTACACCACAGGGTTCAGCAGTGGGGTGATGACAGTGTAGGTCACTGAGATCAGCTGATCCTCATCCTTGCTGTTCTCTGACTTGGGCTTGAGGTAGGCAATGGAGGCACAGCCATAGTGGACAATGACCACAGTGAGGTGGGAGGCGCAGGTGGCAAAGGCCTTCTTCCGGCCCTCGGTAGACGTGATCTTGAGGATGGTGGAGATGATGAGGACATAAGAGATGAAGACCAGACCCATAGGCACAACGAGCACGAAAACACTGATGATCAAAGTCAGGATCTCGTTGACAGTCGTGTCAATGCAGGAGAGCTTCATCACGGGCCGGATGTCACAGAAGAAGTGGGCCACCTTTGTGGCACAGAAAGGTAACCTGAATACAGACGTCACCTGTGTCATGGCCACGATCAGCCCGATGCTGCAGGCCCCCCCCACCAGCTGGATGCACACCCTCCTGTTCATGATGACTGTGTACCTCAAGGGATGGCAAATGGCCACATAGCGGTCATAGCCCATCGCTGTGAGCAGGAAGCAGTTAGTGATCCCAAAGGTTACAAAAAAGAACATCTGTGTGGCACAACCTGCCAATGAAATGGACTGGCTCAGACCCACAAGGCTGGACAGCATTCTTGGAAGAATAACTAGTGTATATATAGTCTCTGAAGTGGACAGCATGCTGAGGAAGAAGTACATGGGGGTATGGAGATGATGATCGATTCGGATAATGATCACAATAATTATATTACCTGCTAGGGTTAAGATGTATGGTGCAAGAAACATCACAAAAAGAGTGAGCTGGTGCTCGTGGAAGCTGGAGAAACCTTGTAAAACAAACTCAGCAGTGAAAGTGTGGTTCTCGCTCTTCATTGAGTGGCCACTAGATTGGAAGTGTAGAAGAATAAAAGTTACATAATCTCAGAAAAGCAGTTTAATCCATTTCTGAAACTGATTGAACTTTGTTCTCCTTTTAAACCTAGGGATACATTTTCCAGTGGCAGTGGAATACAGTTAATCTTTAGGTTTACTGATCTTCATTTAAAATATTTTTGTTCTGTGCCCATCTATTATAATACAATTTCCTATGCATGCTGCTGCTGCTGCTAAGTTGCTTGAGTCATGTCTGACTCTGTGCGACCCCATAGATGGCAGCCCACTAGGCTCCTCTGTCCCTGGGATTCTCCAGGCAAGAATACTGGAGTGGGTTGCCATTGCCTTCTCCAGTGCATGAAAGTCAAAAGTGAAAGTGAAGTCACTCAGTCATGCCTGACTCTTAGTGACCCCATGGACTGCAGCTGACCAGGCTCCTCTGTCCATGGGATTTACCAGGCAAGAATACTGGAGTGGGTTGCCATTGCCTTCTCTGATGCATGCTAGAATCATCAAAGTTTTTTCCTTGCACTGTATAACCATGTACCTTCCCACTTCACCATACTCTTCATCCTTGTCATCTGGAATGCTTTTCCTATCTTCCTCCTCTTAAATAAATTGTTCTCAAAACTAATGCATGTCTTCTCCTCCATTAATGCATATTGTCCTCTGAAATTTTCATGTTTGGATTATTGTCATCTCTCCTCTGTGCACTCTGTGGCTTTATACCTTTTACATCTGCATATCTCACTGACTCAGGATTATGCATGAATTTGATGCTTGAAAACAACTTGTTTAGGGATTGCCTGGAAAGTTCTTTTATTTCAAGGCTTTGAATCATCCCCTTGCACACCCTTTAGGAAATAAAAGCAAAGCGGATTCAGAAATGTTCATCTTGTTTTCAAGAAGGAAAAAGTGAATCTTAACCAGCCACCATCCACACTGCTGTCTGAATGATGGAAGTTGGCTGACACTTCACAGCACTGACTCACGTATATTGTAAACCATGGTACATCTTCATTTTCCCTAAACTAGAAGGCAAATTTACAGCTAATACAACTTTGTGAGTAGGAATACACCTACTCTGCTGAGGTGAACAGTTGTACTAGGCAAGATGCAGCAAATTCATGTGTCCTTCATCTAAAGTAAAAGTAGGCTCTGAATATAAAGAACAGAGTTACACTAAACATACATCATTTTGTTGAAAGATGAGGCTCAGTCCAATTCATGTAATATTTCACATTTAGGTCCCTTTAGACAGTAAGCTCCTGTAGGCTATTTAAATTATATTCTGATTTCCTTATGCATATTCAGAAAAAGACTTTTTGCATAAAGTAAATCATATCAGTGAGGAAACTTAGTAGACATAGAGACCTCCTTCTAGTTCATAAAAAATTATTTAAGAGAAATTGAAGACCAGCTGTTAATCACTTACATTAAGATTGCTAAAAGAGAGTAAAGTTGCAAGAGGAAATATTTCCCAATAGAAAAATTCATTTGACTCTAAAATACATGGCTAAAGACATTTATCTTCTGAGAGGCCTCCAGGCATAAACTAGGCAGTGGTCCAGTTATGGGGTGGTATGGCACCTCTACTATGAAATAAAAAATGTGTGTTAGAGCTTTCGATTGTTCTAATGATGGTCACGGATGCTGCTAGCAATTAGTGGTGCTAAATGTCCTGCAGTACATGTGATGATCCCACCCAAGGAAGAACTGTCCTATTCCAAATACCAATAGGGCTTCTCCTGAGAAACCCAGGGCTAGAGTGTCATCTGATTCTGGCTGAAGTCTAACTGTCTTGAGGTAGATGAATGGCTGCTATAATCTGGTGAGTATCCACCACCCTATGGAGCCTATAATTCTTCCAAGAAAATCAAGGGCAAGAAGAGCAAACATAACCTAATGAGGACCTACCCCAGCTATGACAAGAACTGTTATGTGCCATAAATTAAAGTCCGTCCATGAGCAATAACACCACAGTCAGTTCTTTTTCTAAAGAACACTTGCCTGTAACTGCCTAGAGCTGAGGCACAACAAGAGAGCTCTGGTCAAGGAGGCTGAGGAGTGAAGATGTAAGTGTCTGACCCCCTTGGCCCCAGTGTGCAGGTCAGGGAAGGGCAAGGTAACCAAAAAGAACTGTGACAGGTTGAGTGGGTAGCAGGTAAATACAAACTGGCAGGAACGTGGTCGGGCTTGGGAGCTGCAGGCAACCTTGAGAGGCCCTGTGTGGAGAAGTCTTCAAAGCCAAAGAAGGAGTTCCCCCAGGAACAGCCAGTGGGGCTCCTGGAGGTGACTCCCTGTAGACATCCTCAGAGCCACACTGGGGCTGGGAGGATACAGACAGTAGGTTCCTGGGGGGCTCATTATGTGTAGGGCTTATTTACACAATACTAGGGCTGGCATTTGGGGAGTCTGGGGAGAGTTTTTGCTTCAAGGAGCAACAGAATTAGAGGAAGCTGGTTTATTTAGTTCACTGTAACTTGTTCAAAGAAGCACATTATTACTGGCCAGTTAGCTCACTTGGTTAGTGTGGTGTTAATAATAAAATAATGAATAAGTACATTGTGCTTTTTTACATATGTGCCTTGGAAATCCATAGTTTACAAATCTAGGCAACTCAAGCTTGGCGCCGTATTACTTTGGATCTCATGAATTTTAACCCTCCCCCCTTTTTTTATAGGCAGGATCTCTACCCAGGGTTCTCTCTGAAATGAAAGTAGTCAAATGTGGCCATGGCTCTGCAGAGAACAGTTCACGCTGCCTGTCTTTCTGCCCCTGTGACATTCAGAATTGTGAGACATTATCTTTAGATCCAGGGATCCTCTCTTGGGGGTTAGGATACAGAGATGAGCCTCTGAACATTGTTCTCATTATTCAGATTACCTCATCTTCTCCATTTGGCAAACTTCTACTAGATTGTCAAGTCTCAGCCTCAGAATTTACTTTTCACTGAAGACTTTCCATGAGTTAGTTTATTGCTTCTGTAACGTTTCTTCCATTAACATGAGGTACTTATCCATGCCCATTCATTCTTGGAGCACTAAGCATATGCTAGGCCTTGTGCTCATTGCTGGGCAAACAGCAGTGAATGAGATACTTTATAAAGCTCTGAAAGGCTCACTGTTTAGTTACAGGTGATTGGTGTTGCTCAGTCACCTAAGTCATGGCTGACTCTCTGCAATCCCATGGATTGCAGTATGCCAGGCTTCCCTGCCCTTCACTATCTCCCAGAGTTTGCTCAAACTGATGTCCACTGAGCTGGTGATGCTGTCCAACCATCTCAACCTCTTTTGCCCATTTTTCCTTCTGCTTTCAATCTTTGCCAACATCAGGGTCTTTTCCTGTTTGCAATGCTATTTGCAACAGGTGGCCAAAGGATTGAAACTTCAGCATCAGTCCTTCTAATGAATATTCAGAGATAATTTCCTTTAGGATTAACTGGTTTGATCTCCTTTCTGTCCAAGGAACTCTCAAGAGTCTTCTCCAGCACCACAGTTCAAAAGCATCAATTCTTCACTACTCAGCGTTCTTTATGGTCCAACTCTCACATCCATACATGACTACTGGAAAAACCATAGCTTTACTAGATGAACCTTTGTTGGCAAATTGATGCCTCTGCTTTTTAATACATTGTCTAGATTTGTCATAGCTTTTCTTCCAAAGAGCAAGTATCTTTTAATTTCATGGCTGCAGTCAGCATTCACAGTGGTTTTGGAGCCCAAGAAGATAAAATCTGCCACTGTTTCCATGGCTTTCCCATCTATTTGCCATGAAGTGATGGGACCAGATGCCATGATCTTTGTTTTTATGAATGTTGAGTTTTAAGCCAGCTTTTTCACTCTTCTCTTTCACCTTCATTGAGAGGCTCTTTAGTTCCTCTTCACTTTCTGCCATTAGAGTGGTATCATCTGCATATCTGAGACTGTTGGTATTTTTCCTGTTAATCTTTATTCCAGCTTGTGCATCATCCAACCTGGTATTTCCCATGATGTACTCTGCATGTAAGTTAAATAATCAGAGTGACAGTATACAGTGTTGATGTACTCCTTTCAAGAACCCCATGAACAGTGTGAAAAAGCAATAAGATATGACACTAGAAGATGAGCCCCCCAGCTTGGTAAAGAGTGGAGAAATAGCTTCAGAAAGAATTAAGAGGCCAGGCCAAAATAGAAATGATGCTCATTTGTGGATATATCTGGTGGTAAAAGTAAAGTTCAATGCTATAAAGAACAATATTGCACAGGAATCTGGAATGTTAGGTCTATGAATCAAGGTAAATTGGATGTGGTCAAGTAGGAGATGGCAAGAGCGAACATCAACAATTTAGGAATCAGTGAGCTAAAATGGACAGGGAAAGGTGAATTTCATTCAGATAACCATTATATTTACCACTGTGGTCAAGAATCCCTTAAAAGAAATGGAGTAGTTCTCATAGTCAACAAAAAGAGTCCAAAATACAGTACTTGGGTACAGTCTCAAAAATGACAGAATAATCTTGGTTGGTTAACAAGGCAAACCATCCAACATCACAGTAATCTGTGTCCCAATCACTAACGCCAAAGAAGCTGAAGCTGAGAAGTTTTACAGACCTGCAAAACCTTCTAGAACTAACACCAAGAAAAAAGATGTCCTTTACATTTTAGGGCAATGGAATGCAAAACTAGGAGGTCAAGAGATGCCTGGAGCAGCAGGCTAGTTTGGCCTTAGAGTACAAAATGAAGCAGAGCAAAGGCTAACTGAGTTTTGCCAAGAGAGCACACTGGCTATAGCAAACACCCTTTTCCAACAACACAAGAGATGACTCTACACATGGACATGATCAGATGGTCAATATCAAATTCAGATTGCTTATATTCTTTGAAACCAGAGATGGAGAAGCTCTATACAGTCAACAAAAACCAGACCTGGAGCTGACTGTGGCTCAGATCATGAACTCCTTATTGCAAAATTCAGGCTTAAATTGAAGAAAGTAGGGAAAACCAGTAGGCTGTTCAGGTATGACCTAAGTCAAATCCCTCATGGTTGTACAGTTACAGGTGATAGACAAGTAGACTGCAATAATGCCACAAGTAAGTGGGACAAGAAGAAGAAGGCTCTTGATTAGACTCAGGCTGATTACAAAAAAATATGTTGTAGGTAAAGTAAGACCAGTTTACAAAAGATTTTAGAATGGCCTCCCAGGTGGTGCAGTGGTAAAGGAGCCACCTGCCAAGCAGGAGACACAGGAGCTGTGCGTTCAATCCCTGTGTTGGAAAAATCCCCCAGAGTAGGAGATGGCAACCCACTTCAGTAGTCTTGCTTGGAAAATTCCATGGACAGAGGTGCCTCGTGAACTATAGTCCATGGAGTTGCAAAGAATAGGTACAGCTGAACAAACACACACAGAAACTTCATCACTTTTAAGGGCCTTTCAAGTTACTTCATTTACCCCTCCAGTTCATGGGCTTCACTGTCCTTAGCAACTTGCCTCTAAAGGACCACCAGCCTTCATCAGCTACCCTGCCCCCTCTTCTTGTTTCTCTGGCGATTTTGCTTCCAAGCTGGTAAAAAAAGATACTCAGCACTGGAATTTGATAGATTGATCTGGCAGCAGTGCAAAGATGGATTTGAGATTGGTGAAAAGAAGCAGCATGGTTGCTGACACAACAGGTCAGGTCAGAGATAATTGGGATTGATCTATATGGGTTGACAATGGCCCATATGAGAGGGAGAGGTAGGACAGACATACGAGGTAAACCGAGAGGGCTTATAACTGAATCAATGTGTGGATCAAGGGAGAAGAAAGAACAAATCATTATACATATGACTCCCATCAGGCTCATTCACATCAGTTCCCTGATTATTCATAACATGCATAGCTTTTTGTAATAACTGATAAATCAAACAAATGATCTTTATATTAATGTTCTATCATTAGGTATGATTGGTGGCTATAGGATCTAAGCAGCAAGAGTAGAACTGGGCAAAATAGCTCAGTGCTTTATGATGCCATTGCTTTGGGACAAATCAGGAAGATTTGGGAAATAGGGCACTGGGTAGATGGCATAAAAATGTGGTGCCAGGGAAAAAGAGGCTTTCAGCTTCTGAGTCAATGAATATTTATTGAATACTTTCACACTTTTTTGTCTCACTTAATCCTCCAAACAACCGTATAAAGTCATTGGTACTATTTCATTTATAGAGGAGAAATTATGAGGAATCTATTACTCCATCAACAGTAAGTCTATTGGTTCAGTTCAGTGCAGTCGCTCAGTTGTGTCTGATTCTTTGTGACCCCATGGACTGCAGCACGCCAGGCTTCCCTGTTCGGTGCTAAATGGAAATGAGTGCGTGGTGACTATAGAAACAAAACTGGGGAAACAGCCAAGAAGATCTGCTATAAATGGCTTTATTTGGGGATGATATTCAAGTAGTTCTAGTTTATTCATGCCATTCACAGTAGTTTAGGATCCCAGGTCTAGGCCCTCCTAATGATGTTTTAGGATTGTCAATGGGAGTCTTTCAGAGATGCAAATAGAACTCACAACAAGGATAACTGAGGTCAGCACGGCCTGACTGTCTTAGCTTGGGCTGCTGTAACAGATATCACAGACTGTGTGGCTTAAATGACAGGCATTTACTTCTCATTTCTGGAGGCTGGGAACCCAAGATCAAAGTGCTAGAAGATTTGATTCCTTGGTAAGACTTTTCTCTCTGGATTGTAGATGACTGCCTTTTCTCTGTGTCCTCATATGGTGGAGAAAGAGTGGTAGAGAGAGCCCTTTATCTCTTCTTAAAGGACCCTAATCCCATCACTTCACTTCATGACAAGTAGATGGGGAAACAATGGAAACAGTGGCAGACTTTATTTTCTTGTGCTCCAAAATCACTGCAGATGGTGACTGCAGCCATGAAATTAAAAGACACTTGCTCCTTGGAAACAAAACTATGACAAACCTAGACAGCATATTAAAAAGCAGAGACATTAACGACAAAGGTCTGTATAGTGAAAACTATGGTTTTTCCAATAGTCATGTATGGATGTGAGAGTTGGACCATAAAGAAAGCTGAGCACCAAAGAACTGATGGTTGTGAACTATGGTGCTGGAGAAGACTCTTGAGAGTATCTCGGACAGGAAGGAGATCAAACCAGTCAATCCTAAGGGAAAAATCAGTCCTGACTATTCATTGGAAGGACTGATGCTGAAGCTGAAGCTCCAATACTTTGACCACTTGATGCAAAGAACTGACTCATTGGAAAAGACCCGGATGCTGGGAAATATTGAAATCAGGAGGAGAAGGGGACAACAGAGAATGAGATAGTTGGATGGCATCACCTATTCAATGGACATGAGTTTGATAAAGCTCTAAGAGTTGGTGATGGATATTGCAGCCCATGGGGTTACAAAGAGTCAGACAAGACTAAGTGACTGAACTGAGCTGAATCCCATCAGGAGGACCCCACCCTCCTTCCTGACCTCATCTAAACCTACTTCTGGCAGGCTCTGTCTCCAAATCCCATCACATAAGAGCTTAATCTCTACAATATGGGGCTGGTGGTAGGGGGACACAGTTCAATTCATAGCACTGAACTTATATCTACTTTCAGACTATCCCTGTCTCCTTTTTTTTTTGACTTGAAAGCTCCAACAGTTCATATCTCCAGCTTGATGATGGTTGGATAATAATAGTTGTACTACTTATAACAATTGATAGAAAAAAGTTCCTGAAAAGAGAACTACGAATTTAGTAATTTGTGCTTTCAAATGATTTATGGTACGTTTAAAAATAGTCACACATGTTTATGTTAGTATTTATACATCCTGCCTATGAAGGTTGATTGCATGAAATCTCAGACTCCTTGCAATGTCTCTGAGGCACCAAGGAGAGAATTGAGAATGGCTGATACTCTGAGTATTTGGTTAGACCAGTCAGCAGGTTGGGCACAGGTCAGGGAAATCTGGGTAGGGACACAGAAAGGCAGCTGAGTGGTTTATTAAGACATGGCAGGTGTATCCAGGAAGTAACTCTTGGAAGACCCTGGAGGATAGTTAGTGCCTTTTACTGTAACATGGGATCAAAGACTATAGGGGAAGCCTCTTTACAAACGCAGGAACTCCTGGGAAGAGGGAACTCACTCTATGAATGAGAACTCTGTAAAACTGCTGCTAACACTGTCCCTTCAGAGTGAGATAAAAAACAATGTTGGGGTGCGGGGTTGTAGAGCTAACAGCAGTCCTGCTTCCTGCTACCTGGAGACATTATGTGTCTGTAACCATTTTGACTCCTGACAATAACCTTGGGTGGTTGATATTGTCAGCCCCGCTGTGTAGACAGGACACAAAAGCCAAGGAGGTTAAGTGACTATCCCTAGGACACATGCTTATAATATTGGACCCAGGATTGGGACGCATGCTGCTCTGGCCCCAAAGGCTGTACTCCATCTACAATCTCGCACTTTCTCCGCATCTTCTACTTCAGGCTGTCAGCGTTTTGAAAGGGGGGAACAGGAACAAAAATAAATGTGGGTATGATGATGGGTACAGAGGTTAATGATCTAATGGTCCAGGTACCTGTTTTTCTCCAGTGGACGTTGACCTACCTGAGATTTCCTTTTGTCCTTTCATCCTTGGAGCTGTGCTAAGTGGAGAAAGGATAACCAAGATATCTGGGGAGAAAGTATGCTACAATACATGATCTCTGAACTTCCAGACTGATTTTCCAAGATCCAAGGACATTCAAATAAGATTTGAGACGTGTATAAATCCATAATGTACGGAGCTCCTTCTTCTACTAGAGTCTGTAACAGCTATAAAGGAGAAAGCCAGTTCAGATAATCATCATGAGATCATAATGCAGCTATAAATTCTGGGGTGAATTGCTTGTTTTTAAATCTTGATTCTGCCACATACTAGTAGTATGACCTTAAGGAATTTACTTAATCTTTTCAGGTCTCAGTTTTCTTGTCTGTAAAATAAGTTTAATAAAACACCTTATAAATTTACAGTGAGGATTAAATGAGTCAAGTGAGTAAACTTATGCCTGCTCTTTAGGAGATATTCAGTACATGCACCAAAAGGGGATATCACCAAGGTGTATGTGGCGGTGGGGACTGGGGGTGGGG
>SJYQ01002139.1:365364-379101 GCA_006410935.1 Redunca redunca
GATCTTAGTTCCCCAACCAGGGATTGAACTTGTGCTCTTGCCTTGGAAGGACAAAGTCTCAATCATTGGACCACCAGGGAAGTCCCCCTTTCTTCATTCTTTTAGTAGCTATTGAGTAGTTACTGGGCGCTGTTTTAATTGCAACAGATGCGGAGAAGACATTCAAAGAGTGACACCCAAGTGTTGGATATAGGTGTCACCTGGTTCGGGTTGGGGTTCTTTGAAGCAGAGGCTGAAACAAGGGCCCAGGTGCAGGGAATCAGTTATGGAGTATTCTCCGAGAGAAGGGGGTAAGGGCCGCAGGGTGGAATGAGGGGAGAGCTGAGCAAGGTTTCGGGCTCACTTGAGTCTAACTTCAGCCTGATTCAGTGGAGGACTCTACAATTACACTCTAAAGTTGGTCCCATCTTGAGACTATGTGAGTGGCCTTTATACCTTCTGTTTTAGCTAGGTCTTGGCTATAGACTGTCCCTTGTAAAGGGTCGGGGTAGGGTATATGTCACATCTAAGAAAGTTCCCTTTCAGCCAATGGCAAATTTTCAGAGAGGAGGGCAGCTATGAGGTGTCAGCACTCGAGCATTCACAAGGCTGGATATGGGTGGGGCCAGCCCAGTAGAGGAGACCTGGGCAGAGCATTGATAAGGTTTGTTATAAGACCCAGGCTCTTTGGAGACAGGGGAATGGATATGAAGATGAGGGCTCTTCTTTTGCAATTTTCAGATATACAGGAAGCCATTTTTATGATTGTTGCTTCGGCTACTCAAAATTTACACTTCTCAACCAGTTTGTAAGTTTGCGGTCAGAGCCTGTGTCTGATATAGCTTTCTAGGGTTTATATATGTAGTAACAGGCACAGGGTAGATCATTAATGAAGTGATTTTGTAAGAAATTATAGTGTAAAATATAGCATAGGAAGTGTTACATATAAATAATGGAGAACTTGTTATTTCATGTCCCTGATTTTCATGCTGAGGCCAGGTTTAGATTATATAGACTCTTCTGTTATGATGCCGTATTTTCTTCCCACCCACACTGCTGGTTTACAATCCTTATGCCAAGGGTAACAAAAGCAATGTCTAACATTATAGTACAGCACCTGAATATGCTTTATCTTACCTAATTTCTATCAAACATGGTACACTCATTTATCAGTCTTGGAAAATCCATCCATCACTTCCTTCATTTTAATCTTTGCCTTCTTGTTTCACTCTGTTCCTCTGATTTCCCAGATGCTTCCCAGATTAGGTACCCTCTCTCTTATTTGATTAGCTCCCTCACTGCTACACCTCATCAAACATTTAAAATTTTGGTGTTATTGAGAATGACTAGCACCTAAGAGAGGGACTTTCTGCCCAAAGCTCTGAGCAAGGCATCCTTGACCTCTTTGTTCCTGAGGCTGTATACAACGGGGTTTAGGAGCGGGGTGATGACAGTGTAGGTTACAGAGATCAGTCTGTCCTGCAGGGAGTTTTGTGATTTGGGTTTTAGGTAGATGAAGGAGGTACAGCCATAGTGGACAATGACTACTGTGAGGTGTGAGGCACATGTGGCAAAAGCCTTTTTCCGACCCTCAGCAGATGCCATCTTGAGGATGGTGCAGACAATCAGGACATAGGAGATAAAGATCAAGACCATGGGCAGAACAAGCACGCACAGACTGATGAGCAAAGTGATCAATTCTTTGATGGTGATATCAGCACAGGCAAGCTTCATTAGGGGCCGGATGTCACAAAAGAAGTGGGAGATGACACTGCCATCACAGAAAGGCAAGCTGAACACAGAGGATACTTGAATGGTGGCTGTGCTCAAGCCAATGCTCCAGGATCCCCCTGCCAGTTGTATACAAGCCTTCTTGCCCATGATGACTGAATATCGTAGGGGGTTGCAGATGGCCACATAGCGGTCATACCCCACGGCCGTGAGCAGGAAGCAGTTGTTGACACCAAAAGTGAGATAGAAGAAGAGCTGAGTGGCACAGTCTGGAATAGAGATAGCATGTTGGGGGCTGAGGAGACTGGACAGCATTTGAGGGATGATGGCCACTGTGTAACAGGTCTCAGAAATGGACAGCACACTCAGGAAGAAGTACATCGGTGTGTGAAGCTGATGGTTGTGGCAGATGACTGTCAAGATGATAGCGTTGCTGGCAAGGGTCAATAGGTACAAGACCAAAAAGACCACAAAGAGGATGAGTCTCAGCTGCCACCCAAAAATGGAAAAGCCTTCAAAGGTAAACTCTGCCACAGCTGTGAAATTAGGTCTTGGCATTGAGAATCTGGGTCTGAAAGAGATGAAGTGAGATAGTTGAACATCCAGGCTGGAAACAGTAAACTGGTCCAGGGCCATCATCAGCCATGAGCAGGGATTCACAGTGGGGATAGCTCTGAGTTACAGAAGCTCTCAGCATTCAGATACTGGCCAAGTGTGTGAAGACCTCTTAGGATACTTGGGGGCCTGGCATTGGAGGCAGATATTGTAGGGATGGGAAGAGAGTAGATATGTAAAGGGAGTAGTGAAAACACCTAAAAAGCTTGGCTAGAAGTTGAAAGGTGGAGAGGTAGGTAGATGGACCAGAAAAATAGATTGAGTGATAGACCAGAGCAGACACAGCCCTGGAACTCCATCCAGAGTCATCAGTTTAGACCAGCACTGGCCCAGCACATGTTAGAGACAGAGTGTAAAGGCATACGCATATAGAGAATCCAAGCCAGGCACAGAAATCTACTTAAGTCACACTTCTGAGAGGTAAGAGGCCAGCTCCAACTCTGGTCAGAAGAGCTTGGCAAATAAAGATACACAACACTACTTGCTTTCATGGTTCAAATTAAATTCAAAATAACTAATGTCTATAAGACTTCCCTTGTAGCTAAGCCAGTAAAGAATCTTCCTGCAATGCAGGAGACCCAGGTTCAATCTTTGGGTGGGGAAGATCCTCTGGAGAAGGAAATAGCAACCCATTCCAGTGTTTTTGCCTGGAGAATCCCATGGACAGAGGAGCCTGGCAGGCTATAGTTCACAGGTCACAAGAATCAGACATGACTTAGCGTCTAAACCACCATAGCTAATGTCTGCAATAAGGCCATGAGAAGAGAGACGACTTTTTCTTTTTCAAATTAATTATTACTCTTTCTATTTGAGATTCTAGTGTGTGGACCCAGGATATTCTGTGATCCAGTGCTAACTCTTTTCTTTTCAGCCCTGCTTTCTTTTTATGTTCTCCAAATACCATTTGCTCTAATACCCAAGTCTCCTTTCTTTGTGGAATGTATCTGTAGTTTCTGCTTCCATTGTCTAGTCTGTAAACACAAGAGACTGAAACTTACTGAGAGTTTGGAGTACCAGTAACTGTAAACAGATGAAAACAACAAAATATCAAACTTTATAGAAATCTTCAGCTTTAAGCCCAGTGTAAGTCAAAGGATGCTTAATTTTTTGTGTGCTCATTTCCTTTGTCTCTATTGGCTCATCTATAAAATTGAGAGGATAATATCTACTCGTAGTGTTACTATGGAGATTACATGAATTACTGTATATAAATAGCCAAGTGCAGTTCTTGATATGTAATAGGCAAATAATACATTACATTTCTGTTTCCCTCTCTTCTTCTATTCTCCCCAACCTCACTCCACCTGATTCTGGGTTCTACTTGCATGTGAGACCCACCTAAACACATATATATTTATTCTCCCTTTCTTCCTCCCTCCCCCATTTCCCTCTCTCTCATTCTCTCTCACTCTCTTTCTCTTGTGTTTGGGGATGATTTTTGTCATGAATTTCTTCAAGCTCTATTAATTGAAAAGTCCAATCCTCACTTTCCCTTCCTCTCCAACTCTAGATTCGCAAATGGGGCTGGTCTATTTTCAGAAGTAAGGCCAGCTCCTCTTACTTCACATGTGACTTTACAAACATTTCCTCATCTCTTTAGGCTTCAGTTTATTCACCTGTAAGATGAACACAGTACTAATAACTATCTCAGAGGGCTGACAGAAGATTACATGGGAAGATGCCCATAAGGCATTTGGCAAAGGCCCCATGTAGATCATGCCATCAATAAATGGTAACTGTTGGAAAAGGTGAGCACAGATTTCAAACTATGAGTCATGCAGGTTATTGTGTTATCTTCCTTTCTCTTCTCCCAAGCCTGACTTCAAGATGGTGGTTGGTCTCCATCTAGCTAATACTTGTGGTGCAGCTTGCAGATGAGAGGATGTTTTTCTGTCTTTTGGAGACCTGAGGATAAGGAGGTAGTGGGGGAGGAAACACAGTATTCAAGGAGGGGAGATAATCCCAAGGATCAGAGGAGGTTCTGCATTGGGTTGGAATGGAAAGCCACTCCCAATGCAGCAATACTACAGGCATCTGTGTCCAGGACCTCTGCCTTGAACTCCACTCATGAACCCAATATTTCAGCTAGCCAGCCAGCCATTCACTGACTCTCCCTTCCTGGACTCTGTATATCTGGGGCAGGACTAGATGGGGACTTCTGTGTTCAGGGAATACATTTTTTTTCTAGAATAGAGGGGGAAAATCAGGTTTGCTCAACCAGAATCAGATGTTCCATTTTTCTTCTTCAGTCCCTACAGGCCAGGAACGTGATAGAGGGTTGAGGGGAAAAGATGGGACTGGATGCTCCCAATTACCATGCTTCATTCATATATGTTGAGCTTCACCTAAGTACTTCGAAACTTCTGAGATTTTTATACAACTAATGCCCAAATAACACTTCCTGCATGACTTTTTAGTATTTATAATGGTCTTTATTTCCCAAGTTTTGTGACACAGCTGTACATTCATTTTTCCACTTGACAATATTCCTAGGAAAGAAAATAAGAAGGTTATAGTCCATGAGGCAAGGGTCATAAAGCTACGTCTAGCCAGACAAGAACCATGCTTCACTGAGTATTAATGTAACTTACATCTCACAGGCAGGGCTGAAGCACTGTCTTCTAGGAGAGCAAGACTTGTGAGTATAGAACAAGGACTGGCAGGACTCCTGCTGTGTGTGGCAGACAGGGCTCCCAGGTAATCTTCTGAAAGGGAGGGCTAAAAGAAAAATACAGAGTCCACCAGGGTCAGTTTGTTCATTCCTTTCTCTGATTGGTCAGATCTGGGTGTAACAAATGGAAAGCGATATCAGCTCTCCTGTGCCTCCTTACAGCTCCGTTCCTTTCATCTTAATTGCAGTCTGTCAGAGAGGACAATTCTCTTGTGCCCCAGGACTCTGGGGTCCCTCTCCCCAAAGTCACAGTGACTGTCCCCAAAGTAACATTCACAAGATCCAAACACTGTGATGTCTGGGGATATCATTAACAATGGGGCTCTTCAACTCGCTCATGTAGATAGTATGTAGGTATCAGGAAGGAAGAAATTTTCCTCTGTCCTTTCAGGTTCTTCTAGTGGTCTAAGAATTAAAGTGAAGTGAGACAGATTAGCATGAGAAAATCAAGCAAGTTTTAATGACATGTGTATATAAAAGAAGTGGGTTCTCCAGTGGCTCAATGGTAAAGAATCTGCCCGTAGTGAAGGAGAGATGGGTTTCATCCCTGGGTGGGGAAAATTCCCTACAGAAGGAAATGGCAACCCATTCCAGTATTCTTGCCTGGGAATCCCATGGACAGAGGAGCCTCTACAGTCCATGGGGTTGCCACAGAGTAGGACATGACTGAGCAGCTAACAACATCAGTGTATGAGGAGAGACCCAGGAAAACTGAGTAACTTGCCAAAATGTCCAAAAACTTCACCTTAAATACAAACTTCAACCAAAGACAAAAAAGAATGTTGCAGGTAGTGATTTGGGACTTCAAAGAGCAGAAAGGCAATCCACATAGATAGAAAAGCAAATGTATAGTAAATCAATGTGTGCTGGGCCTTGCAAAGACAATGGAATGCAGAAATAAATTTTAATAAACAGATATTCCTAGGTTCCCCCCTGAATACCGCCTGATTCATACTACAGTTATCTATGGTGATGGCTCCTTTCCTGGGACATGTCCTCCATCTACATTCTTTAAGGCAGTCGGGGAAAGGTCAAATGTTCTTCCTGAGTCTTTTGAGACTTAATTGTTTTCAGCTCAAAATAATCTGCATGCCAGAGAGACATTTTGGGGTGGCATGTTTTGTTCCCCTACATAGATGATCTAGGGTTTCCATAGGAACAAATTGACTCATTAGACCATGGTCTTGCTCTGCTCAGTGGATGGAGGATGAAGAGGGGCTCTTGACTTCATGAACATCATTGTAGAAAGGGTCTATAACATTGTGGAGCCCAACCATGTTTAAGGGTGCAGTTTTATTAGATAGGCCACTCAGGCTAAGGTCTCTGTACCCTCAGGGTCAGAGTATCTGACTCTGATGTCTCTTCCAGTTTGAAAGTTCTGGAAATTGTGAATCATTCATTCAGTGATTCCTTCAACAAATACTCATTATGTGATTCTCACATCAAGGTACCTGGAACATAGCAGAACAAAGACATGACATCTGTCCTTCATACTAGTCTTGCTGGTTTTGCCCATCAGACTGCAAGGCATTGAGAGAGTTAAGTCTTAGGTAGGTTGATAAGAAGTCAGGGGTCCTGGGGAAAGGGGAGGGGGAGGAGGAGNAGGAAGAGGGTGAGGAGGAACAGGAAGGAGTTCTCTAGGAGGAGAAAAGGACAATTTTTTTCCCCTACATTCCTTTGTCTTAAGCACATAAAACATTTGTTTTTTTAAAGCCCCAAGCTAATGATTACACAACAAAACAACTCATCTTGCTCAAGGATATGTTTTCCCTTAAACTCTGTACCAATGATTATGTAAGCACAATGTATTGTGCTCCAGGACATGTTTCTGTTTGTTAAGAAACTTCTGACCAATCCTGTCATCTTAAAATGTATATTGTGGGACTGGGTCTGGTTCAGTTCACTTCAATGCAGTCAGTCAGTCATGTCCGACTCTTTGTGACCCCATGGACTGCAGCACGCCAGGCCTCCCTGTCCATCACCAACTCCCGGAGTTTACTCAAACTCATGTCCATTGAGTCAGAGATACCATCCAAGCATCTCATCTGCTGTCCCCTTCTCCTCCCACCTTCAATCTTTCCTAGCATCAGGGTCTTTTCCAGGGAGTCAGTTCTTCACATCAGGTGGCCAAAGTATTGGAGTTTCAGCTTAAGCACCAGTCCTTCCAAAGAATATTCAGACTGATTTCCTTTAGGATGTACTGGTTGGATCTCCTTGCAGTCCAAGGGACTATCAAGAGTCTTCTCCAGCACCACACTTCAAAAGCATCAATTCTTTGGTGCTCAGCTTTCTTTAGAGTCCAACTCTCACATCCATACATGACTACTAGAAAAACCATAGCCTTGACTAGATGGACCTTTGTTGGCAAAGTAACGTCTCTGTCTTTTAATATGCTGTCCAGGTTGGTGATAACTTTTCTCCCAAGGAGTAAGAGTCTTTTAATTTCATGGCTGCAGTCACCATCTGCAGTGATTCTGGAGCACAAAAAAAATAAAGTCAGCCATTCTTTCCACTGTTTCTCCATCTATTTGCCAAGAAGTGATGAGACAAGATGCCATGATCTTAGTTTTCTGAATGTTGAGCTTTAAGCCAACTTTTTCACTCTCTTCTTTCACTCTTTCACTTTCATCAAGAGGCTCTTTAGTTCCTCTTCACTTTCTGCCATAAGGGTGGTGTCATCTGCATATCTGAGGTTATTGATATTTCTCCCAGCAATCTTGATTCCAGCTTGTGCTTCTTCCAGTCCAGCATTTCTTATGATGTACTCTGCACGTAAGTTAAATAAGCAGGGTGACAATATACAGCCTTGACGTACTCCTTTTCCTATTTGGAACCAGTCTGTTGTTCCATGTCCAGTTCTAACTGTTCTTTCCTGACCTGCATACAGGTTTCTCAAGAGACAGGTCAGGTGGTCTGATTTTCCCATCTCTTTCAGAATATTCCACAGTTTATTGTGATCTATACAGTCAAAGGCTTTGGCATAGTCAATAAAGCAGAAATAAATGTTTTTCTGGAACTCTCTTGCCTTTTCAATGATGCAGAGGATGTTGGCAATTTGATCTCTGGTTCCTCTGCCTTTTCTAAAACCAGCTTGAACATCTGGAAGTTTACAGTTCATGTATTGCTGAAGCCTGGCTTGGAGAATTTTGAGCATTACTTTACTAGCATGTGAGATGAGTGCAATTGTGCAGTAGTTTGAGCATTCTTTGGCATTGCCTTTCTTAGGGATTGGAATGAAAACTGACCTTTTCCAGTCCTGTGGCCACTGCTGAGTTTTCCAAATTTGCTGGCATATTGAGTACAGCACTTTCACAGCATCATCTTTTAGGATTTGAAATAGCTCAACTGGAATTCCATCACCTCCACTAGTTTTTTTCATAGTGATGCTTCCTAAAGCCCACTTGACTTCACATTCCAGGATGTCTGGCTCTAGGTGAATGATCACACCACTATGATTATCTGGGTCATGAATATCTTTTTTGTACAGTTCTTCTGTGTATTCTTGCCGCCTCTTCTTAATATCTTCTGCTTCTATTAGGTCCATACCATTTCTGTTCTTTATTGAGCCCATCTTTGCCTGGAATGTTCCCTTGGTATCTCTAATTTTCTTGAAAAGATCTCTAGTCTTGCCCATCCCATTGTTTTCCTCTTTTTTTTGCACTGATCATTGCAGAAGGCTTTCTTATCTCTCCTTGCTATTCTTTGGAACTCTGCATTCAAATCGGTATATCTTTCCTTTTCTCCTTTGCTTTTTACTTCCCTTTATTTCACAGCTATTTGTAAGGCCTCAGACAGCCATTTTTCTGTTTTGCATATATTTTTCTTGGAGATGGTCTTGATCCTTGTCTCCTGTACAATGACACAAACCTCCGTCCATAGTTCATCAAACACTCTATCCATCAGATCTAATCCCTTAAATCTATTTCTCACTTCCACTGTATAATCGTTAAGGATTTGATTTTGGTCATACTTGAATGGTCTAAAGGAGATCATGCCTGGGTGTTCTTTGGAAGGAATGATGCTAAAGCTGAAACTCCAATACTTTGGCCACCTTCCAAAGAGTTGACTCATTGGAAAAGCCTCTGATGCTGGGAGGGATTGGGGGCAGGAGGAAAAGGGGACGACAGAGGATGGAATGGCTGGATGGCATCACTGACTCGATGGACATGAGTTTGAGTAAACTCCGGGAGTTGGTGATGGACAGGGAGGCCTAGTGTGCTGCATTTCACGGGGTCACAAAGAGTTGGACACGACTGAGTGACTGAACTGAATGGCCTATTAGTTTTCCCTACTTGCTTCAATTTAAGTCTGAATTTGACAATAAGGAGTTCATGATCTGAGCCACAGTCAGCTCCCAGTCTTTTTTTTTTTTTAACTGACTGTATAGAGCTTCTCCATCTTTGACTGCAAAGAATATAATCAATCTGATTTTGGTGTTGACCATCTGTTGATGTCCATGTGTAGAGTCTTCTCTTGTGTTGTTGTAAGAGGGTGTTTGCTATGACCAGTGCTTTCTCTTGGCAAAACTCTGTTAGCCTTTCCCCTGCTTCATTCTGTAATCCAAGGCCAAATTTGCCTGTTACTTTTGTTTCTTGACCTCCTACTTTTGCATTCCAGTCCCCTATAATGAAAAGGACATCTTTTGGGGGTGTTAATTCTAGAAGGTCTTGTAGGTCTTCATAGAACCATTCAACTTCAGCTTCTTCAGCATTAATGGTCGGGGCATAGACTTGGATTACTATAATATTGAATGGTAAGATCTTTCTATTGTTAGAGCTAATCCTGTTATCTTAAAATGTAAATTGTGGTAGTGGGCCTAGTAAGACCTTTGCAACATTGAGACATTCTTTTGATTTAGAAGAGGGGGCAAGAATACAAAGAAGAACTGTATCAAAAAGATCTTCACGACCCGGATAATCACGATGGTGTGATCACTCATCTAGAGCCAGACATCCTGGAATGTGAAGTCAAGTGGGCCTTAGAAAGCATCACGATGAACAAACTTAGTGGAGGTGATGGAATTCCAGTTGAGCTATTTCAAATCCTGAAAGATGATGGTGTGAAAATGCTGCACTCAATATGCCAGCAGATTTGGAAAACTCAGCAGTGGCCACAGGACTGGAAAAGGTCACTTTTCATTCCAATCCCAAAGAAAGGCAATGCTCAAACTACCACAAAATTGTACTCATCTCACATGCTAGTAAAGTAATGCTCAAAATTCTCCAAGCCAGGCTTCAGCAATATGTGAACTGTGAACTTTCTGATGTTCAAGCTGGTTTTAGAAAAGGCAGAGGAACCAGAGATCAAATTGCCAACATCCGCTGGATCATGGAAAAAGCAAGAGAGTTCCAGAAAAAACATCTATTTCTGCATTATTGACTATGCCAAAGCCTTTGACTGTGTGGATCACAATAAACTGTGGGAAATTCTGAAAGAGATGGGAATACCAGACCACCTGACCTGCCTCTTGAGAAATCTGTATGCAGATCAGGAAACAACAGTTAGAACTGGACATGGAACAACAGACTGGTTCCAAATAGGAAAAGGAGTACGTCAAGGCTGTATATTGTCACCCTGCTTATTTAACTTACGTGCAGAGTACATCATAAGAAATGCTGGACTGGAAGAAGCACAAGCTGGAATCAAGATTGCTGGGAGAAATATCAATAACCTCAGATATGCAGATGACACCACCCTTATGGCAGAAAGTGAAGAGGAACTAAAGAGCCTCCTTATGAAAGTGAAAGAGGAGAGTGAAAAAGTTGGCTTAAAGCTCAACATTCAGAAAACAAAGATCATGGCATCTGGTTCCATCACTTCATGTGAAGTAGACAGGGAAACAGTGGAAACAGTGTTAGAGTTTATTTTTTTGTGCTCCAAAATCACTGCAGATGGTGACTGCAGCCATGAAATTAAAAGACGCTTACTCCTTGGAAGGAAAGTTATGACCAACCTAGATAGCATATTCAAAAGGAGAGACATTACTTTGCCGACTAAGGTCCGTCTAGTCAAGGCTATGTTTTTTCCAGTAGTCATGTATGGATGTGAGAGTTGGACTGTGAAGAAGGCTTAGCGCCATAGAATTGAAGCTTTTGAACTGTCGTGTTGGAGAAGACTCTCGAGAGTCCCTTGGACTGCAAGGAGATTCAACCAGTCCCTTTTGAAGGAGATTAACCTTCGGATTTCTTTGGAAGGAATGATGCTAAAGGTGAAACTCCAGTACTTTGGACACCTCATGCAAAGAGTTGACTCTTTGGAAAAGACTCTGCTGCTGGGAGGGATTGGGGGCAGGAGGAGAAGTGGATGCCAGAGGAGGAGATGGCTGGATGGCATCACTGACTTGATGGACGTGAGTCTGAGTGAACTCCGGGAGTTGGTGATGGACAGGGAGGCCTGGCGTCCTGCGATTCATGGGGTCACAAAGAGTCGGACACGACTGAGCGACTGAATTGAACTGAATAACCAACTGAAAAAGTAGATAGCTTCCTTGCTAAAACTAGCGGGGTGGGGTGGGGGGGCACTCTCCATCCCCCTCCTGATGTCTATGTCAGAAGCGATCTCTGTTCCTTTTTCACTTTAATAAAACTCTGCTCCACAAAAGCTCTTGAGTGATTAACTCTGGTACCTGATTCTGAAGCTAAATCTTCTTTGGAGATCACAAATCTGACATCGTTCACCTTAAGCTATCAGCCTCTCTGTGCATTACACAGGAAAAGCTGAGCACTTTCTCCTTGAGTGAGATGAGAAGGAAGGCCCCCGTTGGAGTTCTCCCTGCATTTGCCCTCTTTCTCTTTCCCAGCATTTAAGCATTTGCTTGGCTTCCCTCATGGCTCAGTTGGTAAAGAATCTGCCTGCAGTGCAGGAGACCCGGGTTTGATCCCTGGGTTTGGAAGATCCCCTGGAGAAGGAAATGGCAACCCACTCCAGTATTCTTGCCTGGAGAATCCCATGGACAGAGGATTCTGGAAGGCTACAGTCCATGGGGTTGCAAGAGTCGGACATGACTGAACCATGATAGGCCCAGCCTTGTCTGCCTTTTATAATGTGAGCCTAAGATGGGCCTTTCCAGGGGCTGAAGGAGAATCAGATATCAATTCTACCAGGTTCCATTGGAACTTGGATTCTTCTAATCCCTAGTTCTGGTACCCTGCTTATGCCTTTCTCTTAGAGACACCAAAAGTGGGAAAGGTTCCTTTCCTAAACACCAGTGGACTGAGGAATGAATACCTGAAAGCAAGGCAGTTCATTGTGATGTCTTTGATAAGCCAAGTAAACTGAGAGAGGCTGACAGCATGGGATAGTTGCTAGGCATTTGGTTCAGTTCCACAAAATCTCTTTCAAGGCCCTCAAACATTTATCCTAGAGAAACTGCAAATACTCAGACTCATAAGCCATTAAGGTCCAGAGACCTAGAGCTAAGAAATAGATACATAGCATATTTATTACAACTTGGGAATGGACCAGTGCATAGCCTCATTAGAACTGTTTGAAATCCTTTAGGGAGCAGCTAAAGGAAGGCTTAAGGCTTGGCAGTAGATCTTAGCAAGACTTTAAAATAATCATTAAATCTTGGACCTTATTAATCAATGTCCATTCTTCAGTTTTTCTGGTAGTTCTGTTTAAATATGTATCTCTGAAATTAGAAATAGAAATGGAGTTGAAACCCATGAGAAAGGAAAAGAAACCCTGATATTGAAATTATGAACTGAGAAATGACTTTTAAAAAATATATGATTCTTACTGTACATATCTGAAAAAGACTGAAAAATCTGGAGTGGATGGAAGTTTGGTGGGTTTTTTTGTCTGTTTGTTGTTTTTCTGAAAAAGGAATGAGTACATCATTGGTATGTTTGGGAAGTTTGTCTTTTCCATTCTGATTTTTTTATATCTCTTACCTCTTTTGATTTATTGCATTAATTATGAACTATAATACAGGATTGAGTAAAGGCAGTTACTTTTTGTCTTTTTACAAATTTAATTTAAATGCTTCTCATGTTTCAGCCACCATTAAATGTGATGCTTGTTGTAAATCTCAGACAAATAAACTTTATCACTTTAAGGAAGTTCCCTTCTATTCCTGCTTTGTTTGCAGGTTCATCACAGTTTGTTCCATGGCCTCATTCCTTTTCTGTATCCATTGATATAATTTTTATGCTTTTTATTCTTTAATGTGCCTTCTTTCTTTAATTGGTTAGTATGCTTTCTTTCTTTATATTCTTTAATATGCTTTCTTCCTTTATATTCTTTAATATGCTTTCTTTCTATATTAATAGACTGTTCTGATGTTGATTTATTCATTTTAAAAGAAAACCCTGCTTGTTCTTTTTATACACTCTTGAGTTCAGGTTGCTATTTTTTTTTTATTCATTCCTTATTGGTCGATAATTATCATTTCCTACTCTAACTTTGGTACCAAAACTTTTCAATCAGCAACCTGTTTAACTGCTGGGGAGATTTTACTTCTTTTTTGTGCCCTGAGCCTGGTGTCTTTTTTGTTGTTGCTTGCTTGTTTTGTGAGAGAATACATTTTCCTTTATTTCCATTTTTAAGGATTTTTATTCAAGTAAATTTTCCATTGCTTCATGGTATAGTTATGGTAATTTATATCTTCTGAATTTTCCCATTTTGCATTCTTTTTCAAATAGATTAATAAAAAGTTGTTCATGGTATGCTTTTAAAATTATTTTACTCATGTGTATCTGCCCTCTTATCTTTTTTACTATTTGATTTTTAAATTATAT
>SJYQ01002139.1:381406-393006 GCA_006410935.1 Redunca redunca
ATAATTCAAATGTAGAATTAAAAGTACAAAATAGTACATTATTAAAATACTTTGTGAATCCACCCATAAGTCTTGCTTCATAGAAGCACTATTTTCAGCTCTTCCCTGTTTCTGTGTTATTAACCTCCATATTTCTGTTATAATATATATAAAATGCATGTAATAGTATTTCTTAATTCCTAAATTTTAGACATTATCTATTCATAGCTCATTTACAACACCAGCATTTTTACACATGAAGACAAACATGTGCAAATAGTTCTCCTCTTGACATACTCCTAGCGAAAATTAATCTATTTTCAGAGCGTACATTATTATAATATGCAAATATTACAACTGAGCCATGCAGCAAGTCATAAGTGTACATCTCTTCCAGTGCAATTATTGTTTTGTTGCTAAATTTTAGTAATTGAGTCTGTGAAGGAAAAATAATGCCTGCCATATCAGTGAACAAAGGATGTTGCTGCCATCAAGCCATCACATTACAGCCACTCCCAGGGATGAGCCCTGAGGGAACTTGGGATGGAAACAGAATGCCTCCTGCCAAGTCTCAGCCACCACAGCCACCCCTACCCCGACCATGCTCTCTGAAGGGACTGGTAACAGGGAAAAAATGAATACTGGCCCTGGATGGGGTTCCCCAGGTGTCACTAGTGGTCAAGAACCTGCCTGCCAATCCAGGAGATCCTTGATCCCTGAGTTAGGAAGATCCCCTGGAGGAGGGCACAGCAACCCACTCCAGTTTTCTTGCCTGGAGAATCCCATGGACAGAGGAGCCTGGCAGACTACAGTCCATGGGGTTGCAAAGAGTTGGATATGACTGAAGCAACTTAGAGTGCACACACACACACACACACACACACGCATGACTCTGGATGATAAGATGTATATCAAAAGGATGATTTAAGCGAGTCTAGACTCTTCCATGGGCCCATACATAAAAAGCACTAAATTCCTTAACTTGAAATACTCAGTTTTCTTTAATTAACAATAATCTTTTGAAGCTCCTACCACCTGATCTTTGTTGCAAAAATTCTTACATATCCTGGCTCCTCTCTTACCTCTTTGGAGTAGTCTCTCAGAGATATCTGAGAGGCTGAGTCCTGGGTTTAAGTCTTTGGTTTTGTCCACTAAATATAATGTAATTCTCAACTTTTAGGCTGTGTAACTTTTTCAGTTGACAAGTTCATTTGTTTAGTCTTCAAGTAGCTATAATTAATCCAGCAGCCTCTGATCTTCCACCAGAACAACAAAACCTTCTTCCATAGTTAGATATGAATATGCATATGCAGTTCATGAATATGAATATGCAATTCATGGGGCTTCAAAGCATCAGACATGACTTAGCTACTGAACAACAACATAGTTAGATATAGTCAAACATATCAGGTAATATTCCCAAGTCACATTAATCTGTCTATCTATCTGTCTTGTTAGTTGGACTCCTGGTTAGTTTCTTTTTATCTTATTTTTGGCCACACTGCATGGCTTGCAGGATCTTATTTCCCTGACCATGGATTGAACCAGGAGCCTGGAAGTGAGAGAATCTAGTCCTAACCACTGGACTGCTAGGAAATTCTGTTTCTTTTCACATTAAGGTCATCTCTTCCCACATTTGCCAGTCCAACTCTTGGTTGCTCTGTAGGCCTGCTGCTGTAATCCTGGAGCTTTCCCTCACCAGAAGTCCTCCCATCCCCCACACTTACTAAATTATAATAGACAAAATGGTATATATTTAGAATGTTACAATGTGATGATTTGATACATATTTACATTGTGAATGATTACCACAGTCAAGATTATTCACACATCCATTGCCTCATACAATTACCTTTTTTTTTTTGTTCTTATGTACTAAGAACACTTAAGATCGATTTTCTTGGCAAATTTCAAGTATTCAATAAAGCCTCATTAACCATAGTCACCAAACTATACAACTGACTTATAATGAAAACTTGTACCCTTTGACCAACATGTTCCCCTTTTTCTCCCTGCCCTTGGCAACCACCATTTTACTCTCTGCTTTAGTGAGTTCAACATTTTTTGGATACTGCATAAAAGTGAGATCATATTGTATTTATATTTCTGTATTAGGTTTATTTCACTTAGGCTTAGCATAATATCCTCCAGGTTTATTCATCCTGTTGTAAATACCATAATTTCCTCCTTTTGTGTGGCTTAATAATATTCCACTGTGTATGTATGCATGAATGTGTGTATACAGATGTGTTTAAATTCTCCCACATTTTCTTTATTCATTAATCTGTTGATGGATGCTTAGAATGTTTCCACATCTTGGCTATTGTGAATAATTCTGGTGTGCTGGCTTTTTCTCTAGTTGCAGCATGACGGGGCGTCTCTAGTTCTGGGGCACATGCTATAAAGCATATAGGTTCAATAGTTGTGATGCATAGGCTCTCTAGTTGCAGCACGTGGACTTAGTTACTCCACAGAATGTGGGATCTTAGTTCCTTCACCAAGGATAAAACCTGTATCCCCTGCATTGGAAGGCCATTTCTTAACCACTGGACTACCAGACAGTGAAAGTAGCTCAGTTGTGTCTGACTCTTTGTGACCCCAAGGACTATACAGTCCATAGAATTCTCCACGCCAGAATACTGGAGGGGGTAGCTGTTCACTTCTCTAGGGGATCTTCCCAACTGAGGGATCGAACCCAGGTCTTCCACACTGCAGGTGGATTCTTTACCAGCTGAGCTACCAGGGAAGACCCTGGACCACCAGGGAAGTCCCTATTTTCAATTTTTTGAGGAACCTCCATGCTGTTTTCCATGGTGGCTGTAAATAGTTTATGTTCCCACCAGTAGTGTACAAAGGTTCCCTTTTCATCCTTGCCAGCTTTAGTTATTTCTTGTCTTTTTGATAATGGCTACTCCAACACATGTGAAGTGATATCTCATTGTAGTTTTAAATTACATTTCCTTGGTGATTGGGTATTGAGCACCTTTTCATATACCTGGCCACCAGCATCCTGAGATTTCCTGAGCTCTTGCCAAAGTTAATTTCCCTATTTCCTGAATCCCTCATTTTGAAGGTGTACCTTTTCAATAATATACTGAAAACAAAATATGGGGTATATATTCCTTGAAATGTTACTTTTGTGAAAATATCTTTATTATATTCACATATGTTGTGAATAGTTTGCAGAGCATATTAATTTAGCTTAGAAGTAATTGCCCTTTATAATATTGAAGACATTGCTCCATTGCTCTCTAATTTCTAGTGTGATTATTAAAAAATCTAATTTCATTTGAATTATCAATCTTTATAATGTGATATTTTCCCCTCCCTTTCTGTTTTTGTAAACTTTTAGCATTTTTTTTAACCCCTAGAATTTCAGTATTATAAGATGATACTTTTCAATATATATTCTCTGTTATTTTTTCCCCACTATGCTAGTCACTCAGTCCTGATGATCTTTAATATTGTGAAATATTCTTTTCATTGATGTTGTTTCTTTTATTGCTCTGAAACTGGTATTGGACATTTAAACCTCTTCTACTGATCCTTACACTTTGTATTCTTTCTTTCATTATCTAACTTTTTCCCTTCTTTCTGATACACTTTCTTGAAGACTTTTTTCAACATTCTCTTCCAATTTTTGAATTTATTAATGGAATAAATTATCTTTTATAACAATTTTTGTTATACAAGCCTTTTTAAATTTTGTGAATACACTCTGTTCTCTCATCTTCTGGGGCTTCCCTGTAGCTCAGTTGGTAAAGACTCCACCTACAATGCAAGAGACCCCAGTTCGATTCCTGGGTTGGAAAGATCTGCTGGAGAAGGGATAGGCTACCCACTCTAGTATTCTTGGCCTTCCCTTATGGCTCAGCTGGTAAAGAATCTGCCCACAATGTGGGAGACCTGGATTCTATCCCTGGATTGGGAAAATCCCCTGAAGATGGGAAAAGCTACCCACTCCAGTATTCTGGCCTGGAGNAGTCTGACACTGTTTCCACTGTTTCCCCGTCTATTTGCCATGAAGTGATGGGACCAGATGCCATGATCTTCATTTTCTGAATGCTGAGCTTTAAGCCAACTTTTTCACTCTCCACTTTCACTTTCATCAAGAGGCTGTTTAGTTCCTCTTCACTTTCTGCCATAAGGGTAGTGTCATCTGCATATCTGAGGTTATTGATATTTCTCCCAGCAACCTTGATTCCAGCTTGTGCTTCTTCCAGCCCAGCATTTCTCATGATATACTCTGCATATAAGTTAAATAAGCAGGGTAACAAAATACACCCTTGATGCATTCCTTTTCCTATTTAGAACCAGTCTGTTGTTCCATGTCCAGTTCTAACTGTTGCTTCCTGACCTGCATATAGGTTTCTCAAGATGTAGGTCAGGTGGTCTGATATTCTCATCTCTTTCAGAATTCTCCACAGTTTTTTGTGATCCACACAGTCAAAGGCTTTGGCATAGTCAATAAAGCAGAAATAGATGTTTTCCTGGAACTCTCTTGCTTTTTCAATGATCTAGCAGATGTTGGCAATTACCCATGGGTCTATATTTAAATATTTTCTCTTCTCTATACATTGTCTCTCCTTTCTCCAATGTTCATATATTTTTCTGTTTGTTCCATCGTGTTCTTTCATGTTAGAAACCACCTTGATTTTTCATTTATATCTAAAAGAGAAGCTCTAATGAGCCAATAGGAAATTCGAGATGTGTGTCTATGTATACAAGGCAATAAAGTGACAAATCATTTTTCACTGAGAAGTACCCATGTAAATATCTGTAGATGTATTCTCTGGGGATTCCTCATTTCTGCATGGAGGATTCCTCTAATATTCTTTCTGACGACTTTACATCTTGTTGCCAGAATTGTGGGAGGCCATGAGAGAGAAGAGAAGGCAATGGCACCCCACTCCAGTACTCTTGCCTGGAAAATCCCATGGACGGAGGAGCCTGGTAGGCTGCAGTCCATGGGGTCTCAAAGAGCTCAGACATGATTCAGCGATTTCACTTTCACTTTTCACTTTCATGCATTGGAGGAGGAAGTGGCAACCCACTCCAGTGTTCTTGCCTGGAGAATCCCAGGGACGGGGGAGCCTGGTGGGCTGCCATCTATGGGGTTACACAGAGTCGGACACAACTGAAGTGACTTAGCAGTAGCAGCACGAGAGAGAGGTAGGAGATTGAGGAGAAATCTCTCTGCTTGATATGTGGGCTTTCTCTTCCTTCCTTATTTTCTATACCGCATTTTCCTTTAGTTCTGCAAATATCTCTGGAAAATGTAAATCTCCAGTATTTTACCTGAATGTGGGAGAGACACTGATCTTGCTATGCAGGGTGGAGAAGGAACCCCCACTCTGCATGTTCAGGAAGAGCCACATTTAAAGAATTAAGAAAGTTGGAATGAAGTCTTTGTTGAGAACTCTGAAGGATGTGAGATTCACCTTCCTTCCATGCTTACCAGTGAGCCTGCCGTAGTCCCATGAATGCAGGCAAAAGCCACGAGATACCTTGGAATGAGACAAAAGATGACTTTACTCACAGCAATAATATCAACATTTGCACCACCTCTCTGAGCCCCAATTCTTACAATACAGAGAGAGCCAGGACTACCTGAACACTTAGTAAGTTACATTAGAAAAGCAGAACCCTGAGCTTAAGGAAGCTGAATCTGAGATACTGTTCATTAAACCTGCCCTATGCTCTATCTTCCAAGGCTGTTCACTATAAAAAAATACCCTTGAAATAATAATCTGGAACAAATGCAGTCAATATGTCTGCTCATAAGACATACCCAAGGAGAAGTGTCAGAGTTCAAGTACATACAGAAAAATCTAAAAGGGAAGGACAATGTGTTGTGTGTGGCAGTGGGTGGGGGTTAATGTTGTCCTCTATAACATAGTGTAGAACACTGAGGATCACCTATGCAGGAAAAGCAGTGTGGCTTTTATAAGGTGAATAAGTTGTTTAAGAGCCTAGATGAACCATCTGCTGTGTAAATAAGAGAAATCATATACTTTTAGTTCAAAATTTGGAAGGACTCTGTAACATTTGAGCCATTAAAATGAAGGGGCTTTATCTATTATGAGTATAGTACATGTAGGTAATAAAGGTCAAGATAAATGGTTATTTATCTTCATAGAAATGTATATACTCCTCAAAGGTGTGAAAATATGAAGTCAAATGAAAATAAATGGCAGGAATTTCTTTGCAGCTGTCAAGAAGAGGCAGGTAAGTTTCAGTGAGAAAATGAAAAATAATGCATTAAGAAAAGAGAGCATAGAGTATGATTAAAGCACAAAGTTCTCAGGGTTGTTGATTAAAAAAGAAAGTATAATTTGAAGTTATTATGAGTTATCCCTAAGTTTTTTTTAAATGGATTTAATTAGGGAGCAGTACAAACAAAAGCAAGAACCCTCACATAAATCCTTGGTTCCCCTTCATGCAGCGCAGGTGACTCTTCATCCATGCTACTGGAGAAGGTTCAGAGAAGAGCTGGGAAATGCCCTCAAGAGAGTGGCAAGGGCTCCCATGTGCAAGTAGCCTGATAAGACAGAGAACCTGAAGTCTGCAGTGGCAGAAGCAGAGAGGGGACATAATTTACTTCAATACATTATGAATGGTGTGAACAGAGCTAATACAGGCTCATTCAGCTCACACAATACTAGGAAGAACATGATGACATATTTAGTTCAATCAAATTCAACCTTTGTATTTTGGAAAATCCCACACACCAAGGCATTCTTCGACTTCAGGGTCATTCTCAGCTGGGTTCTCCTTCCTTACAGGAGGCCCCAAGGACTCAGCCTCTTTAAAGCTGCTCTGAACCACAGAGCCCTACACTCCTCAGAAGGACACTTTTGTCCCTAAAAGTGACATGATTTTCTTTAATAATGATAATAATCATGGCCAACATTTTTAGAGATCTTACTTTGTGTCAGTCATTCTGCTTAATGTTTTATGCATTAACCTGTTCAAGCCTCACACATTCTTCTGAATTAAGGACTAGTATTGATGTGGAAAGTGTGTTGCAGAAGGGATCACACCTTGCCCAAGGTGAAATAAGATTCAGTTGTAAGAAGCTATGATGTCAGAGCCTTTGTCCTTAACTATTGAACTGTAGTGATTCTCTTGCTGCTTCATCTGTATCTTTATAAGTGTTGGTCCCTCTAAATGCCCCCGTGACACATGCATCATTTGCCTTTCCCTCACTGTCTTGGGTAATACCTCTTTGTTAGTACATTCTGATCTCAAGGCTGAGTTAGATGCCCCTCCTTTATGCGTCTATACTGTCCTGTACTAATCTCCATCACAGCTCTCATTACTCTGTACTCTCATTCCCACTTACCTTTCTTCTCTAATGATGTTCTGAGTTTTTAACATCAGGGATTCTTTCCAGTTCATTATTCATTCAATAGATAGTGATCGAGAAACAAGTATGCAGTAGCCATTGAATCCATAGATCGTAGCACATAGTAGAGGAATCAGAAATATTTGATAGACAAATAAATCAATACTCTTCTTTAGGGTTCTTTTCCCCTCAAGATCAATTTTGAATTTTTTAAGCTAATCTCACAGAAAAATATAGGAGTTAATTGCATAACCACATTGAATAAAACTAATTGCATTCATACAAGCTTTCTATAAGTATTGCCTCTTAGCTTTAGCTTCTAATTCCTACTCTAAACTGATCATTGGAAGTCTTCCTGGTTAAGTGTGTGTACGTGTTAGTCACATAGTTGTGTCCAACTCTTTGCAACCCCATGGACTGGGGCCTGCCTGGCTCCTCTATCCATGGAACTCTCCAGGCAAGAACACTGGAGTAGGCTGCCATTTCCTTCTCCACGGGATTTTCCTGTCCCAGGGAGCAAACCTGGGTCTCCTGCATTGCAGGCAGATTCTTTACTGTTTGAACCACCAGGAAAGCCCTGGTTAACTACTTCATGTTTAAGGATCTCTGCTAATGAGAAGCCTCAAGCATTATATATAATTAGAGTTTACTTATATATCTTTTAATAGGTGCCAGACACTTTCCTGATCACTTTGCATAAATCAACATGTTAGTCCTTACAAATCTGTGAAGAAGATGCTATCATTAAGCCCATTTTAAAGATAAGGAAACAGACACAGAGAAGTTAAGTAACCTACCTGTGGTTACCTAGGAACTGGAGGAAACAGAATTCAGTCTTGGGCAGTGTGAATCTAGAGTCTATGCTTTTAATCACCAGGCCCTGATGTCTCTCATTACTGTCTATTTTCTCTATAGAAATAATGAACGCAAACTGCATTTTGATACATTGGTTGTGAGAGACCATTTGATACAAATTTTGTAGAGAAGAACAATAGTCTATTAAATACTCTATTAAGGTTTAGGATGCACATAGTTTTTAACTTTGCCTTTTCACTTGCTGGTGTTCATTTATGTGTGAAATGGCATGTTTACAGAGTTTTCTATTCCAGAATTGTTTGCAATGACAACAGCTGGGGGAAAAAAGGACCAAAACATCCATCAGCAATAAACTTAGTTAACAAAAAAGACATATCTATAAGGTCAAAAGTTATCCTATCATTGAAAAAATTCAGATAATTCTTTACTCTATGGAGGTCATTGCAGATATTGTTAAATATAGTGGGGAAAGTATTAATGTATATGTGAACACATTTTTTTTTTTTAATTAGCTTATATATATGTGTGCTTAGTTGCTCAGTCGTGTCTGACTCTTTGCTACGTGTCCATGGACTGTAGCCCACCAGGCTACTCTGTCTATGTGGATTCTCCAGGCAAGAATACTGGAGCAAGTTGCCATGCCCTCCTCCAGGGGATCTTCCCCACCCAGGAATCGAACCCAGGTTACCCACACTGTAAGCAGATTCTGAGTCACTAGGGAAGTCCAACTCGTATATATATGGCATCTCTATTTATATACTATCTATTTCCTGCAGAAATAGAATATAGGGTGGAGGGGTGCAGGGAAAAAGGGTAACTACTTAACATGGCTTTGCTATTTAGTTGTTTTCAGTAATAGAACTCTACTATTGCATTATCTTCCTTGACGTGGCCTTATTGTTTCAAAAAATTATTTCCCAGGAAGACAGAAGTTTATTAGGAACCTCCACCAAAAACTTATGTTAATGACTATTGAACTATTCAGCTCTCCCCCCCCAATATTCTGATTTTTTTAATTTATTTTTTAATTGGAGGAAAATTGCTTTACAATGTTGTGTTGGTTTCTGCTGCACAACGACACAAATGAGTCATAATAATACATATACATCTTGAGCCTCCCTCCTGCCCCCCATCCCACCCCTCTAGGTCATCACAGAGTACCAGGCTGGGCTCCCGTGTTATATAGCAACTTCTCACCAGCTATCTACTTGACACATGGTAGTGTATATATGTTGCCCTGTTCCTCTCACTCTTTTCTTCCACCCCTGTGTCCACAAGTCTGTTCTCTATATCTGCATCTCCATTTCTTCCCTGCAAATAGATTCATCTATATCATTTTTCTTTTTTTGAAATTTTTTACATTTTTTTAAATTGGAGAAAAATTGTTTTATAATGTTGTGTTGGTTTCTGGCATACAGAAATGCAAATCAATCATAATTCTATATGTATCCTTTCCCTCTTGAGCCTGTCTCCCTTTTCCCCATGCCACCCCTCTAAGTTGTCACAGAGTGCCAGGCTGGGCTCCCTATGTTATATAGCAGCTTCTCACCAATTATTTATTTTACATATGGTAGTATATATATGTCAGAGAAGGTAATGGCAACCCACTTCAATACTCTTGCCTGGAAAATCCCATGGACGGAGGAGCCTGGTAGGCTGCAGTCCATGGGGTCACGAAGAGTCGGACACGACTCAATGCCCTGGCTTTCACTTTTGACTTTCATGCATTGGAGGAGGAAATGGCGACCCACTCCAGTGTTCTTGCCTGGAGGATCCCAGGGACGGGGGAGCCTGGAGGGCTGCCGTCTATGGGGTCGAGCAGAGTCAGACGTGACTGAAGCGACTTGGCAGCAGCAGCAGCTTATATATGTCGATGCTACTTCCTCCGTTTGTGCCATTCTCTCCTTCCACTACCATGTCCACAAGTCTGTTCTCTATATCTGCATATCCATTCATTCCCTGCAAATTAATGGTTCATTAATACCATTTGTCTAGGTTCCATATATATGCATTAATATACTATGTTTGTTTTTCTCTTTCTGACTTAATTCACTCTGTATAAAAGTCTCACTAGAACTGACTCAAATTCATTCTTTTTATGGGAGAGTACTACTTCATTATATATTTGTACCAAATCTGAATTGTTCAACTTTTTAATAAATAACATCAAATGACTGTTAACTCTCTAAGGCAATTGAAACTCCAGTCTCAAAAGTAGTACTTTTTTGAGTTTACCAGTCCAAAACTATTATATCATGTTCCTTACCCAATCCTAATTCAGTCCATGAGTTGAAAGACTGATATAAAACATACTCCAAAACTTTATAACCTTACTTTTCCTTCCATCTAACTTGCACTAATACTTTGTTAGGGTGGTATTCTCCTTTATCAAAGTAAGAATAAACTCAACCTTGTTTATCAGTAAGTTATTTGGGTAGTATTTTCAAGGAATCAGTATTCTAAAGGCAACAGGAAGGAAACTGAAAGAAGACTAATATTTAACTATAAACTTATTTTACTTTTGGATTGTTGTACAATGTCTCTGTATTACTTGTTCAACAAAAGAATTGGAAGAAAGAAAGGAAGAAAGAATGAAAGAAAGAAACTAAATCATTAGATGGAAGCACTTCAGACAGAATATAAATGAAAAATCCCAGATCTAGGTCCTATGTCATTTCAATATATAGGGGTAAAGTAGAAGACACCAACAGAAAAAGAGCATCTGTGATATGACTGAGTTAAAAAAAAAAAGTTCAGAATGCTTTAAATTTCTTAGATTGAAGCAGGGCCATTTGTAGAAGAAAGTTCAGTTCAGTTCAGTCACTCAGTCGTGTCCAACTCTTTGCGACCCCATGAGCCACAGCATTCCAAGCCTCCCTGTCCATCACCATCTCCTGGAGTTCACTCAGACTCACGTCCATTGAGTCAGTGATGCCATCCAACCATCTCATCCTTGGTCATCCCCTTCTCCTCCTGCCCCCAATCCCTCCCACCATCAGAGTCTTTTCCAATGAGTCAAGTCTTCACATGAGGTGGCCAAAGTACTGGAGTTTCAGCTTTAGCATCAGTCCTTCCAAAGAAACCCCAGGACTGATCTCCTTCAGAATGGACTGGTTGGATCTCCTTGCAGTCCAAGGGACTCTCAAGAGTCTTCTCCATCACCACAGTTCAAAAGCATCAGTTCTTCGGTGTTCAGCCTTCTTCACAGTCCAACTCTCACATCCATACATGACTACTGGAAAAAACATAGCCTTGACTAGACGGACCTTAGTTGGCAAAGTAATGTCTCTGCTTTTGAATATACTATCTAGGTTGGTCATAACTTTTCTTCCCAGGAGTAAGCATCCTTTAATTTCATGGCTGCAGTCACCATCTGCAGTGATTTTGGAGCCCCCCAAAATAAAGTCTGACACTGTTTCCACTGTTTCCCCATCTATTTCCCATGAAGTGATGGGAC
>SJYQ01002139.1:393118-419244 GCA_006410935.1 Redunca redunca
TTATTGTGATCCACACAGTCAAAGGCTTTGGCATAGTCAATGAAGCAAAAATAGATGTTTTTCTGGAACTCTTTTGCTTTTTCCATGATCCAGCGGATGTTGGCAATTTGATCTCTGTTTCCTCTGCCTTTTCTAAAACCAGCTTGAACATCTGGAAGTTCACGGTTCATGTATTGCTGAAGCCTGGCTTGGAGAATTTTGAGCATTACTTTACTAGCATATGAGATGAGTGCATTTGTGCGGTAGTTTGAGCATTCTTTGGCATTGCCTTTCTTTGGGATTGGAATGAAAACTGACCTTTTCCAGTCCTGTGGCCACTGCTGAGTTTTCCAAATCTGCTGGCATATTGAGCACAGCACTTTCACAGCATCATCTTTCAGGATTTGAAATAGCTCAACTGGAATTCCATCACCTCCACTAGCCTTGTTCGTGGTGATGCTCTCTAAGGCCCACTTGACTTCACATTCCAGGATGTTTGGCTCTAGGTGAGTGATCACACCTTTGTGATTATCTTGGTTGTTAAGATCTTTTTTGTACAGTTCTTCTGTGTATTCTTGCCACCTCTTCTTAATATCTTCTTGCCAGAAAAAAATATCAATAACCTCAGATATGCAGATGACACCACCCTTATGGTAGAAAGTGCTGCTGCTGCTGCTAAGTCGCTTCTGTCTTGTCCAACTCTGTGAGACCCCATAGACAGTAGCCCACCAGGCTCCCCCGTCCCTGGGATTCTCCATGCAAGAACACTGGAGTGGCTTGCCATTTCCTTTTCCAACGCATGAAAGTAAAAAGTGAAAGTGAAGTCTCTCAGTTGTGTCCGACTCTTCGTGATCCCATGGACTGCAGCCTTCCAGGCTCCTGCGTCCATGGGATTTTCCAGGCAAGAGTACTGGAGTGGGGTGCCATTGCCTTCTCTGATGGCAGAAAGTGAAGAGGAACTCAAAAGACTCTTGATGAAAGTGAAAGAGGAGAGTGAAAAAGTTGGCTTAAAGCTCAACATTCAGAAAACGAAGATCATGGCATCTGGTCCCATCACTTCATGGGAAATAGATGGGGAAACAGTGGAAACAGTGTCAGACTATCTTTTTGGGCTCCCAAATCACTGCAGATGGTGACTGCAGCCATGAAATTAAAAGACGCTTACTCCTTGGAAGGAAAGTTATGACCAACCTAGACAGCATATTGAAAAGCAGAGACAACTTTGCCAACAAAGGTCTGTCTAGTCAAGGCTATAGGTTTTCCAGTGGTCATATATGGATGTGAGAGTTGGACTGTGAAGAAAGCTGAGCGCTGAAGAATCGATGCTTTTGAACTGTGGTGTTGGAGAAGACTCTTGAGAGTCCCTTGGACTGCAAGGAGATTCAACCAGTCCATTATGAAGGAGATCAGCCCTGGGATTTCTTTGGAGGAAATGATGCTAAAGCTGAAACTCCAGTACTTTGGCCACTTCATGCGAAGAGTTGACTCATTGGAAAAAACTCTGATGGTGGGAGGGATTGGGGGCAGGAGGAGAAGGGGACGCCAGAGGATGAGATGGTTGGATGGCATCACTGACTTGATGGATGTGAGTCTGAGTTAACTCCGAGAGTTGGTGATGGACAGGGAGGCTTGGAGTGCTGTGGCTCATGGGGTCGTGAAGAGTTTGACACGACTGGGTGACTGAACTGAACTGAATTGTATCCTTTGCTTATCTCACTACCATGTTTGAATTAAGCTCTAAAGGTACAGTTTTACCAGATGCTCATCATGGTGAGATGGGAAACACAGAGGCAATGTCTTGTTTAGGCCCTTGGCTAATGCTATTCTGAAAATGGTAGAGATAATGAAGGCATAAGAGTCAAAAGACAATGGCAAAAGTAGTAGTCAGAAAACTGTCAGTAACAAGATCAGTGATTGGACTAGCAGAAACAAGTCCAACATGACTTGCACATAATAGAGAAAATGATCAGTGAGTGGATCACAATAGGTTAGCTAGAGAAGGGCCACAGCCTGAACCAGTGATAGAAGCAATCCTGTTGTACACAGTGAGGATGCCAGCAGGACACAGGTCCTCCAGTTCTTGAATTGAGTAAGAGTGGGTTGCAGATGCCCATGATATGGGACTACCCATTACTGTTGGTGATGAGAAAGCAAAGATGATGCTCAGTGTCTCAGAGTTCCCCAAGGAGATATGGATTCTCATCTACAAGACTTGAAAGCAAAATGAGATAATGTTCATGCTGAAGATCTTTGAAAGAAACAGGACACTAAAAGAAACACGGTGGGGGAGGGGTGTGAAAGTGAAAGCCACTGAGGATTATAGTCCCAGGGATGACATTATCAGCTATTGTGATGAAGTATAGGCTTAGGGGCAGAAAAAAAAAAATCCTTGAAAAATAACTCACTCATCTCTATGTACACTTTTCATGGAAATTTTCACATTAGAAAAATATTTAAAGAAGTAAACATTATTTTCTTTTAACACCAGGTACTGTTCTTTTTCTCTAGGGAATATGCTGTACAGATCAAGAAAGAGGCATGTCAAAATTTACCTTAAAAGAACATTGACCTCTGTGTCTTGATGCATGGCTAGTATGGTAGCCTAAATGGCCCTCCCAAAACCTGACTGCGTACTAGTCACATTCTCTACACAAAGTAGCAGGGCTGAGAAAAGGAGAGCCCATGACTCAAGATACTGTTCTGACATACTCCAGCTCATACTTTGTGTTGGCAGACATTTTCACAGACATGAATGGATCAGTCACAGATATTCATCATTCTTCATTGTGTTGCTGCTTCCTCATTTTTTCATCAAAGGCCCAAATCAAAGCTGAATACAGGAGGAGCTGAAGTGTGAAGTTCACTCAACACCTTCATCTTCTTTGATCTGAACCTATCTCTGTAATGGTCAAGTAGGGTAGTTGTTTTCATAATTCTGCTGTTCATTTTATGTTGAAAAATTTCCTTCTTCCAACCTCTGTCCTAAATTCAGTGAATCATTAGAAATTCTTAATTTATTCCAAAGGATGCTGGAGCTTTTGGCCACTGGAAGAGCAATGATGTTCCCCTGCTCCTGGAACATTATTCAAGAGTGCTTCTCAGAGTACTATGTAATCCATTGTGTGGTTAGAGCCTCACCCCTCCCTTTCCTTTGTCCAGTTCATTCAGATCCAGATCTTTCTTAGAGTTTGTGCCAAACTGCTGCTTTTGAGGGTTCCCTGGTGGCTCAGTTGGTAAAGAATCCACTGCCAATGCAGGAGACCTGGGTTCGATCCCTGGATTGGGAAGATCTCCTGGAGAAGGAAATGGCAACCCACTCCAGTATTCTTGCCTGGGAAATCCCATGGAAAAAGGAGTCTGGCAGGCTATAGTACATAGGGTTGTAAGAGTTTGACATGACTTGGCAACTGAACCACCACCACCACTTGTAGTTGTTATTGAGATTTTCTTTAAAGATTTCTCCAGCTTTAGGTGGTAGCATGGGCTTTTTCTGTTTTATGACCTTTTGCCTTTGTACCTGCTGACTCTTTCTGGCAATGTTATCCTCATGACTGTTGGCTTGAGCCATCACAGCCACACTCTGTTGTACTTCTTTCATGCTGTCCATCTCTGAGACCTGCTATACTCTGGTCTTTATTCCCTACGTTGATCGTCCTGAGCTCTAAAGCCCATTGCCTTTCAAAACTATGCCATCCAGCTTTTCTATTTCATCTGTGCAATCAACTGTTTTCTGCCCACAGCTATGCAGTCTGAACACTATGTGGCCATCTGCAATGCCCCTTCATGGGATTCACTCATTGTATTAGAGTTCTCCAGAGAAACAACCAGTCCACTCCCTGGTGGACCTTGTCATGTTCAACCTAAGGAACAAGGAGGTCAAAGATGCGCTTCACACAGCCACGTTGAAGATACCACTCAACCATCAGTGCATCCAGACTGTGAGAGCTTCTCTTCATATACTCACCCCGCCAAATTGTTTATGATCAGGAACATTCTCCACAACACCAGGAGTCTCCTGTGAGATCTGTTCCTGCAATGTTGTCTCAGGAGATGTCTCCCTTCAGACTTCCAGTCATATTCCCATGACACCAGCTAAAAGGTACTGAGTGTCAGTTCTTACTTCTGCCAAATAATACAAAAGAAGGTCAGTTCTTACTTCTGCCAAATAATACAAAACAGGCAAGAATCATGTTAAAGACACCTTGGGAAAAGCTCTAGAAATTTTACTCTGCTTTGAAGTTGAAGAACCTTCAGAAAGGAAGCTGAGACTTGTCAATTTAGTTGTTGCTTATACTATTTCCCATCATGTTATTGCTTATGAACTTTGGTACAAGTACCCTTCTCTCTCACCCCCACCCTTCAGAAGCTGTGATGAGCCATGCCTGCATACTGTTTCTCCTCCCTACCACCACCTCATGCTCTACACCACCATTAACATGGGGCATAAAGACTGGGACTTAATATTCACACTGATGATAAAATTTTTTATACACATACTTTATACTTTTTTTTTTGCACATACTTTATACTTCATAAGGTGCTTGTGCATACAGGATTTTACTTGCTCTTCAGTGAAACCTATAAGGTAGGCAGGATGACAGTTATCATCCCTATTTTGTAAATGAAGAAACTAAGGCACATAAAGATGGGATTAATTTGCCCAGGCATGTAAAAATAGAAAGCTGCAGAGTCAGAATTTGGGTCTAGTTCTTCTACCATTGTTTCTTTATTAAAAATTAATTAGTTTATTTTAATTGGAGAATAATTGCTTTACAATATTGTGATGGGTTTTGCCATACACTGACATCCACCTTTCCTTCTCTTTCTAATGAATCAGCTTACAAGGAGAAAAGCTTCATGAGCAAAGTTAGGACCTTCTGTGAAGAGTATACAGAGATGGCCATTAGTCTATAAGGAGCTTTTGTGTATTGAGAAAAAAGCATACCCTTCTCTAGATACTGATATCAGGAATTGCCACAGTTATTTTATTGTCTCTCTTGGGAAATAATCATAAACCTATGATGCCTAAGATGTGAATGGCACTTCCTTAGATGTGGCACTGTCATGTACCATTCAACTTACAGAATTCTACACTATGATTCTGATTATTTGATGAAAAGGTGTCTAGAAATAAGTAAGTGCCAGTTTCCTTCCCAGGGTCTTTATTTAGCTCCTAGTTGTCTGAAATACTGAAGTCACTGACTGTTACTCTTTACCAGAATACGTCCAATTTCTCTAACTCAAGTCTGGTCAAGAGAGTGTTTTGAATGTATAAGTTCTGAAGTTATTTCAAAGGTGGGACCTAACACAGAGGTCCTATACAGAACTAGCCTATCTGGCTCTTGTGAATCAGAATTTGGGATAAATTCTGCCAAAAGCTAGAGGTACGGATTTACATGCATTGAGTTGAGGGTCATTGTTACTCACACTGCCAACATTCTAGCATGTCTTCCTAATCAGAATTCACACATACACATACAAGGGTTATGATGTTAGATTCCCTCTTAGCCTGGTGGGTCTTGCTCTGATATCAAGGAAGAAAACATGTATACTTTAAGTGTTTACTGTATAACAGGCTTGTGTTAGAAATTATGTACTAGTTATACAATTTTTTTTCTGGTACAAAGGCCATTTTATTACTTTTTTCTTTTCCATCTTTCTCAATCTAGTTAAAATTCTTTTTTTTGTTGTTTTTTAAAATTTTAATTGGAGGTTACTTTACAATATTGTGGTGGTTTTTGCCATACGTTCACATGAATCAGCCATGGGTGTACATGTGTTCCCCATCCTGACCCTCCCTACCACCTCCCTCCCCATCCCATCCCTCAGGGTCATCCCAGTGCACCAGCCCTGAGCACCCTGTCTCATGTATCAAACCTGGACTGATGATCTAATTCACATATGTTAACATACATGTTTCAATGCTATTCTCTCAAATCATTTTCCCCTCACATTCTCCCACAGAGTCCAAAAGTCTGTTCTTTATATCTGTGTCTCTTTTGCTGTCTTGCATATAGGGTCATTGTTACCATCTTTCTAAATTCCATATATATGCATTAATATACTGTATTGGTGTTTTTCTTTCTGGCTTATTTCACTCTGTATAATCGGCTCCAGTTTCATGCACCTCATTAGAATTGATTCAAATGCATTATTTTTAATAGCTGAGTAATATTCCATTGTGTAGATGTACCACAGCTTTCTTATCCATTCGTCTGCTGATGGACAGATGATGGAATGGTGCTTCCATGTTCTGGCTACTGTAAAGAGTGCTGTGATGAACACTGGGGTAGATGTGTCTCTTTCAATTCTGGTTTCCTTGGTGTCTATGCCCAACAGTGGGATCGCTGGGTCATATGGCAGTTCTATTTCCAGTTTTTTAAGGAATCTCCATACTGTTCTCCATAGTGGCTAAACTAGTTTGCATCCCCACCAACAGTTTAAGAGGGTTCTTTTTTCTCCACACCCTCTCCAGCATTTATTGTTTATAGACTAGACTTTTTGATAGCAGCCATTCTAATCGGTGTGAGATGGTACCTCATTGTGGTTTTGATTTGCATTTCTCTGGTAATAAGTGATGTTGAGCATCTTCTCATGTGTTTGATAGCCATCTGTTTGTCTTCTCTGGAGAAATGTCTGTTTAGTTCTTTGGCCCACTTTTTCATTGGGTTGTTTATTTTTCTGAAAATGAGCTGCAGGAGTTGCTTGTCTATTTTTGAGATTAGTTGTTTGTCAGTTGCTTCATTTGCTATTATTTTCTCTCATTCTGAAGGCTGTCTTTTCATTTGCTTATAGTTTCCTTCGTTGTGCAAAAGATTTGAGTTTAATTAGGTCCCATCTGTTTATTTTTGCTTTTATTTCCATTACTCTGGGAGGTGGTCATAGAGGATCCTGTTATGGTGTATGTCGGAGAGTGTTTTACCTATGTTTTCCTCTAGGAGTTTTATAGTTTCTAGTCTTACATTTATATCTTTAATCCATTTTGAGTTTATTTTGTGTATGGTGTTAGAAAGTGTTCTAGTTTCATTCTTTTATAAGCAGTTGACCAGTTTTCCCAGCATCACTTGTTAGAGAGATGGTCTTTTCTCCATTGTATATTCTTGCCTCCTTTGTCAAAGATAAAGTGTTCACAGGTGTGTGGGTTTATCTCTGGGCTTTCTATTTTGTTCCATTGATCTATGTTTCTGTCTTTGTGTCAGCACTATACTGTCTTGATGACTGTTGCTTTGTAATATAGGCTGAAGTGAGGCAGATTGATTCCTTCAGTTCCATTCTTCTTTCTCAAGATTGCTTTAGCTATTCAAAGTTTTTTTGTATTTCCATACAAACTATGAAATTATTTGTTCTAATTCTCTGAAAAATACCGTTGGTAGCTTGATAGGGATTGCACTGAATCTATAGATTGCTTTGGGTAGTATACTCATTTTCACTATATCAATTCTTCCAATCCATGAACACGGTATATTTCTCCACCAATTTGTGTCATCCTTGATTTCTTTCATCAGTGTTTTATAGCTTTCTATATATAGGTCTTTTGTTTCTTTAGGTAGATTTATTCCTAAGTATTGTATTCTTTTCATTGCAATGGTGAATGGAATCGTTTCCTTAATTTCTCTTTCTGTTTTCTCATTGTTAGTGTATAGGAATGCAAGGGATTTCTGTGTGTTAATTTTATATCCTGCAACTTTACTATATTCATTGATTAGCTCTAGTAATTTTCTAGTGGAGTCTTTAGGGTTTTCTATGTAGAGGACCATGTCATCTGCAAACAGTGAGAGTTTTATTTCTTCTTTTCCAATCTGGATTCCTTTTATTTCTTTTTATTCTCTGATTGCTGTGGCTAAAACTTCCAAAACTATGTTGAATAGTAGTGGTGAGGGTGGATATCCTTGTTTTGTTCCTGACTTTAGGAGAAATGCTTTCAATTTTTAACCATTGAGATAATGTTTGCTTTGGGTTTATCATATATGGCTTTTATTATGTTGAAGTATGTTCCTTCCATACCTGTTTTCTGGAGAGTTTTTATCATAAATGGATGTTTAATTTTGTCAAAGGCTTTCTCTGCATCTATTGAGATAATCATATGGTTTTATCTTTCAATTTGTTAATGTGGTGTATCACATTGATTGATTTGCAAATATTGAAGAATTCTTGCATTCCTGGGATAAAGCCCACTTGGTCACGATATATGATCTTTTTGATATGCTGTTGGATACTGTTTGCTAGAATTTTGTTAAGGATTTTTGCGTCTATATTCATCAGTGATATTGGCCTGTAGTTATCTTTTTTTGTGACATCTTTTGTCTGGTTTTGGTATTAGGGTGATGGTGGCCTCATAGAATGAGTTTGGAAGTTTTCCTTCTGCAATTTTCTGGAAGAGTTTATGTAGGATAGGTGTTAGCTCTTCTCTAAATTTTTGGTAGAATTCAGCTGTGAAGCCATCTAGTCCTGGGCCTTTGTTTGTTGTAAGATTTCTGATTACAGTTTCGAGTTCTGTGCTTGTGATGGATCTGTTAAGATTTTCCATTTCTTCCTGGTTCAGTTTTGGAAAGTTGTACTTTTCTAAGCATTTTTTCATTTCTTTCAAGTTGTCCATTTTATTGGCACATAGTTGCTGACAGTAGTCTCTTATGATCCTTTGTATTTCTGTGTTGTCTGTTGTGATTTCTCTATTTTCATTTCTAATTTTGTTGATTTGATTATTCTCCCTTTTTTTCTTGCTGAGTCTGGCTAATGGTTTGTCTATTTTATTTATTTTCTCAAAGAACCAGCTTTTAGCTTTGTTGATTTTGGCTATGGTCTTTGTTTCTTTTGCCTTTATTTCTGTCCTAATTTTTATGATTTCTTTCCTTCTACTAACCCTGGGGCACTTCATTTCTTCTTTTTCTAATTGCTTTAGGTGAGTTAGGTTATTTATTTGGTTAGAGTTAGGTTATTTATTTGATTTCTCTCCTGTTTCTTGAGGTAGACTTGTGTTGCTATGAACCTTCCCCTTAGCACTGCTTTTACTGAATCCCATAGGTTTTGGGTTGTTATGTTTTCATTTTCATTCATTTCTATGCATATTTTGATTTCTTCTTTGATTTCTTCTGTGATTTTTTGGTTATTCAGAAGTGTGTTGTTTAGCCTCCATATATTTGTATTTTTAATAGTTTTTTTTTTCCTGTAGTTGACATCTAATCTAACTGCATTGTGATCAGAAAAGATGCTTGAGATGATTTCATTTCTTTTTTAAAATTTACCAAGGCTAGATTTATGGCCCAGGATGTGATCTATCCTGGAAAATTTCCATGTGCACTTGAGAAAAAGGTGAAATTCATTGTTTTAGGGTGAAATGTCTTATAGACATCAATTAGGTCTAACTGGTCCATTGTATAAAGTTTTTGTTTCCTTGCTAATTTTCTATTTAGTTGATCTATCCATAGGCGTGAGTAGGGTATTTAAGTCTCTCACTATTATTGTGTTACTGTTAATTTCCCTTTCATATTTGTTAGCATTTGCCTTACATATTCTGGTGCTTCTATGTTGGGTGCATATATATTTATAATTGTTATATCTTCTTCTTGGATTGATCCTTTGATCATTATGTAGTGTCCTTTGTCTCTTTTCATGGCCTTTATTTCAAAGTCTATTTTATTTGATATGAGTATTGCTACTCCTGCTTTCTTTTGGTCTCAATTTGCATGAAGTATCTTTTGGTCTCCATTTGCATGAAGTATCTTTTTCCAGCCTTCACTTTCAGTCTGTATGGGTCCCTAGGTTTGAGGTGGGTCTCTTGTAGACAGCATATATAGGGGTCTTGTTTTTGTATTCATTCAGCCAGTCTTTGTCTTTTGGTTGGGGCATTCAGCCCATTTACATATAAGGTAATTATTGATAAGTATGATCCCGTTGCCATTTACTTTGTTGTTTTGAGTTTGAGTTTATAAACCCTTTCTGTGTTTCCTGTCTAGAGAAGATCCTTTAGCATTTGTTGAAGAGCTGGTTTGGTGGTGCTGAATTCTCTGAGCTTTGGCTTGTTTGTAAAGCCTTTGATTTCTCCTTCATATTTTAATGAGATCCTTGCTGGGTACAGTGATCTGGGTTGTGTGGTTTTCTCTTTCACCACTTTAACTATGTCCTGCCATTCCTTTCTGGCTTGAAGAGTTTCTATTGAAAGATCAGCTGTTATCCTAATGGGGATCCCCTTGTGGATTATTTGTTGCTTTTCCTTTGCTGCTTTTAATATTTGTTCTTTTTGTTTGATCTTCGTTAATTTGATTAATATGTGTCTTGGGGTGTTTCACCTTGGGATAATCCTGTTTGGGACTCTCTGGGATTCTTGGACTTGGGTAGCTATTTAATATGTGTCTTGGGGTGTTTCACCTTGGGATAATCCTGTTTGGGACTCTCTGGGATTCTTGGACTTGGGTAGCTATTTCCTTCCTCATTTTAGGGAGGTTTTCAATTATTATCCCCTCAAATATTCTCTCATGGCCTTTCTTTTTGTCTTCTTCTTCTGGGACTGCTATGATTTGAATGTTGGGGCATTTAACATTGTCCCAGAGATCTCTGAGGTTGTCCTCATTTCTTTTAATTCTTTTTTCTTCTCTGCTTCATTTACCTCCAACATTCTATCTTCCACCTCACTTATCCTATCTTCTGCCTCAGTTATTCTACTGTTGGTTCCCTCCAGAGTGCTTTCGATCTCAGTTATTGCATTATTCATTATTGATTGACTCTTTTTTATTTCTTCTAGGTCCTTGTTAAAATTTTCTTGCATCTTCTCAATCCTTGTCTCCAGACTATTTATGTGTAACTCCATTTTCTTTTCAAAATTTTGGATCATTTTTACTATCATTATTCTCAATTCTTTCTCAGATAGACTCCCTATCTGCTGCTCTTTTGTTTGGTTTGGTGGGAACTTATCATGTTCCTTTACCTGCTAAATACTTCTCTGCCTTTTCATCTTGTTTAGGTTGCTGTGTTTGGGGTGGCGTTTCTGTATGCTGGAAGTCTGCGGTTCCTCTTTATTGAGGAGGTTGCTCCCTGTGAGTGGAGTTGGACGAGTGGCTTGTCAAGGTTTCCTGGTTAGGGAAGCTTGCATCGGTGTTCTGGTGGGTGGAGCTGGATCTCTTCTCTCTGGTGTGCAATGAAGTGTCCAGTAGTGAGTTTTGAGGTGTCTGTGGGTTTGGTGTGACTTTTGGCTGCCTCTATTTTTGTGCTCAGGTTTATATTTCTGTGTTGATGGAGAACTAGCTTGGTATGTCTTGCTCTGAAACTCGTTGGCTCTAGGGTGGACCTTGGTTTCAGTGTAGGTATGGAGACTTTTGGTTGACCTCTTATCAATTAATGTTCCCTGGAGTCAGGAGTTTTCTGGTGTTCTCAAGTTTTGGATTTAAGCCTCCTGCCTCTGGCTTTCAGTATTATTCTTACAGTAGCTTCAAGACTTCTCTATCCATACAGCACCCATGATAAAACATCTAGGTTAATGGTGAAAAGATTCTCCACAGTGAGGGACACCCAGAGAGGTTCACAGAGTTACATGAAAAAGAGAAGAGGGAGGAGGGAGATAGAGGTGACCAGGAGGAGAAGAGGGGGAATCAAAAGGGGAGAGAGCAATCTAGCCAGTAATCAATTCCTTATTTGCTCTCCACAGTCTGGAACACTCACAGAGGTTCATGGAGTTCCATAGAGAAGAGAAGAGGGAGGAAGGTGATAGAGGTGACCAGGAGGAGAAGAAGGAGACTCAAAAGGAGAAAGACCAGTCTAGCCAGAGATCAGTTCCCTAAGTGTTCTCCACAGCCCAGAACACCCAAAGAGATTCAAAGAGTTAAGTAGAGAAGAGAAGGAGGAGGGAGCAGATAGAGGTGACCTGGGGAAGAAAAAGGAGAGTCAAAAAGGGAGAGATCAATCAAGCCAGTAATCACACTCTTAAGTAAAAATGATTATTGAAGATTGGATTCTTAAAGGTACAGAATTGATAACAAACACCAAAAAGCATCGATTAAAAATCTAGAGTAGAGGTTAGACTCTCAAAAATACAATATTAAAAAAACAAAACAAAATCACAAAACTTTTTTAAAAAATATGAAATTTGCTTTAAAACTAGGGTCTTTTTTCCCCAAGGTAATAGGTTTTAAAAATGAAAATTAAAGGAGTAATAAAGAACTTTAAAAAAAATTTAAAAATGATAATAGTAAAATATATCTAGGAATTTCTCTGGAGCTGTTGAGGGCAGTGTGGGGTCAGTTCAGTTTCAGATAGTTCCTTGTTCCAGCTTATACTTCTTCTCAAAGTCTATAGGTCCCTTTCAATGTAACTAGTGCTAACTACAGAGTTTTAATTTGTTGCACCTGTCACTTCCGAAGCCATTCCCTCTTCTTTATTTTGGCTTCCTCTGTTTGCAAGTCTGTTTGGTATCCAACTTCCACCCTGACACAAGGGGGCGAAGGTGGTCATTAATTTAGGCTCACTTGTTCAATTGTGCTGCAGGGAGGGAGGAACACTGCAAACAAATATCACTGGCATGTGTGGGGAGTGCTCGCAGTGTCTGGGCCACACTGGTTTGCCCCCACTCATGGCCTGTGTGCTTTCCTGGTCTACACTGCTCAGGCTCCAGGTTGCTCTGCTGGGGAACTGTCTAAGTCGGGCCCTGGGTTTCAGGTACTTCCCAGGTCTAAGACATTCAGGTTCAGGTTCTTGGGTACTCCAAAAAGACACAGACTCAGTTGGGCCTGCATTCTGTGTCCCTCCCAGGTTCGAGCAGTTCAGGCGACCAGGTACTTTGCAAGCGTACTCTCCCAAGATGGGGTGGTGTGTCTTATCACCTCCCTGTCCCAGCTGCTCAGTTTCCTGTGCGCACAGCAGGAGCGCCATCTCAGGTGTGCCGTGTGTCTCCTCTGGGGACCTGATCTCTGGCTGCGACCCTCCTGGTGGATGCAAACTGTCCAGGATCTCAGGAAGACTTGGTTAGCAACTGGGAGCCTACTCGCAGGTTGGTAGGGGGTGACATCTCTGGGGCTGAGTTTGCCCCTTGCCTTCCGGCTCTGGCTCTCTCCTGCCTGCCTCCCAGCCTCTGGCAGGGGATGGGCCAGTCCGCAGCAGGCTAGCTCTCCTCTGGTATTCGCTCAGTCCTTTGTTCTGTGAGAGGCCCTGGCAGTGCCTTGGTTTAGAGCTTTTCACAGGAAAGTGTCCCCCGCCCCCCCCCCNCAGGAATTAAAACTGAAAAAATTGAAAATATTTTAAATTAATTTATTTAAAAATAGCATTAAGCCTCTTAGATACTAACATAAATGACATGTTATAAAAAAAGTATAATCAAAAAATATTTAGAAGAGTGGTACTGACTTAGATTTTTGCAAATTTTTTTAAGATCTGGTTTTAACAGAAGATATTTGGATTCTCATGTATGTTTCTGTATATAAACTAATGCCATTTCATATATTATGTAGCCTCTGGAAAATTCCTCTCACAAAGAGAATGAGTGAAAAAGATAATTAATGTCAGTATTCTCATGAAAATTGTTTTGACCTGACAGGCCCCTTGAAAGGAATCCCCTGACCATTCTGAGCATGTCTGAGCTAGAGCGTAAGATGTTGTCTACCTGTTGTGAACTGTGTTTGCTGAGGTTTCCTTTCTTTGCCCTGACTACGCTGACTTTAGAATTTAAAAAGGAGCTAGATGTAGGAGTGGGGAACCATCACCTTTGAAAGTAAAGGAACCGATGAGGAGGTCATGGGCCTCTTTTATCTTTGGGCATTTCTGTGGTCCACTGGAAGGGGCATTCAAAAAATGCCTGAATGGGGGAGGGGAGGAAATGAGATGTAGAGCTGGGGTCAGGAGGTTCTAAGGGGCGCTCATCACTCATTATTTTTTGGTATATGTGTGAGTGATGGGCTTTACAAAACCAGTTTTCTTTTTGATTGTCTCTTATTTCTAAATTCCAGACAGCAAATTAGAGCCTATGCTGTGCTTAATAGCATCAGTTGCTGAGAATCAAAGGAGACCCTTTTTTCCCCTTCCCTCCCTTCCTTCCTTTCCAAAGTTATTGGCTCTAAGGGCACAGCAGTTCAGAGCCAAGAAGTACAGTTTAAAAAGTCTAAAGATAAAGAGCTTCATTATTGCATATATCTAAGCCATGTCTATTCATTCATACTCCTTTCTTCTTTACCATATGTCAAATTAGTATATGTGTACACATCTACACACATATTTTTTTATTCTATTTGTTTGTATAGATCAATTTCAGCTATTTTTGTACCAATTTTATGCTGTTTTAATTAATAAAGATTTATGATATATCTTGATATTTGCTAGATGAAGAAACCCATTGTAATTTTTTCTTAAATAGTTTTGTCTATTTTAGCACATTACTAAATATAAGCCCCATGAAAGCAATGATACTGTTTATCAGTTTGATTGCTGCACCCCCTAGAAGCTTTAATAAAAGTGACACAGTGTAAGCACTCAATAAATATTTGTTAAATAAAGTAATGAACTAATTTTAGAATTAGTTTTTCAGTGTGTGTACAGCATCTTATTGGGCTTGTTAATAGGACAGCACTGAATTTGTGGATTGACTTTGCATCTTTAAATCTTCCCTTCAACAGATATGGCTCCATTTATGCAGTTCTTTCTTTGTGTCCTTCAGTAAGCTGACATAATATTCTACAGAAGGATCTTGTCTATTTTTGCTGTATTTTTGTAAGGTGCTCAGGTGTTTTTGTTATTGCTGTAAATGGATATTTTTATATAACAGCTCTATTGAGCTATAATTCACAGAACATAAAGTTCAGACTTTCAAAGTGTGCAATTTAGTGGTTTTTAGTAAATTCACAGAGTTGTGCAACTATCACCACTGTCTAATTTCAGAACATTTTTATCACCCCTAAAGATACCCTGCATTAGCCATCAGCAGCTGCTCTATTTCTCCCCATTCTCAGCTGCTCACAAATACTAATCTACTTTCTATCTCTATGGATTTGCCTGTTCTGAACACTTTATATAAATGGAATCATACAACGTGTTATTTTTTGTGATTAGCTTATTTTGCTTAGTGTAATGTTTTCAAGGTTCAACCATATTATAGCATGTATCAATATTTCACTCATTTTTATGACTAAATAATATTCTATATGTTGATAAACTCTATTTGTTTATCCATTCACCAGTTGATTGAAATTTGGACTGATACCACATTTTAGGTGTTATGAATGTAACATGTCTTCATTTCTTTTGGATATATGCCTAGAAATGAATTNTGAAGATTTTTGCATCTATATTCATAAAGAATATTGGCCTATAGTATTTTTTCTTGTGATATCATTATCTGGTTTTGATATTAAGATAATACTAGTCTCAAAAAAAAATACAATACTAGTCTCATAGAATGCATTGAAAAATATTTCCTTCTCTTGTTTTTTGGATGAGTTTGGAAACAATTCGGATAAATTCTTAATGTTTCATTGACTTCACCAGGGAAAATTTCTGGTCCCGGGCTATTCTTTATAGGAAGTTTGTTCTGAATAGGTGTATTCAGATATTCTATTTCTTCTTAAGTGAGTTTTGATAGCTTATGAATTTCTGGGAATTTGTCCATTTTATCTAGGCTGTCTAATTTGTTGGCATACAGTTAATATAATCCTATTAAGGTCGCTGGTAATACTTCTCTTTAATTCCTGATTGTGGCAGTTTGTGTCCTCTCTCCTTTTCTCTGGGCTTCCCTGGTGGCTCAGATGGTAAAAAATTTGCCTGCAGTGCAAGAGACCTGGATTCAGTCCCTGGGACAGGAAGATCTCCTGGAGAAGGGAATGGCAACCCACTCCAGTCTTCTCACCTGGAAAATTCTATGGACAGAGGAGCCTGGCCAGCTACGGTCCGAGGGATCGCAAAGAGCTGGACATAACTGAGTGACTTTCACATCCTTTGGCAGTTTGTGTCCTCTCTTTTTCCCTTGGTCGGTCTAGCATTAAGTTTTATTAACTGTGTTGATTGTTTTAAATAATCAACTTTAGGTTTTGTTAATTTTTCTATTGTTTTTCATTATCTATATCATTTGCTTCTCCTCCACTCTTTTTTTTTGTTTGTTTGTTTGTTTATTTAGATTTAGCTTGATCTTCTTTTTCTATGTTTTTTAAGATGGAATCTTAGGTCGACTTGAGAACTTTCTTTTTTTTTGATATACTCATTTACATATTTCTAAGTATTGATTTTTCTGTATTCCTTAAGTTTAGACATGTGTTTTCATTTCTTTTAAAGTAGTTTCTAATTTTCATTATGATTTTTTTCTGTGATACACTAGTTATTATCTAGGAGTGTGTTAATAGCCACATATTTGTGAATTTTCCAAATTTCCTTTTGTAAGTGATTCCTAGTTAATTTCTTTACATGGAAATATACATTGCTTGATCAGTCCTTTTAAATTTCCTGAGGTTTACTTAATGGTCTAATATATCGACTGTCCTAAAGAATGTCCTTGTTGAGAAGAATGTGTATTCTGATAGAGTGGAATGTTCCTTGGATGTCTGTTCTATTTGGTTTGTAGTATTGTTCAAGTCTTCTTTTTCCATGCAGATCTTATTCTTAGTTGTTTTACCTATTGTTGAAGATGAAGTTCTAAGGTTTCCAACTATTATATATATTTCTCCCTTCAAATCTGCCAGTTTTTGCTCCATGTATTTTGGGGATCTGTTATCCAGAATGTGTACAATTTATAATTATTATGTCTTCCTGACGGATTGAACTTTTATCACTATAACATGTACGTCTTTTCTCTTGTAACACTTTTGGTCTTAAAGTCAACTTAGTTGATATTAATGTACCCATGTTATATTTTGGTAAACTGTTTGCATGGAATATCTTATTCCATCTTTTTACCTGTAACAACTATCTGTGTCTTTGAATCTAGTCTGTATCTTGTGAACACTGGATAGTCAGATCCTATATTCTTAATTCACTCTGCCAGTCTCTACCTCTTTATTGGATTATCAAGTTTCCTTCTATTTGATGTAGTTACTGGCCAGGAAGGATCTAATCTCCCATTATGCTATTCATTACCTCTATGTCATTCTTTTCTCCTTTTGTCGAATCTTACTGCCTTCTATTTGTTAAATAGATACTTTCTACTGTAGCATTGTCATTCCCTTGTTTTTCCTTCTCTAGATTTTTAAAAATTATTTTTTAGTGGATGCCCTGAGAAAGATTGCACATAATTTTTTACTCTAAAAGTTCTAGTTCCTATTCAGTTCAGTCGCACAGTTGTGTCCAACTCTTTGTGACCCAATGAATTGAAGTACGCCAGGCCTCCCTGTCCATCACCATCCCTTGGAGTTCACTCAAACTCACGTCCATTGAGTTGGTGATGCCATCCAGCCATCTCATCCTCTATCGTTCCTTTCTCCTCGTGCCCACAATCCCTCCCAGCATCAGGGTCTTTTCCAATGAGTCAACTCTTCGCATCAGGTGGCCAAAGTACTGGAGTTTCAGCTTTAGCATCATTCCTTCCAAAGAACACCCAGGACTGATCTCCTTTAGAATGGACTGGTTGGATCTCTTTGCTGTCCAAGGGACTCTCAGAGTCTTCTCCAACACCACAGTTCAAAAGCATAAATTCTTTGGCACTCAGCCTTCTTCACAGTCCAGCTCTCACATCCATACATGACTACTGGCAAAACCATGGCCTTGACTAGACAGACCTTTATTGGCAAAGTGATGTCTCTGCTTTTGAATATACTATCTAGGTTGGTCATAATTTTCCTCCCAAGGAGTAAGCGTCTTTTAATTTCATGGCTGCAATCACCCTCTGCAGTGATTTTGAAGCCCCCCAAAATAAAATCTGATGCTGTTTCCACTGTTTCTCCATCTATTTCCCATGAAGTGATGGGACCGGATGCCATGATCTTTGTTTTCTGAATGTTGAGCTTTAAGCCAACTTTTTCACTCTCCTCTTTCACTTTCATCATTTTCATTATTTTTAGTTCCTCTTCAATTTAGGCTTTTTAGTTCCTCTTCAATTTCTGCCATAAGGGTGGGGTCATCTGCATATCTGAGGTTATTGATATTTCTCCCAGCAATCTGGACTCCAGCTTGTGCTTCTTCCAGCCCAATGTTTCTCATGATGTACTCTGCATATAATTTAAATAAGCAGGGTGACAATATACCGCCTTGACATATTCCTTTTCCTATTTGGAACCAGTCTGTTGTTCCATGTCCACTTAATTTGCAAAGTATGCAAAGCCCTTGTTCTAATATAGCTTAATCACCTCACCTCTCCTTAGGCCATTGTTGAGATGTATGCTAAGTTGCTTCAGTCGTGTCTGACTCTTTGTGACCATATAGACTGTAGCCCACCAAGCTCCTCTGTCCATGGAATTTTCCAGGCAAAAATAGTGGAGTGGGTTGCCATACTCTCCTCCAGGGGATCTACCTGATCCAGGGATTGAACCCAAGTCTTTTATGTCTCCTGCATTGCCAGGTGGGTTCTTTACCACTAGCACCAGTGTTGACATATATATGTGTGTGTGCGTGTGTATACACACATATACACATCCATGTGTGCTCAGTCACCCAGTCAGGTCCGACTCTTTGCAATCCCATGGACTGTAGCCCACCAGGCCCCTCTGTTCATGGGATTTTTCAGGTAAAGCTACTCGAGTGTGTTGCCATTTCCTACTTCAATATGTATATATATTATATCTTTATACAACTTTATACAAGTCCATCAATACAATTTTTGATTCTATTATGTGGTTATATTTTAAGTCAAATTGTTGCTGTTCAGTCATTCAGTATTGTCTGACTTTTTGCAACCCCATGGAATGCAGCATGCCAGGCTTCCCTATCCTCCATCATCTCCCAGAGTTTGCTCAAACTCATGTCCATTGAGTCAGTGATGCCGTCCATCCTCTGTCATCCCCTCTTCCTCCTGCCTTCAATTTTTCCCAGCAACAGGATCTTTTCCAATGAATCAGCTCTTTGCATCATGTGGACAATGTATTGGAGCTTCAGCTTCAGCATCAGTCCTTCCAATGAATATTCAGCATTGATTTCCTTTAGGATTGACTGGTTTGACCTCCTTGCTATCCAAGGGACTCGCAAGAGTCTTCTCCAGCCCCACAGTTCAATCGCACCAATTCTTTGGTCCTCAGCCTTTTTTATTGTCCAGCTCTCACGTCTGTATATGACTACTGGAAAAACCATAGCTTTGACTATATGAACCATTGCAGGCAAAGTAATGTTTCCGCTTTTTAATATGCTGTCCAGGTGTGTCATTGCTTTTCTTCCAAGGAGCAAGTGTCTTTTAATTTCATGGCTGCAGTCACCATCCACAGTGATTTTGGAGCCCAAGAAAATAAAATTTATTTATTTTATTGTTTCCCCATTTATTTAACTGTTTCCCCATCTATCTGCCATGAAGTGACAGGACCAGATGCCATGATCTTCGTTTTTTGAATGTTGAGTTTTAACCCAGCTTTTTCACTCTCCTCTTTCACCTTCATCAAGAGGCTCTTTAATCCTTCCTCACTTTCTGCTGTAAAGATGGTGTCATCTGCATATCTGAGGTTATTTATATTTCTCCTGGCAATGTTGATTCCAGCTTGTGTTTCATCCAGCCCAGCATTTCACATGATGTATTCTGTATGTAAGTTAAATAAGCAGGGTAACAATATACAGCCTTGACATATTCCTTTCTTTCACAATTTTGAACCAGTCCATTGTTCCATGTCCGGTTCTAGCTGTTGCTTCTTGTCCTGCATATAGGTTTCACAGGAGGCAGGTAAGGTGGTCTGGTATTCCCACCTCTTTAAGAATATTCCACAGTTTTCTGTGATGTACACAGACAAAGGCTTCTGCATAGTCAATGAAGCAGAAGTAGATGTTTGTTTGGAATTCTCTTGCTTTATCAATGATCCAGTGGCTGTTGGCAATTTGATCTCTGGTTCCTCTGCCTTTTCTAAATCCAACTTGTACATCTGGAAGTTCTTAGTTCATGTATGGTTGAAGCCTAGCTTCAAGGATTTTGAGCATTACTTTACTAGCATGTGAGATGAGGGCAATTGTGTGGTACCTTGAGCATTCTTTGGCATTCCCCTTCTTAGTGGTTAGAATGAATATTGACTTATTCCAGGCCTGTGGCCACTGCTGAGTTTTCCAAAGTTGCTGTCATATTAAGTGCAGCACTTTAACAACATCATCTTTTAGCATTTGAAATAACTCAGTTGGCAATCCTTCATCTCCACTAGTTTTGTTCATAGTTATGCTTCTTAAGGCCCACTTGACTTCACACTCCAGAATGTCTGGCTCTAGGTGACTTATCACACCATCATGGTTATTCAGGTCATTAAGATCTTTTTTGTATAGTTGTTTTGTATATTCTTGCCACCTCTTAGTATTTTCTTCTGTTAGATCCATAACATTTCTGTCCTTTACTGTGCCTATGTTTGCATGAAATGTTCCCTTGAAAATGAAGTTGCTCAGTCGTGTCTGACTCTTTGCAACCCCTTGGACTGTAACCTACCAGGCTCCTCCATCCATGGAATTTTCCAGGTGAGAGTACTGGAGTGGGTTGCCATTTCCTTCTCCTGGGGATCTTCCCAAACCAGGGATCGAACTTGGGTCTCCTGCATTCCAGGCAAACACTTCACCATCTGAGTCACCAGGGAAGCCTAGGTATCTCTAATTTTCTTGAGGGGATCTCTAGTCTTTCCTGTTCTATTGTTTTCCTCTATTTCTTTGCATCATTAACTTAAAAAGGCTTTTTATCTCTCCTTACTATTCTCTGGAATTCTGAATTCCATGGGTATATATTTCCTTTTCTCCTTTGCCTTTCATTTCTCTTCTTTTTTCAGCTATTTGCAAGGCCTCTTTATAAAACCAGTTTGCCTTCTTGCGTTTCTTTTTCTTGAAGATGATTTTTTTAATTAATTTATTTTTTATTGAAGCATAACTGCTTTACAGAATTCTGCTGTTTTCTGTCAAACCTCAACATGAATCAGCCATAGGTATACATATATTTCCTCCCTTTTGAAACTCCAGTCCATCTCCCCCATCTCCCTCCCCATTCCACCCCTCTAGGTTGATACAGAGCCCCTGTTTCGGTTTCCTGAGCCATACAACAAATTCCTGCTGGCTACCTATTTAATGTAAGTTTCTATGTTACTCTTTCCATACATCTCATCCTCTCCTCCCCTCTCCCCATGTCCATATGTCTATTCTCTGTGTCTTGGGGATGATTTTGATCACCACCCCCTGTACAGTGTTACAAACCTTTGTCCATAGTTCTTCAGGCACTCTGTTTTACAGATGTAATCCCTTGAATCTATTTGTCACTGCCAGTGTATAATCATGGGATTTGATTTAGACCATATCTGTATGGCTTAGTGGTTTTCCCCACTTTCTTCAATTTAAGTCTAAATTTTGCAATAAGGATTTCATTATCTGAGCCACAGTCAGTTCCTGGTCTTGTTTTTACTGACTGTTTCTCCATCTAGAGCTTTTCCATCTTTGGCTACAAAGAATATAGTCAGCCTGATTTTAGTATTGACCATCTGGTGATGTTCATGTGTAGAGTTGTCTCGTGTTGTTGGAAGAGGGTGTTTGCTATGACCAGTGCATTTTCTTGGCAAAACTCTGTTAGCCTTTGCCCTGCTTCATTTTGTATTCCAGGGCCAAACTTGCCTGTTACTTCAGGTATCTCTTAACTTCCTACTTTTGTATTCCAGTCCCCTATAATGAAAGGACATCTTTTTTTTTTTTTCTTTTGGTGTTAGTTCTAGAAGGTCTTGTAGGTCTTCATAGAACCATTCAACTTCAGCTTCTTTGGAATTATTGGTTGAGGCATAGACTTGGATTACTGTGATATTGAATGGCTTGTCTTGGAAATGAACAGAGATCATTCTGTCATTTTTGAGATTTCACCCGAGTTGGACTGTGAAGAAGGCTGAGCACCAAAGAATTGATACTTTTGAACTGTGGTGTTGGAGAAGACTCTTGAGAGTCCCTTGGACTGTGAGGAGATCCAACCAGCCCATTCTGAAGGAGATTAGCCCTCGGATTTCTTTGGAAGGAATGATGCTAAAGCTGAAACTCCAGTACTTTGGCCACCTCATGTGAAGAGTTGACTCATTGGAAAAGACTCTGATGGTGGGAGGGATTGGGGGCAGGAGGAGAAGGGGATGACCAAGGAAGCGATGGCTGGATGGCATCACTGACTCGATGGACGTGAGTCTGAGTGAACCCCGGAAGTTGGTGATGGACAGGGAGGCCTGGCGTGCTGCAATTCCTGGAGTTGCAGAGTCGGTCATGACTGAGCGACTGAACTAAGCTGAACTGAACTGCATTTCAGACTCTTTTGTTGACTCTGTGGACTACTCTATTTCTTCTAAGAGATTCTTGCCTACAATAGTAGATACAATGGTCATCTGAATGAAATTCTCCCATTCCTGTCCATTTTAGTTTACTGATTTCTAAAATGTTGATGCTCACTCTTGCCATCTCCTGTTTGACCACTTCCAATTTACCTTGATTCATGGGCCTAACATTCCAGATTTCTATGCAATATTGTTCTTTAGAGCATCAGACTTTTACTTTCACCACCAGACACATCCACAATTTTTTGTTTATTCTGCTTTGACTCAGTCAAATGCATCAAATAGGAGCAGAAAAGAGGTGTGAAGAAAATATATCCATCTTGTCTTTTATCCTTACTATGTGTATACATTTTTGTCTTTTTCCTAGATTTAGTTGGAATGCTCAAATGTTTTGTCAATACTTATGCTGTTTGGTGCCTACTTCTGATAGGTGCTTAAAGGTTAAAAGAATTTCTTTTTTAGTCTTAGTTTGGTAAGAGTGTTTCTGATTAATTGGATGTTGGATTTATGTTTAATGTTTTATGTTTTTTATCTTTTGAAGTAATCATATGAATTTAATAATTTAATTTGTTAATATGGTCAATTATTCTGATAGATTATTTAGCATTTAATCATCCTAGCACTCCTGGTCTAAACTCAACTTGGACATGCTGAATTTCTTCAGACTATGGATTCCTTTTGTTAAGATTTTATTTAGAATATTTGCTCTTATCTGTCAGCAATGTTGGTGTTTAATTTTGTGTTTTTAACTGCCTGTTTCTGGTTTGATACAAAGCTTTTNTCTTCAATATTCATATATTGTCCTCTTATTTCACTCCTGTTTGTCTTCTTGTTCTGTTATTCAAGACATTCCATCAAATTTCTCTTGCCACTCTCATATTTAATTTTTTATTTCAGCTAATACATTTTTAATTTGTGAAATCTCTTTTTGCTTCTCAGAACATACTTTTTATATAACACTGCTTTTGTTTCTCCGATAAAGTATTTTGTTGTGTCCTTCTGAAAATTTTAAATAAGTATCTTTGGAAAGATCTTCATATATTCCCTGCACTGTATCTGATTCTTCTGTATTCTTTTGTTATCTGTTTACTGTGTTGCTGTCTCTTTCCATGTTAGAGGTTTTACTCAAATACTTGGTGATCCTTTCTGTCAATTGTGACTATGATTGAAATTTGTTTTTGTTATTGTTGTTCAGTCCCTAGTCATGTCTATGTCTGACTCTTTGCAACCACATGGATTACAGCATGCCAGGATCCCTGTCCTTCACTGTCTCCCAGAAAGTGAAAGTGAAAGTTGCTCAGTCGTGTCCAACCTTTGCGACCCCATGGACTGTATAGTCCATGGAATTCTCCAGGCCAGAATAATGGAGTGGGTAGTGGTTCCTTTCTCCAGTGGATCGTCCCAACCCAGGGATGGAACCCAAGTCTCCTGCATTGCAGGTGGATTCTTTACTAGCTGAGCCACAAGGGAAGTCCAAGAATATTTGAGTGGGTAGCCTATCCCTTCTCTAGCAGATCTTCCTGACTCAGGAATCCAACCGGGTCTATCTGCCAGAGTTTGCTCAAATTCATGTCCATTGTGTTGGTGCTGCTCTCTAACCATCTCATCCTCCGCTGCCCCCTTTTCCTTTTGCCTTCAGTCTTTCCCAGCATTAGGGTCTTTTCCAGTGAGTTGACTCTTCACGTCAGGTGGTCAAAGTATTAACTGGCATTGTATGCTTGACATACTAATAAGCTGTTTAGAAACCTTGTAGTATGTATGTGTGGTGGGATGAGACAGATTGGGTGGTGGGCTTTACTTAGTAGGGTGATAAAGCTGGGTAATATGGCAAAGCTGACTTTATTAGGGTAAGCTTATTTTTTTCAACATAGAACATTGACCTGTCCATATCTAAATCTTTGTTCTTGAAATGCTGAATTCCCCAGGGGAAAATCCTTCAGTTTCGAGGTGGGGAGCTCTAAGACTTATTGTCAATATCCTGTGAGGTGTGCTGATATTCTTTTACCTGTCCCTCACTTAAAAAAATAATTATTATTATAGCACACTCCCAACCTTACTTCATCTCTTTAACTCTTTCCAGGAAGTAATCCTTCAGCCTTCTGCTCAGGTGGAAGAAAGGTTCTAATTGTGTGATTTCTCTTAAAATTTTTCAAACACCTCTATTTTGTTAGATTAATCATTCACTCTTAGGTTCACGAGTACTTACTACCCATTTTCCTGAATACGTCTGGCATTCTGATTGATAAACTGACATTTAGGTTGTTCTCTCTGCCTCAGGCATCTCCTGTGCATTCAATAATACATCAGCATTCTCCTGTGTGCTAAGTCACATAGAAATCAATAACAACTTACTAAACTGCTTTCCAGATTTCAAATTTTTGTCACAAACATTCTTTTGTGCTTGTCTCCTATTTCCTTTTGCTATGGAAGTGAGGCTATTCTTAAATGTAGTAGAGTTTTAGGAAAAAGTCAGAAATAATGCAATGTAAAATCTGTGTTTTGTCAGAATTCTATTTTGAACTTACATTTAACAGAATTTTTATACATTTTATTTGTTTTAAATTGTGGTTAGGATTAGCTGGTATGTTTAGCTTCACACTGAGCAGGAGAAGTAAGTTTAATTTTCTTAATTTATTTTATAAAAATATTACTGCCTTTTTTGCTCAACACTTTTAATATCTAGTTGCTTCTGCCTGTATTTATGTTTTATTTTATTTCCCTAGTATTTGTTATTGCTAGACTCTGTGTCATTAGCCATGCCTCTTTCTCTAAGTATTGCTCTTGTCTGGAAATCACCAATGCTGTTCTCCTATTGCCTACGTGGGAGCAAGAACTGTTGGGGAGGGCTCCTTCTCCTGGGCTAATACACCCTGTTACTTTGTCCGGGAATTTATCATTATCTTATTTTCCTCCACCTCTGAGTATGAAGCAACTTTTGTGCTCTCCCAAGTTTCGAGCCTAGACTTTCCTTTTGATTCCTACATACTTCTAAGATACCTTATCAATCCAATTGCATTTGTTGGAAGTCTCTTTTCATGCCTCGCAGTTGCTCAACATGGCTCATAGTCTCTAGTCCATTAGAGACTATGGACTAGATAAAAAATATTCCATTTTTAAAAGCACTGGCTATATAATCCTAAAATTTTAAACTCTTTTCTTTCCCTTCTCATATTTGGTACAGGGGTAGGGTTGGCAAGTGTGAAGAAGAGAAATGTTGTAGGTACTCACTTTATTATTGTTGCTGTTCAGTTGGTAAGTTGTGCCTGACTGTGACCCCATGGACTGCAGCGCTCCAGGCTTCCCTGTCCTTCACTGTCTCCTGGTGTTTGCACCAGGCTACAGTGAACATGAAAAAGACAAAGTTTCTTCTGTATAATTTTCTGAAATATTTTTCAAAGAATCAGTATTACTTTTTTAAAAAAAATAAATTTATTTTATTTAATTGGAAGTTACTTTATAATATTGTATTGGTTTTGCCATACATCAACATGTATCTGCCACAGGTATACACGTGTTCCCCATCCTGAACCACCCCCCCTCCCCGTACCATCCCTCTGGGTTGTCCCAGTGCACCAGCCCCAAGCATCCAGTATGATGCATTGAACCTGGGCTTGTGATTCATTTCATATATGATATTATACATGTTTTGATGCCATTCTCCCAAATCATCCCACCCTCTCCCATTCCCACAGAGTCCAAAAGACTGTTCTATACATCTGTGTCTCTTTTGCTGTCTCGCATACAGGGTTATCATTACCATCTTTCTAAATTCCATATATATGCGTTAGTATACTGTAT
>SJYQ01002139.1:421023-453972 GCA_006410935.1 Redunca redunca
CTAAATAAAAACAACTTTTAAGCATGGTATTTTTAGCTTCTTAATTCCACTTAATCCATGAATCTTATCAAATTTTACACACAAGTTACAGCATGATTTCAAATCGTGTAGGACAATATACAGTATACATTATTTTAATATGTACCTAATAAAGAATATGAAGAAAAGAAAGTGTTAGAGAAAAATGAGATGTTACTCTCAAGATATTTTGCTCCCCTACAAATCAGCTTCTCACTTGAAACGTATCTACCGAGTATCCCAAGTGTGTGTTTTAGTGACTGCTAGAGTAATCTAGCAGCTACGATGAAGACTAAATGTCCTTTCTCTGAAGTGTCAAGTGTTTAACTATGATTACCAAATGTTTAATAATAAAATTCCAATGTTATTAAGCTTTCAAATAGCATTTTAATTTTATTTCACTATCCCAGATACACAATCTAATGATGTTAGGCTGAGGCATTGGCTTCAGTTAAATGTTTTAATTTTCAATTATTGAGTATTTGGTCAAAATACATTGTAGATACTCCTCTCTCCACTAATATTACTTAAATAAAATGAAACGGGACAGATCAAGCTAGAATGAAAACATCAGAATGCACTGCCTGTAGTAAGGGTAAGTATTTGTCAATGTTTCATCTGTATGTGAATACACCCAGACACAGAGAAGATATATACGTGCATACTGGCTTATATTACGATATGCATTTCCTATTGAGGGTCATCATGGATCATGGTAAAGAGTTTGATTGAATTTTACTGAATGAAGAGGGAAAGTTTTTGATGTAGAGCAAGATACTCATTAAATTGCNTTCATTTAGAGCAAGATACTCATTAAATTGCTAATGAAAGATAGTAATACAGGGTTTAGAAGGTTTTTTTTTTTTTTAATAAGACCTGCACATTTAAGGAAGAATACATCAGTAATTAGAACTTAAAAACAAGTGGGAGGAAGGTAGAAGTCAAAAATTAATTAGTGAAATAATATAAAATGGCCTGGAAAAATTGGAAAGGTAAGAATATAAGGATAATGTTAGCCAATAATAATAGGGATAAAGATGTATTATATTAACTTCTTATGGTTACCACAACAATTCCACTCTGTTAATTCTACTCTAGTTGATTCTTTCAATAGCCTAATGGGAAAGATGGTTGACATTGATAACCTCCTATCATAGACAAGGAAAGATTTCTTTACTACCTTAGGAATACATAGTTGGGAAAGTTATACATAGTTGGGAAAGTTATACATAGTTGGGAAAGTTAAGGTGTGTCTTAAATTCAAGTCTCAAGATTTTGTGTTCTTCCCAACAAAGGAGACCAGTTGAGAAATGAAGGATGGAGCCCATATGTCTGGGGAAACTAAGAACAACAATCACTTTCTGTACTCATGAGCTATTTGAAGCACTGTACCAGGCTAAATGACTGGGATGTGCCTGGAAGGTGAATCATCCAGAAGCGGAATTCCTCTCTTTATTCTTCAGGATGTCTAAGGAAAGAGAACCGACCCTGAACCAGGACTAGGGATTAAAGTGATAGCATGCAGACAGAAAGGCAGAATCGTAAATATCTGTGGTTTGTACACAGTACTATATTTAAAATGGAAGAACCTACTGTATAGCACATGGAACTCTGCTCAATGTTATGTGGCAGCCTGGATGGGAGGGGAGTTTGGAGGAGAATGGATACATGTATATTTATGGCTGAATCCCTTCACTGTTCACCTGAAACTATTACAACATTGTTAATCGACTATACTCCAATACAAAATAGAAAGTTAAAGAAAAAAAAAATCTCTGTGGCAGTATCCTCCTCAGATGGATGACACTGATATAATTAGAAGTTTACAGAGATTATATTGCTTTTCTTACTCCAATAAAAATAAAGAATATTTGTCCCTGATTTGTCATTTACAAAGGATTTTCACACTTACTGTCTCATATGTTTGTCAGAAGAAACTGACATATTTTGTAAATGAAACATCTACAAAATGTTATTTGTTTTATCTACATGTTTTGCAGAGAAAACTTAGGCTTAGAGAAGCTAAATAAACATTCAAATATATGAGGTGAATAAAAAGTAAAGCCAGGACTCAGAATGCAGTCTTTTTCTTACAGTGCTTGTGTTAAAGTGAATACACTTTGCCCTGCTGGCCTCCAAACACTACTTGCTACTATTTTCAGTAGCTAACTTTGCAGATACAGATTATTACTAGTAAACTTGAATGGACAGAGCAACATTTTTGAAGCTACAGTCTAAAATTGAAAAGTATTTACTGAGTAAGAGAAGCTATTTACAAAGAGTGGGTAACTCTATTTTTGGGTTCTCTTGGATTCCACCACGCTGCTGCTGCTAAGTCGTTTCAGTTGGGTACAACTCTGTGCGAACCGATAGATGGCAGCCCACCAGGCTCCCCCGTCCCTGGGATTCTCCAGGCAAGAACACTGGAGTGGGGTGCCATTTCCTTCTCCAGTGCATGAAAGTCAAAAGTGAAAATGAAGTTGCTCAATTGTGTCCAACTCTTCGCGACCCCATGGACTGCAGCCTACCAGGCTCTTCTGTCCATAGGATTTTCCAGGCAAGAGTACTGGAGTGGGGTGCCATTGCCTTCTCCAGGATTCCACATTAATTTTGAAAAATACTCAGATGTGGGTAAGATTGAACCACAATGGGCTAGTTATGAAATTACAGTATTTGAACATAGTCCTAATTTTTGAGATTATTAATAACATGAAGGAGAACACAGCCTCTGAAAATGCCACCACTTGGTACAACTGAAACATTAATGAAGACTAATGAAGTCCACCTAATGAAGACTTCATCTGGTTATGACATCACTCATTCATTTCAAGCTTTCATTTTTAAAGACATCATAGGAAATGCTTGTTCTATAATAATGTATGTATGAGTTTGGAGGTAGGAGAGTGAGGGGTGACTTCTTCATTAGAAAGTTCGTAAAAGGGAGATACTTTTAGTTTGGTGTTTTAAAAGGAGTACACTTTGCTTGAATAGTCAGGGAGTGTGGCAGTAAACGATTTCCATGAAGTGACAGTAAGCTGTAGAAACACATGAGAATATGAAATAGAAAGTGAGAAGTCACAAGCCACTAGGTGTTCTGTGTGGAACTGATTGACAGGCTCGTGGAGGGGCACTGGAAGTAGGGATGACTAGTGAAAGATGGTATATTAATTCAGATCCTGGGGGTCTGAAACGATAGGGTTGACAGTTTAAATCTTTTTCTTTTTTTGAGTCACTGAGTTACCATACAATACTTTCCTTACCCATCCACTTCTTTCCAGTCCTCTCACCTGACTAATCCTTTCTGTAGATTCTCTCTTGTCCTCCCATTCACTGTCCACTTTTATCCATTCTGCAAGCATCCCCAAAGGCAATACTATTTTTTTTTAACTGAGTGAACTATTTACATATATTTTCACTAACAATCCTTGTACATTCTTGAAATATAAATGCCAACAGGATTACTTGGTGCTACCTCTTTAATTAAACTATCAAGGAATTTTAATCATTTTCCAAAAATGTTTCTCTTACGTATTCCTGAAAACTTAAGTTCCAGGTTGGCCATATACATGAAAAAGATCTAGATTTCAGGAGTTGATAAATTATATAGATGCTTATTATCACTGACAGCTATTTATTTATGGTGTTTAAGATGCAAGGAACTTGAATTGTCCACAAAACAATGACTTCAGTTGGATATTAAGCCTTTGTAACTCTAAATGGGTAAAAGGGAGTTTCATGTTGAAAAAGAGTGTTCTAGAATGTATTTAAAGTTTAGTACTGCCTTGAAGCAGCCTCCCCTCATTAATCCTTTCTACTATCTTGATCTCATTCTGTCCTAGGCTATGCATACAATCCGTGTACTTCCCCAAATCAAGTTATTTCTCTTATATTGATGCTCCATACCATCTATACTGTCTTGTCAGAGGCAGGCTGGCTTGTACTTTGGAGCCCCTTTCTCCAGGGCCTGGATTTATAATCCTTTTATCTCCTCTACCCAACCACTGCATGGTAGGGTCCAGAATTTTCACTCTAGGTGCTGTTGGCAGTGCTTTACTTTCTCTTCCCTATAGAATCTTCCAAGACCCTCTTTGTAACAGACCCATCTTATCAGGAAAGCTTCCTGCCAATGGCCCGGAGCAGAGCATCCTTGGCCTCTTTGTTCCTCAGGGTGTACACCACAGGGTTCAGCAGTGGGGTGATGACAGTGTAGGTCACTGAGATCAGCTGATCCTCATCCTTGCTGTTCTCTGACTTGGGCTTGAGGTAGGCAATGGAGGCACAGCCGTAGTGGACAATGACCACAGTGAGGTGGGAGGCGCAGGTGGCAAAGGCCTTCTTCCGGCCCTCAGCTGAAGCAATCTTGAGGATGGTGGAGATGATGAGGATGTAGGAAATGAAAACCAATCCCATGGGAACCAGGATCACCAGGACACTGATGATCAAAGTCAGGATCTCGTTGACAGTCGTGTCAATGCAGGAGAGCTTCATCACGGGCCGGATGTCACAGAAGAAGTGGGCCACCTTTGTGGCACAGAAAGGTAACCTGAATACAGACGTCACCTGTGTCATGGCCACGATCAGCCCGATGCTGCAGGCCCCCCCCACCAGCTGGATGCACACCCTCCTGTTCATGATGACTGTGTACCTCAAGGGATGGCAAATGGCCACATAGCGGTCGTAGCCCATCGCTGTGAGCAGGAAGCAGTTGTTGATGGCCAAAGTGATGAAGAAGAACATCTGAGTGGCGCAACCTGCCAAAGAAATGGACTGACTCAGGCCTATGAGGTTGCAGAGCATCTTGGGTATAATGATGACTGTGTACACAGTCTCTGAAGCTGACAGTACGCTGAGGAAGAAATACATGGGGGTGTGGAGGTGATGGTCAAGGCTAATGATGGCCACAGTGATGATATTGCCTGCCAGGGTTAACATGTACAGTGCAAAAAACATGATAAAGAGGGTGAACTGGTGCTCACAGAAGCTGGAGAAACCCTGGAAAGTAAACTCACTCACCAGAGTGTGATTCTCTTTCTTCATTAAGTCATATATGGTATCTAAGAAAGTAAACACAAAAAATTCTATAAGGAACCTAGTTGGTTGATTTCTGTTATTAGTAGAATGGGCAGATTCTTTTGGTTAATCTACTTCAGGTTTCTGCTGATTTATAGCCACACTGATGCTCATTTCTCTTGGGAATAGACAGAGGAGAAATGTTCTTTTCTCACTAAAGTGTGTGGCTTTTAGAGTCAAATGGTATAGACTCATATCCTACTTCTATCATATACTAACTTATCTTGGGCAAAGAATTAACATATCTAAGACCAATTTACTTACCTTTATATTAATACAGTGGTGATAACAATATTGCAGAATTGTTGGTAGAAACATTTTAAACTAAGTATCATACTTAGAATTTGAACAATTTTTGAATCCATTCAAGTTCAGTGGTGTCAGGCAGAGCTCTAGGCTCCATGTATGCTCCATGTCCGACTCTTTGTGACCCCATGGACTATATAGCCCAACAGGCTCCTCTGTGCATGGAATTTCCCAAGCAAGACTACCAGAGAAGGTTGCCACTTCCTCCTCTAGGGGATCTTCCTGACCCAGGGGTCAAATCCACAACTCCTGCACTGGCAGGAGGATTCTTTGGGGCTTCCCTACTGACTCAGAAGTAAAAGAATCTGCCTGTAATGCAGGAGACCCAAGTTCTATCCTTGGGAATCCCCTGGAGAAGGGAATGGCAACCTTCTCCAGTATTGTTACCTGGAGAATCCCATGGACAGAGGATCCTGGAATGCTAGTCCATGGGGGTCACAAAGTTGGACACGACTAAGTGATTAACACTGGGAACACTGGTGCCACCTGGAAAGCCCCTCTAGGCTCTGTAGATACCTCCTAATCCCTAAGTGTCTAGGGTTTAAGGTAGAGGTCTTGTCATTATGGTTTACACACTGCCTTTTCATTTCAGTCTTTCAACTGCAAGGCACTATTCCTCTCAGCTTTGGTCCTACACTACTCTTCCCTAGACACTGCTCAGTTTTCAAAACTACACAAAGCTCATGACCTCTGTAAAATCCCCTCTCTCTCTCTCTTCCCTCCCTCTCTCCCTTTCCCCAAGTCCATGTCCTTGCACATGTAGGACATGTGTATACTGGTTCTTCTGTGTTGAAAGAACTATAGTGCCTGTGTGATTACAAAACATGTTCACCAGCATTATTTAATTTCATCACCATCCAGTGGAGCAGGGAGGGCAAGAATTATTGTTTCTCTTCGGAAGGAGAGACTGAGGATCAGCTCTACTCACGAAATTGTCTGTGGACACACAGATGTCAAAGGATGAAAATCAATATTTGAATACATGTCTTGTGATCCTCTGTCCATTGTTCCTTTTACTACAAATTGCATCATGGAACTTGCCCCCATCATGGCTACATTATACAGTCTTTGAGAGGAGGGACCATGTATTCTCCAACTCTGTGTTGCTAGTGTGACCACTCAAATGTAGGACACAAGTGTTTGCTGGTGGAGTCATTACAGGTCACTGGTCCATCAAACAAATTGCCTCTTAGGAGACAGAATGTTAGGCTACCATAGTGAGGTCTTCTTCAAAGAAGAGGAATATTCAGTGTTTATAACCTCTGTCTCCTTGTTCTTCTGTCTATGCCTGTGAGAGCAACAAACAACTAATGAACTGGGCTAAATTTTGACACTGGAATTATAACTAGAAGAAAGCATGACCCTGTGAACATCTAATTGGAAAATAGACTAGTAATGAAACTTTTATAGTAGCCTTTATGCTATTACTAAACTACATGTAATTATGTAACAGGTTAGCTATAAAAACAAATTTAATAATAGAAAGCATAAAGTTGCTGAAAAAGTGCATTTTGCTGGAAGTAAAGCAAATTAGCAACACAAAAATGATTTACTATTGGGTACATTTCAATGGCAAGCTTCTTTAATGCTTTTAAGATTAATCTATTCCTCATAAATATACCATTTTAAATAAAGGAAATCTACAAAATGGTATTTTTAAGGGGTTGGTGCACAGTTACGCTTCAGGTCTTCAGAGCATTATATGAAAGAACCACAGTATGAAGTTGAAAAAAGAACAATTTGTTTGTTAGATGTCAGAGACCATTTCATAACATGGAAGATTGTTTGGCCTTGATGTATATATTGTGGTAGGTAACTGTAAATCTACTCTATGAGGCTTTATAAAAAGTGTCTATGTGGATTATGATTTGTCTGAAGACAAGATATAGACAAAGAAACATGGCTGCTAAGTGGCAGAGTCACACATTACTGTCTTAGTCAAGATACTCTTTAATCCTGGAAGTCATGATTCCTTAGGATTAGCAGATGATCTTTCAAAGTGGTAAATTAAGGATAAAGAAAAAGAAAAATTCATACACACCTGAACTCTTTCCAGCTTAATATAATTTCACCCTTTAACATCAATAAAACCCTTGGTTGTTGAGTTGCTAAGTCATGTCCGACTCTTGCAACCCCATGGACTGTAGCCTGCCAGGCTGCTCTATTCATGGGATTCTCCAGGCAAGAACACTGGAGTGGGTTGCCATTTCCTTCCTGAGGGGATCTTCCCAACCCAGAAATCAAACACAGGTCTCCTACACTACAGCAGATTCTTTACCAACTAAGCTTCAAGGAAAGCCCCTCAATAAAACTTTTACATCTATTTTATTCCTTAGTGGCTCCCTCTGTAAATCCCTGATATCTTTTCCAAAATCTAACTTACTTTTCTTCCTGCAAATTTGTGGCTCAACAGAAAAATGGAGGGGGAAATAAGAGATGTGGCCCATTGGTCACAAGTATTCACAAATCAAGGTTGTGAGAAAAAGGTACCTAAATGCAGTCCTTCCACCTGCTTTAGAGCTCTTCCAGGGATGGTGGTAGAAGGAAATTTACTGGGATACTAGATATTTTCTCCAGCTGAAGGAGGAGATTTGACACCCAAGAAAGGCTCTTTGGGGCTCATCTCAAGGTTTCTGGGTACAAGTCCCTGGGCACCCTTGAGAGTCAAATCGGGGCTAGAAGGAAGCAGACAATGGGTGCCCAGGGGCCTTGTTAGGTAGAGGGCTCATTTACCAGATTTTATGGGCTTGTGCTTTGGGAGTCTCATGGCATTTTGCACTGCAAGTAGAAACAGCAGTGGCTTATCTGTCAGGTTTTATTCTTTAAATATTCTATTTTTATGTAGTTGGGCCTTGGAAAACCATGGTTACAAAGCCCAAGTGAGCTCTAGCAAAGAGCGAAGAGCCTCTGTCTTAGATGCCTGTAGTCTCCTCGGTTATCAGAAGCTGGGTTGTTGTTGTTGTTTTCCCTTCCTCTTCTTTTCTGGAACTGAAGCCATCAATCTGGCTATTGTTTTTGTCCTATTGTGGGGCTTTAGAAATGGGAGACCAAAACTCAATAGACAGTAGAGACTTCTCTGAAGGCCAGGAGACTACTGTGCATGTCTAAAGAAATCTGAGCCAAGATTTCATCCCATGGGGTTGTCCGAGAAAACGGTTAAATACACAGGACATCACAAGCCCAGCCTGGAGTAACCTCCACACTAGTTTCCCCACCCAATCCCAGCATTATTCTCCCTCTTTGCTTTTCTGTTTGTTTAGTGGCTAAGTCGTGTTTGACATGTGTGATCCTCAAGTCACAAGTCTAGTCTGTAACCCACCAGGCTCCTCTGTTCATGGGATTTCCCAGGCAAGAATACTGGAGTAGGCTGGCATTTCCTTCTCCAGAGGATCTTCCCAGCCCAGGGACTGAAACTGCATCTCCTGCATTGGCAGGCAGATTCTTCACCCTCAAGCCATCATGGAAACACTTTTCTCTCCCTAAGAGCATATTATTCTCACCATTTTCATCTTTTCTGTTGGTAAAAGACATACTGATGCATATTAAAAATTTTAAGTGTTTACTTGAGCAAAGCTCTATTTAAATTAGATAGTGCCAAACCAAAAGTAGTTAGGGGTACTCCATTGCCAGGAACTTGGGGAGAAACTTCTATAAAGGAAAGACAGATTCATCCACATCATTAGAACTAACTCAAATGTACTCCTTTTCATAGCTGAGTAATATTCCACTGTGTATACATACCATAACTTCCTCATCCGTTCATCTGCCAATGGACATCTTGGTTGCTTCCATGTCCTAGCTATTGTAAAGAGAGCTGTAATGAACACTGAGGTGCATGTGACTTTTTCAGTTTTGATTTCCTTAGGATATATGCCCAATAGTGGGATTTCTGGGTTGTATGGTAGTTCTATTTCTAGTTTTTAAAGTAATCTCTATACTGTTTTCTATAGTGGTTGTATCAGTTTCCATTCCCACCAACAGTGTAAGAGGGTTCCCTTTTCTTCTCACTTTCCCCAGCATATTATTTGTAGAATTTTTGATGATGGCCATTCTGACCAGTGTGAGATACCTCATTGTGGTTTTGATTTACATTTCTCTAATAATGAGTGATATTGACTATCTTTTCATGTGTCCATTAGCCAACTATATGTCTTCTTTGGAGAAATGTCTGCTTAGGTCTTCTCCCCACTTTTTGATTGGGTTATTCATTTTTCTGGTATTAATCTACAAGAGCTGCTTGTATATTTTGGAAATTAACTCTGTCAGTTGTTTCATTTGCTATTGGATGAAACTTGAGCCTATTATACAGAGTGTAGTCAGAAAGGGAAAGAGAAATAGTGTATATTAATCCCTATATGAATACACCCATTTGAATGCAGAGTTCCAAAGAATAGCAAGGAGAGATAAGAAAGCCTTCCTCAATGATCAGTGCAAAGAAATAGAGGAAAACAACAGAATAGGAAAGACTAGAGATCTCTTCAAGAAAATTAGAGATAACAAGGGAAAATTTCATGCACAGATGGGCTCAAGAAAGGACAGAAATTGCATGGACCTAATAGTTAAGTCACTTGGTCAGTCGTGTCTGACTCTTTAGGACCCTGTGGACTGTAGCCCACCAGGCTTCTCTGTCCATGGGATTCTCCAGGCAAGAATACTGGAGTGGGTTGGCATTTCCTTCTCCATGGACCTAATAGAAGCAGAAGATGTTAAGAAGAGGTGGCAAGAATACACAGAAAAACTATATAAAAAAGATCTTCATGACCCAGATAATCATGATGGTGTGATCACTCACCTAGAGCCAGATATCCTGGAATGTGAAGTCAGGTGGGCCTTAGAAAGTATCACTATGAACAAAGCTAGTGGAGGTGATGAAATTCCAGTTGAGCTATTGCAAATCCTGAAAGATGATGCTGTGAAAGTGCTGCACTCAGTATGCCAACAAATTTGGAAAACTCAGCAGTGGCCACAGGACTGGAAAAGGTCAGTTTTCATTCCAATCCCAAAGAAAGGCAATGCCAAAGAATGGTCAAACTACTGCACAATTGCACTCATCTCACATGCTAGTAAAGTAATGCTCAAAATTCTCCAAGCCAGGCTTCAGCAATACATGAACTGTGAACTTCCTGATGTTCAAGCTGGTTTTCGAAAAGGCAGGGGAACCAGAGATCAAATTGCCAACATCTGCTGGATCATCAAAAAAGCAAGAGAGTTCCAGAAAAACATCTATTTCTGCTTTATTGACTATGCCAAAGCCTTTGACTGTGTGGATCACAATAAACTGTGGAAAATTCTGAAAGAGATGGGAATACCAGACCACCTGACCTGCCTCTTGAGAAATCTGTATGCAGGTCAGGAAGCAACAGTTAGAACTGGACATGGAACAACAGACTGGTTCCAAATAGGAAAAGGAGTACGTCAAGGCTGTATATTGTCACCCTGCTTGTTTAACTTCTATTCAGAGTACATCATGAGAAATGCTGGGCTGGAGGAAGCACAAATTAGAATCAAGATTGCCGGGAGAAAAATCAATAACCTCAGATATGCAGATGACACTACCCTTATGGCAGAAAGTGAAGAAGAACTAAAGAGCCTCTTGATGAAAGTGAAGAGAAGAATGAAAAAGTTGGCTTAAAGCTCAACATTCAGAAAACTAAGATCATGGCAGCTGATCCCATCATTTCATGACAAATAGATGGGGAAACAGTGGCTGACTGTATTTTTTTGGGCTCCAAGATCACTGCAGATGGTGACTGCAGCCATGAAATTAAAAGATGCTTACTCCTTGGAAGGAAAGTTATAACCAACTTAGACAGCATATCAAAAAGCAGAGACATTACTTTGTCCACAAAGGTCCATCTGGTTAAGGCTATGGTTTTTCCAGTAGTCATGTATGGATGTGAGAGTTGGACTATAAGGAAAGCTGAGCGCCGAAGAATTGATGCTTTTGAACTGTGGTATTGGAGAAGACTCTTGAGAGTCACTTGGACTGCAAGGAGATCCAACAAGTCCATCCTAAAGGGAATCAGTCCTGAATATTCACTGGAAAGACTGATGTTGAAGCTAAAACTCCAATACTTTGGCCACCTCATGAGGAGAGCAGACTCATTTGAAAAGACCCTGATTTTGGGAAAGATTGAAGGCAGGAGGAGAAGGGGACAACAGAGGATAAGGTGGCTAGATGTCATCACCAACTCAACGGACATGAGTTTGGGTAAACTCTGGCAGTTGATGATGGACAGGGAGGCCTGGCATGCTGCGGTTCATGGGGTTGCAAAGAGTTGGACATGACTGAGCAACTGAACTGAACTGAACTGAACACATATATATGGAATCTAGAAATATGGTACTTACATTCCTATATGTAGGGCAGCAAAGGAGACACAGACGTAAAGAACAAACTTCTGGACTCAGTGGCAGAAGGAGAGGATAGGATCATTGAGAGAATAGCATTGAAATATATACATTGCTATATGTAAAACAGATAACCAGTGGGCATTTGATGTAGATGCAGGTGACCCAAAGCTGGTGCTCTGTAACAACCTGGAGGGATTGGGGCATGGGCGGAGGGAAATGGGAGGGGCATGCAGGATGCAGGTGACACATACGCCTATTNTGTTTGTTTACATTAAATTGCCCCCTCAATCTAATGACCTCCTTGTTTTATTAATTTAATAAAATGTACCCTTATCTATCTCATAGCCAGATCCTGACAACTCTACACTAAGTTAATTTTTACACACATAGCAAAAAATGAAGTGCCTGCCTTCGTATCCGATAAACTTAAAAAATATCCCTTGTACTTGGTTTTGGTTTGTTTTTTGATTTTGGAGGAGATTATTTTATATTCTTTCTTATTCTCTACTGGATTTGTGGTAGCTTTTACATTTAGAAAACCATAAACAGAAAAGTATATACAAAACATGAAGATACTTATAAAATTTGCTTTTATCCTTATCTGTTTCAGAGACATAAGAAGAGGAAATTCTAGCCAAATTAGGATTTCTTAAAAAAACTCAAAAAATTTTCATTAAATTATCATTAAAGAAGTTAACATCTCAACTTCTTTTCCTGGCTGTTTGCTGCTGAGTGGTATCTTCATATCCATTATAGCCTTTAATGTTTTGGAGTTAAACTATGATTGGCTGGTCTTCCATTTTGGGGCCACTCCTCTGATTAAACTGGTGTCTTTTTCTCTGCTCTACTGAGAGAAGAGCCAATTTGTCACTCCAGAAACACAAGCCAGCACTGATGCATAAAGAGCCTCCCTGCCAGACAGCAGCCCACCAGGCTCCCCCGTCCCTGGGATTCTCCAGGCAAGAACACTGGAGTGGGTTGCCATTTCCTTCTCCAATGCATGAAAGTGAAAAGTGAAAGGGAAGTCGCTCAGTTGTGTCCGACTCTTAGCGACCCCATGGACTGCAGCCCACCAGGCTCCCCCGTCCATGGGATTTTCCAGGCAAGAGTACTGGAGTGGGGGAAGCAGGTAGAAAACCTCTTTCACAGGAGACAATGAAAACAGCTCTAGTAACACCAACGGGTCCCCAGATGGCACAGTGGTACTCGCTTGCCAGTGCTGGAGCTGCAGGAGTCACGGGTTTGGTCTCTGAGTTAAGAAGATTCCATGGAGAGAAAATGGCAACCCGCAACAGTATTCTTGCCTGGAAAATCCCATGGGCAGAAGAGCCGAGTGGGCTACAGTGCATGGGATTGCAAAGAGTCAGACATGACTCAAGCAACTGAACATGCAGGCACAACACACAGTTAGGTTGGGGAGAACTTTGTCCTGTTACAGTCTTGGCTCTCTATGAAAAATTAGGAGACTGTATTGTTGGAGGATGCACTAGTGACCTTTTCCAGAGGAGGTGACTTTTTTACGACACGAACTTGTTTTAAGAATTGAAAAAGAGATCTAGCAAGCTTACAAATAGCCAGGAGAGGAAAGAGGACAGTGGTTAGGGGTCTGTTAGGATGTTGATGGCCAACAACCTCTGACTCCTGGTCAACAGGTCTTTCCAGGGATGGCTGTGTGAATGGTTGAAGGGCTGAGATAAGGAAGAGCTATGTCCCTGGATGCCTTAATCTCAGCCTAGAGTTGAACGGGCAGGTTTATCCACATGAATGGCTGCAGTTGTCCACATCTTGGTTGCTTGTACTGAAACTTTGATGTTCCAGTTAGCAGCATGACAAATTACATGAACTTAGTGTCATAAAGCAACAACGATCCACCCTCACCATCTCTGGGAGACAGATCTCAATCAGGTCATCCTCACCCTGGGTTTCCTGTGAAGCTGTGGTCAGGAGGTGGCAGGGGTTTGCTCTCTCACATGTCAATCAGTCGATACTGTCTGTTGAGCCTGGACTTCCTCACAGCCTGTGCTCTGGATTTCAAGAGCAAGCACCCCAAGATGAATAACCCAACAGAAGCTGTATGATCCTTTATGCCCTGGTCTCAGAGGTCAGGATGTCACAGCATGACTTTCTTGGCATCACATTCGTCCAGATAATCACAGAGACCCACCTAGTCTCAAGGGAAGGGGTAGAGACTTTGCTTTTTAATGGGGGTGTAGCATATTAACAGAACATATGGAGTGGGAGATAGTATGTCCAGTTTTTGAAAATACAGTCTGCTAGATGACCAGGATCTTCTCTCAAACAGTTTAGACTCATTGTCCTCGAAGGGAAATAGGAGACAAAGTAAAAATTAGACCTACCAAACTCCAGGATCTCCCTTCTTAGGTATTTCTATAAACCTGCTCTCTTTTTGAAATGCTTTAAGTTCCAGGGATTCTTGGAAAAATTAAGGGAAAATGTGAACACCCTCCCCTCTAAAAAAGTGAAATCCTAGACCTCCTGCTAATCTAATATTAGAAACTTAACAGGACATTAATGTGAGATAGAAAATAAAAGAGATATTTAGTGAATTAGATAATAGCTAGAAAGCTAAAAAAATGTTCCAAACAACAGCAAAATTAACAAAGCTCTGGTTAGGCTAACAAGAAGACTTTGAAGCTACTGCTTGCAATTTGCCTATAGGTTTTTGTGACCACATGTAGCCTTTGTGTATGTTGTGCTCTTTCTTTATCCACAAAATTTATTTCTCTATCATTTTACTAGAATGCTTTATACTTACAAAACACTATGTTTAAAATGTGTAAATTGAGATGTGTAACAATAAAATAAACATTTGAAAACACACTACTCAAGAACTCCACTCAGATATTTCTCATTTTTTCTTCCTTATCTCTTTTTACTTCATCCCCCATCCCCACTCTCACCCCCAACAATTACTACTATCCTGGTTTTTATGGTTATTTTTGTCTCATTTGTTTTATACCTTTATTCCATATCTATATGTGTTTAAACAATACATTTTTTAGTTCTCTGTATTTGAGCTTTATAAAAATGATAAACTGTGTATAGTTTTCTGAGACTTGCTTTTTAAAAAATTCACTGTCCTTTTTCTAAGATCCAGAATAGAGCTGCAGTTTATTTATTTAAGCACTTTATGCTATTCCATCATGTGAATATACCACAATGTTTTTTATCCATCCTACTAGTGAAGGGATAATAGAGTTTCCAGATTTTTGTTTTTCTAAATTATAATGCTTCAAATACGTTAATACGCACTATATTGAACAAGTGTGCAAAAGTTCCTCTAAGGTTTATATCTTTTAGATGAATTACTAGCTCATGGAATATAAAAATGTTTCTACTTTACAAAATAATGCTAAATGGAATTTTGTAATGGTTGTACACTATGGCAAGCAAAGAATAAGAAAGTTCCAGCTGATCTACCTCCTTCTAAGCACTTGTTATTAGACTTGCTAATTTCTGTCAAACTAGTGGATGTGAAATAGTTTTGGTTTTAATTTTCATTTTCTTGAACAACAAGAGATTGAAGAGCTTACAACGTTTGTTGGTTATGTCTGTTTTGTCTTCTGCAAAATACTTGTTCATGCCTTTGACCACTTTTCGACTGGCTTGTGTGTATTTTTCTTATTCAGCTGGAAGCATCTTTATACATACTCTGGACACCAAACTCTTGTCCTTAATGTGTTATGCAAATATTTGCTACCATTTTGTGGTTTGTCTTTTCATTTTTATGGTGCCTTTTATTGAACAAAAATTATTTTAATGGAGTCAAATTATAATTCTTGTNTGTAGTTGTAGGTTTTCTTTTTCATAAAAATTTTAGATCATGTTTCAAGAATTGCATTAAATTTAAAAATCATTAGGGATGTACTGGTATAGGCTCTTTTTCCACTTATTTAAGTGTCTTTAATTTTTTTGTTGAGGGTCTTCAAGATCACCATTGAGCTAGATGATTCTCTTAGAATGATTCATAGGGTACAGAAAAACTATTACAATCATGGTTCTAGTTTATTATAGCAAAAGGGTTCAGATTAAAATTAACAAAGGGAAAAGGTCCACGGGGGCAAAATCCAGCAGAAACCTAGCATAAACTTCCAAGTGTCCTCCCCTAGGAGAAGCATGTGGGCATGAGGGATTCTCCCAGCAGCAGTGCAGAGTGACCACAGGTGCAGAGTGTTGTCAGCAGGGAAACTCACCTGAGCCTTGCTGTCAGGTTTTTTATTAGGAGTCAGTCACGTTAGGCATGTAATAACTGCTCTATGAACCTCAAGTACTGATGCTAGCCCTTCAGAGCAAAAGCAGGTGTTCACCATGAAACACATTGTTAGCATAAATGATCTGATCAAACAGATATCATTTGGTTTAAGGCCTTTGACATACTAAAATATTTGTCAAACAGAATAATTCAAGAGATAAGAGCTCATCTTCCATGAGCTGGCCAAGGGCCAGTCGTAAAAACAAGCCTTTCTTGGGAATGTGCAGGGTTTGAGCAACCTTGGCCTGCTGACTTGGCCCTTTCCTGCACACATATCTTTAAAGATATTTTAATAACTTTTTCATGTGTTTTTTAAAGCTTTTTAAAACTTTTTAAAGATACAATTTCAAACTTACAGAAAAGTTGTAGTACTGCTAAAACTCCTAAATGTTTTTTGTCCAGATATCCCAACTTTTCACATTTTGTCCCATTCACTGTATCATTCTCTCTCTCTTTCATCTATCTATATATTTTTTTTCCAAATTGCTTGAGAGTAAGTTGAAGCCATATATCACTTTAACCCTAAATATTTTAGTGTGCATTCCCCAAGAAGAAGCACATTCTTCTATGTAATCATTATAATTATTAAAAATCAGTGTAATTATATGTATACAGAGACTCATACACATATATTAATATCAAATGCAATGCTATTGTCTGATTTGTAAATCATATTTCAGTTACCTTATTATCTCATAATGTCCTTTATAGTTAAATTGTTTTGCAGTTTAAGATCCATTCCAAGATTATCCTTTGCATCTGTTTCTCTAGTGCCTTTTGATCTAAAACAGTACTTTACTTTTCTTTGTCTTCCTAGACCTTAGTACTTTTGAAAACTACAGGCCAGACATTTTATAGAATGTCTCTCAGTTTTCAGTGTTTATCTAAAGAGTGAATCATTGTTTCCTGCACTCATATTCAATTCTGTTTCACTTCTTCTTCTTCTTTGTACTTACTTTTATTTAATTTCCTTTATATCTCGATTTAAATTTTGAATTTTTAACAATATTGCAAGTGTGATATATCATTCTTAATACACCATACCAGGAACCATGTGATGTCAATTTATCCTAATATCAGTGAAGCTAACTTAAGATAGTGTCCACCAGGTTTCTCCATTGTAAAGTTATTATTTTCCCTTTTTATATTTATAATTTATAGAGTGATATATTGAAATTAATATCCTATTCCTCATCAAACTTTTACCCTCTAGTTTTAGAGTCCATTGATGATTTCCTAACTCCATCATTCCTTCTCTAGACTGATATTCTGTAAGAAAAAGATACTATTTCGATAATATAGATACTATGAGACAATATAATATACTACTGACATTATTTATGTTGATGTTCAAATCATCATAGAACTGGCAGACAGGAACTGCATTTGTCTGCCTCCTTTGTTCTTTTGACATGTCTCCATTATTCTTTGAGCAGTTTTAGTTTTAGCAGTGGTGTTGTTCAGTCACTAAGTCATGCCCAGCTCTTTGCAACCCCACTGACTACAGCACACCAGGCTTCCCTGTTCTTCACTATCTCCTGGAGTTTGCTCAAACTCATGTCCATTGAGTTGGCGAGGCTACCCAACCATCTCATCCTCTGTTACCCTCTTATCCTCCTACCCTCAATCTTCCCAGGCATCGGGTCTTTTCCAATGAGCTGACTCTTCACATCAGATGGCTGAAGTATTGGAGCTTCAGCTTTAACATCAGTCCTTCCAATGAATATTCAGGGTTGATTTCCTTTAGGATTGACTGGTTTGATCTCCTTGCTGTCCAAGGGACTCTCAAGGGTCTTCTGCAGTGCCACAATTCCAAAGTATCAGTTCTTCAGTGCTCAGCCTTTTTTATGATCCAACTCTCACATCCATACATGACTACTGAAAAAAAAATATAGATTTGACAATATGAAACTTTGTCAGCAAAGTGATGTCTTTGCTTTTTAATATGCTGTCTAGGTTTGTCATAACTTTTCTTCCAAGGAGCATCTTTTAATTTCATGGCTCCAGTCATCACCCACAGTGATTTTGGAGCCCAAGAAAATAAAATCTGTCACTATTTCCACTGTTTCCCCATCTATTTGCCAGGAAGAAACGGGACTGGGACTGGGTGCCATGATCTTAGTTTTCTTTTTAATTGAGATATAATCAATATATAACATTATACTTGTTTCAGGTGTACAATTTGTCAATTTGGTATTTGTATATATTATGAAATTGAGAGGGTAACAGGCAGGAAGGCCAGGGGTCTCCAAACAGAGGAACCAAGCTGCAAGTTTCTCTTAAAATTCTGTGTTGCCATGACGACTGACACCTGGTTCCACCTGAACTTAACTTTTCTCAAACTTTGAGCTAACCAGTGGGCTTTTCTTATAGAATTTTTTTTTAAGCTGTGTTAATGGAACTATGTATTTGTTTTGGAATTTGCCTTTCTTCAAAATGGTTCCACCTAAGACTAAGGTTCTTTCTTTTCTCAAACCTTGGGCTGATAATAGCTTAACAAACCAGTACTCATATCAATTGCTTTATGGCTGGGGGATGACACAACTGGTGCCATCCTATCTCAAAACTGCATATTGTGGGAGAGAGGCCTGGTGAAACTCCATCAGCCTTGAGGCATCTCTCTTATCTGATTAATAGCTTTCTAACAGACATAAAACAGCTTGCTGAAACTAGCAAGAGGGGGGGCACTCTTCGTCCCTCTCCTGATGTCTGTGTCAGAAGCATTCTCTGTTCCTTTTTCACTTTAATAAAACTCTGCTACACAAAAGCTCTCGAGTGATCAAGTCTGGTCCATGGTCCCGAAGCGAAATCTTCTTTGGAGATCATGAATCCAACACGTTCACCGCAAGCTATCAAAATGATCACAATGAATCTAGTTAAAATCCATCAGCATCACCATAAGCACAGACCAATTTTTTCAACTTTTGGCAAGCTGATAGGTAAATTTTTTCTTTGAAATTTTACTTCTACAATTATGAGTGAGGCTAAGTATCTTTTCATATACTTAGTAATCATTTGCACTTCATTTACATGTTCTTGTTTTTCAGTCGCCCAGTTGTGTCTGTTTGTGACCCCATGGACTGCAGCACTCCAGGCCTCCCTGTCCCTCACCAGCTCCAGAATTTGCCCAAGTTCATGTCCACTGCATCAGTAATGCCATCCAGCCATCTCATCCTCTGACACCCTCATTTTCTTGACTCTGGGAGAGATTGAGGGCAGGAGGCAAGGGCGTCCATTTACATATCTTGCTCATTTTTCCTGTATCATTTCCTTACAAGAGTTCTATTATAAGGAACTATGCCTTTTATTATACATGTTGCAAAATTTTTCTTCTGTTTGTCATTATTACTGAGTTTGTGAGTTTGAAATTTTATTAGTATTTTATTTACATGTCTATCAAGGCCTTTCTAACTCCAAGATTACTTTTTTTAAGTACCCATGTTTTCTTCTATACTTCTTGTATTTCAGTATTTGATACATCTGGAATCTAATTGGTTGTAATGAACAAAGTAAAATGTACTTCTTAAAATCAAATTGGATATACCTTTTATTATTATGTGTAACTAGACCATTGTCTCAACACCATATATTGACTAATAATCTCATATCATTACTACATTATATTATTACTATATGCTAAATCTACCCCCCACCCCCTGATTATTCTTTAGACTCTCCCTTTATTCTCACATTTAACAATTAATGGTATTTTTTATTGATTTCTCATTGAATTCATAGAAATTTAAGAACAAACATCTTTAGTCTTTACAACACTAAAACCAAAGTCTTAATGTTGGAACATTGAGGAAAGTGTTACTCGTTTTAAAAGGAACACTTTTAAAAGGAAAAGGAAATGTTTATTTTCTTTTCTGTTTCGGTAGGGTTTTAGAGGCTTCCAAGGTGGCCCTTGTGGTGAAAAAAAAAAAAAAGCTGTCTGCCAATGCAGGAAATGTAAGAGATGCAGGTTCAGTTCCTGGGTTGGGAAGATCCCCTGGAGGAGGGTACGACAACCCTCTCCAGTTTTGTTTTGTTTTTTTTTTGCCTGGAGAATCCCATGGACAGAGGAGACCAACAGGCAATAGTCCATAGGGCTGCAGAGAGTCAGAGACTGAAGCAACTTAGCACACAGCACTGGGTTTTAGAATAATCTTCATATAGGAAATGAATATTTTCTATTTCCATGTATTTGATCTGTTTTGTTTCATTTAGGAATGGAATATCTTATTCCATTATATTTTCTTTTTTTTTTTAATTGGTTTTGCCATACATCAACACGAATCCACCACAGGTGTACACGTGTTCCCCATCCTGAACCCCCCTCCCTCCTCCCTCCCCATACCATCCCTCTGGGTCATTCCAGTGCACCAGCCCCAAGCATACTGTATCCTGCATCGAACCTGGACTGGTGATTCATTTCTTGTAAGATATACATGTTTCAATGCCATTTTCCCAAATCATCCTGCCCTCTCCCTCTCCCAGAATCCAAAAGACTGTTCTATGCATCTGTGTCTCTTTTGCTTAAAGAGCTATTATTTTTTATTGCTTATCTTTTCCGTTCATTCTCACTTGTATTTTTAAAAAATTCCTCAATTTATAAAGTCTTATATTTTATATCTATGTTTATTTCATCATTTTCAGGGTTCCATGCTACTACACCCTTCTGTCCTCCATACCCTGTTAAAATCCAGATTATCATTTAGTTGCATTCACCTTTAATTCACATGCCCCAATCTTATCCGGCATGATACCAACTTTGGTTAAGTCAAATTTTCCTCTTATGCAGAGGACTCATGCAGCTGAACTTCACTGGTGAAAAATACATTCCTATGATAGCTGCTGCAGCTGCTAAGTCACTTCAGTCATGTCCGACTCTGTGCGACCCCATAGACGGCAGCCCACCAGGCTCCCCCGTCCCTGGGATTCTCCAGGCAAGAACACCGGAGTGGGTTGCTATTTCCTTCTCCAATGAAAGTGGAAAGTGAAAGTGAAGTCGCTCAGTCGTGTTGGACCCTCAGCGACCCAATGGAACGCAGCCTTCCAGGCTCCTCCATCCATGGGATTTTCCAGGCAAGAGTACTGGAGTGGGGGGCCATTGCCTTCTCCTATGATACCTAGTTTTACTTAAAAGTCATGACATTTAACATTAAGTGAGGTATTGACGTTATGGTGAAAACACTATTTCTGTCTACCATTCTTTCTCTTGTCATCTTTTCACACATTCTTTTTTTTTTTTTTTTTTTTTTTTTTTTTTTATTACACACATTCTTTTTTNTTTTTTTGTCTTTTTTTATTACACACATTCTTTTTTATTCTCTAACTTCCAAAGACTCTTGCTTATCCTTTGTAAAGCATGTGACTTTATTTTTTACTTCTTTTAAGAACAACTAAAGCAGTTAAGAGAGGTCTTTCATATATTCCCATCAACACCTCGGCCCAACTATGTGCATCTGTGCTCAGTACCACGTCTGTGTGCTCTCACTGTGGGGTGTGCTCCATGCACTCTAACAAGCCCATCCGTACACTTATGCACTGCACTCCAATCCCCTTTCCTGCTTAGAACTTCGCTTTAGCATTTTCCCTTATGTCTTTTGAATCCTCAAATTTGCATTAGATAACCTTCATTTACAAACTTGTTTGTAATTTTCCTCATCCCCCAAAAACAAGCATAAAATCAAATAAAAACAACCTTCTTGTGATCCCACATCCTTCCCCAGCTAGAGGCTCATTTATTTGCTCCCTTTTACATCAAAACTCTTTGAAGGAATTACATTGTCTTAAATTTCTCTCCTTTTTTCTCTTGAATTCACATTAAACAATCTTTTATCACCATCCCTCTACTCATACAGAATTTTTTCATTGAGACTGAACACCTGATATTGTCATATCTAATAGTCCATTCTAACACACTGTACCTGGCATACTGGCAGCATTTGACCCAATTGACTAATTTATCTTACTTGCAAACTGTTTTTCATGTGGTTTCCAGGACATAACCTCTTTTAGTTTTCATATCCCTCCCCCTTTTTTTTGACTTCCAGTGTCATTTCTCTTTTCTCCTCAATCTCACAGTGTTAAATTACCTCCTTTCAGCCACAAACCACTTCACTGTTCAGTTACACCCTAATGATCACTTCCTCTTCTGGCTTTAAACAATTTCCAAATTTAAGTCTCCAGTCCATACTGCTTTCCAAAACTCAAATTTATATCCCATTTTCTTTTCATGAATATTTTCTTGGCATCTCCAATAGACCATATCCCAAACTGAACCGATAAACTCTTCCCTCAAAGGTACACTTTGTTCCAAGCTGTTATCACTCCTAACCTGGATCACAGCAAGCAAGGTCCTGACTGGTCTCTCCCTACCTCTTCTTTGGTCTGGGTGTTAATCACAGTAACGCTCAGAGTACAGATTTTAATGTCTAAATCAAGTCAGGTAGTCCCTTTGCTCAGATGTCTCTATAATGATTTGTCATCCCTCTTAGAATAAAATTCAAAGTCCTTACTATAGCCTATAAAACCCATTTCAATATTCCCCTTAATTGCCTTGGTCATTCCTCTCAACAACACTGGCCTGTTTTTTGTTCCTCACACATGTCAAGTTTAACTCCTTTTCAGGACCTTTCCCTACACCTTACCTTAGCCTGGAGCACTCTTCCCTCAGATTCTGTAAGGCTGACTCACTTCTTCATTCATTCTTCTGCTTACACGTCACCTTTCCTGACCACCCGACCTAAATAAACTACTGTTTCCTGCTGCCAGGAATGACTGTCTTGCTGTCCTCTTTCCTTTTGTTTTTTCTTCAAACATTACACTCCCCAAAATAACATTATATATTACTTATACATTTTTCATAAGTATGAAAGAGAAGTGAACAATTACCCACTCCAGTAATCTGGCCAGGACAATTCCAAGGACTGTATACTCAATGGGGTCGCAAAGAGTTGGACACAACTGAGTGACTTTCACTTTCACTTTTGTAAATTTTTTAAAATCATCTATGTTCCTTTTTGAAAATAAGTTCTATGACAGCAGGAACTTTGTTTCATTCACTGTTTGTTTTTATTAGTGTTTTTTTGTTCTCTTCTATTAAGTATTTTGCCTAGGTTACAGTTTTCTGTCCCTTATTTTCAACCTTATTATTTTGTTTCAGCTAGTGGTAAGTGCTATAAAAATCATAAAACACCTAATGGAGAACGACAATGGGGAGCATTTCTATAGATGAAGTGGTCAGGGAAGGAATCCTTAAGGATTACTTCTCATTTCAGTTAAGGCTTGAATAATAGAGAATGAACAAGCATAAATGAATGAATGGGAATCTGAAGAAAGAGAGTACTCTGGACTGAAAGAATAGCAAGTATAAATTTCCCAAGTGGGAGTAAATCTATGTTAATAGTTACTAGACTAGTAGGTAAGAGGTTAGACATAAGAGTCACTCTTAATGGCATGGAGTGATAAGGATAGGTAAGGCCTGTAGGTCATCATGAGGAGAGTAAATTTTATTTCAAGTACACTGGGAATCCATTGGGTGTTCTTAATTAGGAAAAAAGCATGATCTGATTTTCATCTTTAAAAGACAACTTGGGCTGTTATGTAGAGAATACCTGGAAAAGAATAAGGATAAAAAAGGAGAGTAGATAGTGAGAGAAGACTGTTTTTGGATAAGAGCAGTTTCAGTGGAGATTTAAGGAAATGGATAAATTTGCCTTGTAAGTAGAACTGACAAAACTTGTCAGGAAATGCTAGCTGACATGACCCCAAAGGCTAATTTTCTTTCCCCTTTCAGTAATTTGGCAAAGAACTGCCAGTGGAAGAATAGGTTGATGGTAGCTGCTGAGTTCTTGATGCTCTCTTTTCTAACAAAGATCTTTCAACTAAGGAACTCCTGTTGTTATATAATCACTTAGATTACTTCCCTGTTCCTCTTTTTAAAATAAATATGCCAATCCTATGAAAAAATATGTAATGATATCAACTTGACACAGAGAAACATTTGACAAAATCCAGTACTCATTCATAATGAAAATTCTTAGCAAGTTAAGAATTGAAGGGAATTATCTAAATTTGATAAAGACTATATAAAAAAACATCAATAACAGTATACTTAGTGGTGAAAGACTGACTACTTCCTCCGTAAAATCAGGGACAAGGCAAGGATGCCTGCTCTCACTACTCTTATTCAACAGTGTAATGGAAGTTCTCGTCACTGCAATAAGACACAAAGAGGAAATAAAAGGCATGTAGATCAGAAAGGAAGAAATAAAACTGTTCCTATTTATATGGGTGATATAATTATCTATGTAGAAAGATCCAACATATGGGCAGAAACAAAACAAAATAAAAAATTCTTCAAACTAGTGAGTTAAACAAGGTTACAACTACAATATCAACTTATGAAAATCAATCACATTTTCTTATACAACATTAAAAATTAGGGAACCAAGATTAAAAACACAGTATCATTTACAGTTTCTCCAAAGAAAATGAAATACTTAGGTATATGCTTAACAAAGCATATATAAGATTTGTGTACTGAATATCAGTGGTCTCTGACAATTTTGGCACCAGAGACCAGTTTCATGGAAGAGTTTTTCCATGATCAGGTTGAGGGGGTTGGGGGGGGTGATGGTTTTGTTATGATTCAAGCAAATTACATTTATTATGCACTTTATTTCTATTATTGTGGCTCAGATGGTAAAGAATCTGCCTGCAATATGGGACACCTGGGTTCAATCCCTGGGTTGGGAAGATCCCCTGGGGAAGGGAAAGGCTATGCACTTCAGTATTTTGGCCTGGAGAATTCCATGGACTGTATAGACCATGAGGTTGCAAAGAGTCGGATATGACTGAGCGACTTTCACTTTCACTTATTTCTATTATTATTATGTTGCCTCCACCTCACATCATCAGGCACAAGATCCTGTACATTGAGGACCCCTGCTGAAAATTTCTAAATGACGATGAAAGAAATCAAAGAGTACTGAAATGGAGAGACATACTTTGATCATGAACTGGAAGACTCAACATTATAAAGCTGTCAATTTTCCTTAAATTTATGTATAGATTTAATGTAATTAGATATAGACAACCTTATTCTAAAATTGATATGGAAATATACAAGCTTTAGAATAACTAAAATAATCCTAATAAATAAGAATAAAGTAGAATCACTCTACCCAAAATTATTAATAAAACTTACTATGCCTGCATGCTGAGTTGCTTCAGTCATGTGTGACTCTTTGTGACTCTATGGACTGTAGCCTGCCAGGCTCCTCTGTCCATGGGATTCTCCAGGCAAGAATACTGGAGAGGGTTGCCATGCCCTCCTCTAGGGGATGTTCGTGACCCAGGGATCAAACCTGCATCTCTTACGTTTCCAACCTTGTTAGGTGGGTTCTTTACAACTAGTGCTACCTGGGAAGCCCAAGATTTACTGTATAGCTACATTAATCAAAATAGTGTGGTATTGGTGGAGCAATAGACACACAGATCACTAGAACAGAATAAAAAACTCATAAATTGATCTACAGAAATATGCTCAACTGACTTTTGACAATGTGAAAAATGGAAAATGACAGTCCTTAAAATGGAGAAGGCGATGGGACCCCACTCCAGTGCTCTTGCCTGGCAAATCCCATGGACGGAGGAGCCTGGTAGGCTGCAGTCCATGGGGTCGCTAAGAGTCAGAAACAACTGAGCGACTTCCCTTTCACTTTTCACTTTCATGCATTGGAGAAGGAAATGGCAACCCACTCCAGTGTCCTTGCCTGGAGAATCCCAGGGACGGGGGAGCCTGGTGGGCTGCCGTCTATGGGGTCGCACAGAGTCAGACAATGACTGAAGCGACTTAGCAGCAGCAGCAGCAGCAGCAGTCCTTCAAAAAAGATTGAGTTGAAGCAACTGGATATCTGAGGGCAAAAGTTTGACCTTGACCTCAATTTCACAGCTTATTATAAACAAACTAAGAAATGAATCATTGACCTAAGTGTAAAAAGCAAAACTGTAAAACTTCTAGAAAAAAAGTTATAGAAAAATGTGTAAAACGTGGAAACACAAAAGACCCCAAACAGCCAGCACAGTCTTGAGAATGAAGAGGAAAGCTGAAGTATCATACTCCCTGATTTCAAACTATACTACAAAGCTACAGTAATCAAAACAGCATGGCACTGGTACCAAAACAGACACATCGATCAGTGGAACAGAATAGGGAGCCCAGAAATGAACTCATGTATATATGGACAAGTAATCTACACTAGACAAGGCAACATACAATATACAAAGGGGAAAGGAAACTTCAATAAATAGTTTTGGGAGAACAGGACAGCTACATGCAAATAAATCAAACTGGACTAATCATACGATACATAAAAATAAATTCAAAATGGGTTAAAGAAACATGTAAGACCTGAAACCATAATATTTTAACAAGGAAACATAGGCAGCAAGCTATTTTGGATATGTCTCTTCAGGGAAGGGCAACATAAACAAATAATAAATCCGACTATGTCACACTAAAATACTTTTGCAAATTGAAGGAAGCTATCAACAAAATTGGAAAAGACTCTGATGCTGGGAGGGATTGGGGGCAGGAGGAGAAGGGGACAATCAAGGATGAGATGGCTGGATGGCATCACGGACATGATGGACGTGAGTCTGAGTGAACTCCGGGAGATGGTGATGGACAGGGAGGCCTGGTGTGCTGCGATTCCTGGGGTCGCAAAGAGTCAGACACGACTGAGCGACTGAACTGAACTGAACTGATCAACAAAATGAAAAAGCCACCTACTGAATGGGAGAAGATACTTAATACTTGCAAACGATATATGCAATAAGGGATCAAAAAGAGCACATCTAATTCAACATCAAAAAAACCAAATGGCCGAACTGAAAAATGGACAGAAGGCCTGAATAGATAGTTTTCCAAAGAAAACATGCAAATAACCAACAGGCACATGAAAATACATCCAACATCACTAATTATCAGGGAAATGGAAATCAAAGCTAGACTCGACATTACCTTACAATTCTCAGAATGGCTGCTATCAAAAAAGAGAACAAAAACCAAGTGGTGGTGAGAATGTGAAGGAAAGGAAGCCCCTATGCCCTGATAGAGGGATGGTAAATCAATATAGCCACTATGGAAAACTGTATAATGATTCCTCAAAAAAACTACAAATAGAATTACAATTTGACCCAGAAATCCCACTCCTGAGTACTTATCAAAAGAAAAGGAAAACAAAAACACAATTAGAAAAGTTTCATGCACCCTAGTGTTCATTACAACATTATTTACAATAGCCAAGATAAGAAGGTAAGAAGGTAAATCAAAGTGAATTGGACATGCTCAAGCAGGAGATGGCAAGAGCGAACATTGATATTTTAGGAATCAGTGAACTAAAATGGATGGGAATGGGAGAATTTAATTCAGATGATCTTTATATTTATTACTGTGATCAAGAATTCCTTAGAAGAAATGGAGTAGCCCTTATATTCACCAAAAGAGTCCAGAATGCAGTACTTGGATACAATCTCAAAAACAACACAATAATCTCAGTTCATTCCAACTCAAACCATTCAACATCACAGTAATTCAAGTCTATGCTTCAATCATTAATGTCGAAGAAGCTAAAGTTGACAGTTTTATGAAGACTTCCAAGACCTTCTAGAACTAACAGCAAAAAAAAAAAAAAAAAAAGTCCTTTTCATCATAGAGGACTGGAATGCAAAATCAGGAAGTCAAGAGATACCTGGAGTAACAGGAAATTTTGGCTTTGGGTACAAACTGAAGTAGGGCAAAGGCTGAGGTTTGCCAAGAGAACACACTGGTCAAAGCAAACACCCTCTTCCAACAACACAAAACAAGACTCTACATATGTACATAACCAGATGGTCAATACCAAAATTAGACTGATTAGATTCTTTGTAGCCAAAGATGGAGACATTCTATGCAGTTAGCAAAAACAAGACCAGGAGCTGACTGTGGGTCAGATCATGAACTCATTGTACAGGAGATGGTGACCAAAATTATCCCAAAGAAAAAGAAATACAAGAAGGCAAAAGTGGTTGCCCAAGGAAGTTTTACAAATAGCTGAGAAAAGAAGAGATGTGAAAGAAAAAGGAGAAAGGGAAAGATATACCCAACTGAATGCAGAGGGCCAGAGTGCCAGAGAATAGCAAGGAGAAGTAAGAAAGCCTTTTTAAATGAATAATGCAAAGAAATAGAGGGAAAAAAAAATAGAATGGGAAAGATCAGAGATCTCTTCAATAATATTGGAGATACCAATAACATTAGAGATGCCATCTTTCATGCAAAGATGGGCACAATAAAGACAGAAATGGTATGGACCTAAAAGAAGCAGAAGATATTAAGAAGAGGTGACAAGAATACACAGAAGAGATAATATGTAAAAAAAGGTCTTAATGACCCAGAAAACCATGATAGTGTGGTCAATCATCTGGAGTCAGGCATCCTGGAATGTGAAGTTAAATAGGCCTATGGAGGTATTACTATGAACAAAGCTAGTGGAGGTGATGGAATTCCAGCTGAGCTATTTCAAATCCTAAAAGACAATGCCATTATAGTGTTCCACTCAATATGCCAGCAAATTTGGAAAACTCAGCAGTGGCCACAGAACTGGAAAAGGTGTTTTCATTCCAAACACAAATAAGGGCAATGCCAAAAAATTTTCAGGCTACAGTACAATTTCACTCATTTCACAGGCTAGCAAGGTAATGCTCAAAATTCTTTGAGTTAGGTTTCAACAGTACTTGAACTGAGAACTTCCAGATATATAGGCTGGCTTTAGAAAAGGAAGAGGAGCTAGATATCAAATTGCCAACATCTATTGAATCATATAAAAAGCAAGGGAATTTAAAAAAAAGCCATCTACTTCTGCTTCATTGACTATGCTAAAACCTTTGACTGTGGATCACAGCAAACTGTGGAAAACTCTTATAGAGGTGGGAGTACCAAATTACCTTATCTGCCGACTGAGAAATATTATGCAGGTAAAGAAGCAACAGTTAAAACTGGACATGGACCAACTGATGCAGAATTGGGAAAGGAGTATGTCAAGCCTGTATATTGTCACCCTTACTTATTTAACTTCTATGCAGAATGCCAGGCTGGATGACTCACAAGCTAGAATCAAGATAGACAGGAGAAATATCAACAATCTCAGATGTGCAGATGTTACCACTCTAATGGCAGAAAATGAAGAGGAACTAAAGAGCCTCTTGATGTGGGTGAAAGAGGAGAGTGAAAAAGTTGGCTTGAAACTCAACATTCAAAAAACTAAGATCATGGCATCTAGTTCCATCACTTCCTGGCAAATAGGTGGGAAAAAAGTGAAAACAGTGACAGATTTTATTTTCGTGGACTCCCAAATCACTGCAGATGGTGACTGCAGCCAGAAAATTAAAAGACAATTGCTCCTTGGAAGAAAAGTTATACAAACCTAGACTGCATATTAAAAACAAAAACATCACTTTACCAACAAAGGTCCTTATAGTCAAACCTACAGCTTTTCCAGTAGTCATGTATGGATGTGCAAGTTGGACCATAAAGAAGTCTGAGTGCTGAACAATTGATATTTTGGAATTGTGATGCTGGAGAAGACTTTTGAGAGTCCCTTGGACAGCAAAGAGGTCAAACTAGTCAATCTTAAATGAAGTTAACCCTGAATATTCATTGGAAGGACTGATGCTGAAGCTGAAGCTCCAGTACTTTGGCCACCTGATGGGAAGAGCCGACTCACTGGAAAAGACCCTGATGCTTGGAAAGACTGAGGGCAGGAGGAGAAGTGGGCAACAGAGAATGAGATGGTTGGATGGCATCAGTTACTCATTGGATATGAGTTTGAGCAAATTCTGGGTAATACTGAAGGACAGGGAAGCCTGGCATGCTGCAGTTCATGGAGTTGCAGAGTCGGATGCGACTTAGTGACTGAACAAGGAGACGAGATGTGGAAGCAATCTAAGTATTCATCAGTAGATGAATGGGTAAGGAAAATGTGGTGAATATTACCAATGGGATATTAATCAGCCATAAGAAAGAATGAACTCTTTCCATTTGTGACAAATTGGTTGGATTTTGAGTATTATACTAAGTGAAAGAAGCTAAACATATACTGTATGATTTCACTTATATGTAGAATCTAGAAAGCAAAACAAATGAACAAACATAACAAAGCAGAAACAGAATCATAAATATAGAGAACAAACAGGTGGTTGCCAAAGGGGAAAGGGATGGAAGGAAAAAAGACATAGGTGAGCGACAGTGAGGTGCAGACTTCCATTTGCAAAATAAACGATTCGTGGGTATGAAGATAACTACGTGTATCTTTGAATGGTGACATCATAATTAGCGTTATCCTTGTTGATCACTTTGAAATGTAAAAGGCAAAAACAAAAGAAGAATTAAACCAATGGAAAATATATTATGTTTTTAATATGGAGACTTAAGATCATTAAAATATTAAAATATTAGTTTTTCATAAATTAACAAATGCACCAGATTTTGACTTGCTTGAATGTAACTGTTTTGAGTATGTGTGTGTGTTGGGGGAAGGTGTAATTTAAATAAGCTGCTTCTAAAATTTATATGAAAATTTTAAGCAAACAAAAACATCTAAAAATATTCTGAGGAAGAATCAGTTCAGTTCAGTCCCTCAGTCGTGTCTGACTCTTTGCGACCCCATGAATTGCAGCACGCCAGGCCTCCCCGTCCATCACCAACTCCCGGAGTTCACTCAGACTCACGTCCATCTTGTCCGTGATGCCATCCAGCCATCTCATCCTTGGTCGTCCCCTTCTCCTCCTGCCCCCAATCCCTCCCAGCATCAGAGTCTTTTCCAATGAATCAACTCTTCACATGAGGTGGCCAAAGTACTGGAGTTTCAGCTTTAGCATCATTCCTTCCAAAGAAATCCCAGGGCTGATCTCCTTTAGAATGGACTGGTTGGATCGCCTTGTAGTCCAAGGCACTCTCAAGAGTCTTCTCTAACACCACGGTTCAAAAGCATCAGTTCTTCGGTGCTCAGCCTTCTTCACAGTCCAACTCTCACATCCATACATGACCACAGGAAAAACCATAGCCTTGACTAGACAGACCTGAGGAAGAATAGTGGCAGGTAAATATCTCTATTAGGTAATAAAATATTTTAAAACAAATATGTAAGTGGAATAGAATTAAAATTCTGCATTATTTCCGTATTTCACATTGTGTCAGAGGACTTTTCATTTGCTCCAGGGAAGAGTAAGCCCAAAAGAATTCAGGAAAAAAAAAAGTCAACTGAATTTCAAAAAGTTTTTTTTTAATGCATAATGAAAACATTTGCCTGAAAAGCTGAAATAGTTTTTAACTTTAGTAAACTTTTCTAGAGAGGAAAGCTTATTTGAGTTTACAAAGAATAATTTTGAATATCAAAAGCCTAAGCACTAAAAGTACTTTGTATGTGAAACATATAATGTAAACTACTACAGAGTTAGGAAGGATTTAGGTTTTTCTGCTGAAATAAAATAAAGGTGTCTGGCTTTATGGAGGTGATAGCACTAGAATTAGCTGGTTACTGGGGAAGGCCCACTCTTGCACCTACTGGAGATGCCAGGTTTACCCTATTGTAAAGAAGGAGGGGAGGCATCTGATAAAGTAGAAGTGATGTGTCCCTCACTTCCCAGCCTCAGAAAGCATGTGACTGCTGGTGGAGCAGAAATAGGTGAGTGATACGTCCAAGAGGATGTCTTGGTGACCCCTCATCGTGTCCTTTTTACTCCATTATAGGGTTAAGGGTGCAACTAAATGTCCAAGTGCCCTCAAGTGCTTGGAGAGAGAGGGCCAGTGAGCTGAGAGTAATCACAAGGAAGATGAAGCAGGAACCACACTGTCTGAAGAACATGACAAGACCAGAGTCTTCTCAAAAGATACCAACAAGGATGACTACAAGGGTCATGTATCTATATTGAATCCAACATGGACAGATGGAAATGACCATGGATCAAGTTCCTCTTCTTCCCTGCTAAGAAAACTAGAAGCCTCTGTTACCAACCCAAGGTTCTTAGACTCCTTGCTACTGCTAAGTCACTTCAGTTGTGTCCGACTCTGTGTGACCCCATAAACGGCAGCCCACCAGGCTCCCCCGTTCCTGGGATTCTCCAGGCAAGAACACTGGAGTGGGTTGCCATTTCCTTCTCTTAATCAATAGAAATTGATAGGTCAGACAGGAAATTCAGGCAAGGCTTTATTGGGACTTGGGTTGCAGCACAAAGTAGTGAAAGCGAGTTAACAGGTTCTTTTGCTGGCTCCTAAGTCGGGGTGAGGTGGTGCGCTAGTCCTTTAAATAGAATGAGGCTAGGGGCAGACCTCTTGGGTCACGGCAGAGGAGTGGCTTAAGTGGTCTGCTCACCTCCTTGCTGGTGCTATGTGCAGGGATCATGCATAGGACCCTGCTTTTGCTCAACACTTTAGAAGTGGCAGTTGGGTTTTGATAGTTTTGTATTTTATTGTTCATAATTGCCTGACTGCTTCCCAGGTGGCACTAGTGGTAAAGAACCTGCCTGCCAGTGTAGGAGACATAAGAGATGTTGGTTCAATCCCTGAGTTGGGAAGATCCCCTGGAAAAGGAAATGGCAACTCACTCCAGTATTCCTGCTTGGAGAATCCCATGGACAGAGAAGCCTGGCAGGCTACAGTTCATAGGGTCGCGATGAGTTGGACATGACTGAAGCCACTTAGCACACACACAAGCCATGTGTGCAGCTATTTTTAGCTACTTATAGTCTCTTTGTATTTTGTTGTTGGAGGGGTTTGTCCAGGTGCAAGAACTGCAACAGTGACAGACTTTATTTTCTTGGGTTCCAAAATCACTGCAGATGGTGACTTCAGCTACGATATTAAAAGATGTTTGCTTCTTGGAAGAAAAGCTATGACAAAC
>SJYQ01002139.1:476331-520879 GCA_006410935.1 Redunca redunca
ACCCAGTATCATAGAAAAGTTACATAATGTCTTTGTGCTGGTTTTCTATTCTGAAAACAAATATAATTATGTTACCTTATATATTTATTGATAGGATTATATTAATATATGTAAATTGCAGAGTCTAGTACCTAGCATATAGTAAGCACATATAAAAAGTGTTAGCAACTGTTCTTATTAGTGGTAGTAGCTGTAGTACTGTCAGAGAACAAAAGATGAATGAGAGTCTCTGTCTAAAGGTAGTCTCAGTCAAGTTAGAGATATGAGACCAATGCAAAGAAAATGATTAAAGCGTTAAAAATATGCGACAACTCAAATATGTTAGCTTTTACATATTTGAAGGTTATCAACACTCATGAACATCTAGGTAGACTACGAATTAAAATTTTTTTTTAATTTTATTTTTAAACACAAAATAATTCTCAATAAACAGTGGCTAGATAAAATTTAATTTGAAATTGTATGGTGGCACTACTAGTGATAGCAATCTAAAAAGACACCTTGGTTGTGCTTGTCAGACTAGCAATTCTGTTTACCCAGGTTTCAGTTTCCATATGAGCTACTGACTTGATTACTGTTTGAGTAGACACTTTTTTATCTGGGCCTCTGTTTACTCGTCATTGATTGATGATATAATGGTGTGACATAATGAATTTTTTTTGTAAGTATATGAAAGGTGACCTGGCAAGGCTGAGGCTCTGGTGGAACTGAGTTAGAGGCTCCTAAATAACATAGGATATATGGTGAGCATATATCTTATGTATTGGACTTCCCTGGTGGCTCAGACGGTAAAGCGTCTGCCTACAATGCGGGAGACCCAGGTTCAATACCTGGGTCGGGAAGATCTCCTGGAGAAGGAAATGGCAACCCACTCCAGTATTCTTGCCTGGAAAATCCCATGGATGGAGAAGCTTGATGGGCTACAGTCCATGGGGTTGCAAAGAGTTGGACACAACTGAGCGACTTTTAAATAAGTAAGTAAGTCATGGTGAGCAAAAAAAAGCTGAGAAAGGTCAGTTTGTAAAATTCCTTACAACATAATTCAAGGACTAGGTTGATGATTCTACCCTAAGATTTTAATCTGACTTCAAGTGTCAGAGTATCTGAACATCAACCATGTGTGCAAGAGGCAGGAGGGATTCATGCTTAAACCCTACTTGGCAATTACTGTTTCTCTTCTGCCACTTACAAAGAGTCATTCTGCAAGATCTTGAGCCACTCTCCTTTGGCACCAGAGAACTGGACAGAGAGCATGATGTGTATCTTAGCAGGACCATGGCCAACCCTAACAGAACTTGAAATCAGACTTTTTACCCTAGAGATTCCTCCTAATAACCAAGGGAACTCTCTGCTCCCAAACATTAATCTTGGGATTAGGAAGTGAGCTGCCTGACTAATAAGGTCTCCAGGTACTCTGCTGTTTGGATTATGTGTCTTCTGCTATTGATCATTTGGGAGTAGTCAGTGCTCTTTTGGGGAAGGAGACCCCAGAGTTTGGGCAGACCATTTGCACATTATTAGGAAACCTCAAGCCACAGTTACTGCTTTGTGACTCAGTGAGAAGCTTCTTCCAGGAGTACAGGCTGTGAGAACCTAGAGGAAATTAATGTTCAGGAAATTAATTGTCTGTCCTTCACTTCTAATCTCAGGCAATGGAAGAGAGAGATAGGCATTGTTTCCTTCCTGTTCAGTACTTTTACATATTGCATCTTGGGAGGTATCTAAAGATCTGCCATTTAAGGGGGAATTCCAATTAAACTGTAGCTCTGCTCGGTAAGATGTTAGTGACCTTCAGATAAAAAGAAAAAAACTTATAGACTACTTGATAAAAGGGCAAATTTTTACACAGTGGTCTAAACTTAAACAATTGATAGGTTTAAATAACTATTAGGAAAGACAGTGATGATCTGGGAAACTTATAACTATTTAGTAAAAATCCATATCTATTATTGCAGGCATTCAAAGTTCCAGAGTGGGGGATGAGACTCTTGAACATGAACACAGCTTTCTAGAAGACCCAAAAAACATGCCCCTTGGTGAGTTTCATTTTCTGATATATAGAATATTTATTATAGTATATATTCAGTTATCACACAGCCAGTGATAAGTCTATACAAAGGGGAACATGATCTTTCCTAAACACTATTGTGATATCTGATTTAGGAAATGTGGATGTATAAACTAACATAGAGAAGAGGGATATAAGACTTCAAAGGCCTTCAGCTGGGTTCTGTACAAAAAGATTTTCAAAAATTTAAGCTCCATGAGGACAAGGACCATTCCTTGGTCATCTTTGCTTTCTGTATATTAGCACAGTACTTACACCTGGTGACTACTCAACACACAGGGCTACTGAAGAAATGGTTTTGTTTGGATTTGAAGCAACATTTTGCTATCCTTGGGAAACAAACAACAAAACAAAGCAAAAAAACAGGGAATGATGAGATTAAAAAAAGCTCTCTTCACTGAGACAAAATGCAAATAGTGTATTCATCCACGACTGAGTCAGGAGCAGGCTTTGTTTCACTTTGGTGGTGGGGACAGTCATTTACTTGAAATAAATAAAAGGTAGCAAAGACTCCACAGTCAAAGAAATTATCTGGATTTTGAGGTTTCTGTCCATCTGTACCTTCCCTATTTTTTGATCTTTCATGCTTCCTCCTACACCCTAGATGAGTAATCCTACTCTTGCCAATGTTTTTCATTTCCCCATCCCACTCTGCACCCCTTTGCTGACTGTTCTGTTAGAATCTCCCATATGATGGTGCTGGGGTTCAGTTTCTTAGAGTGTTAGCAATTAAGAGCTGTTTAATGGTCTGGAGGAGAGGGGAACAGAAATATTTTAGGCTACCAGCATGAGTAAGGTCTTCTGGCCAACAAAGTGAAATCAACTTATTCATCCTGAATAACCTGGATGAAGTTCAAATCAAATGTGTGAGTATAGTGAAAACTGATTTTATAGTGGTGAATTCCAAACTATTGCTTATAACCCAGAAACACAATCTGGAAGTTACAGATTAGTCTTAGATATATATTAGCTGAGGGGACTAACATGATCTAAGGGAGAAGTAAAATATTGGGCATCTTCAAGGAGATTAGAATCAAAGCTGAAAGTCTTATTGTACCCAATTCATACCTTTGTTGACACGGTACATATAACAGTGTATGTTCTGTTCAATGTACCTCAAGAAAATTTTTTAAAGAGCAAGAAAAAGACCATATGAACAATTGGAAGGTAAATAATAAAATTTATAAAATCAAGACTAGAATCACAGGCTTATTTACATACCCTAGAATGCTAGGTTTAAGCCTATCCACCCTATCCTGCTCTGAAGTATTTAAACTGGTTTAAATATTTAAATATGTGGAAAATAAAAAGAAGTACTAGGGAATTCCCTGGCCATCCAGTGGTTAAGATTCAGTACTTTCACTGCTGAAGACTCAGGTTCCATTGCTGGCTACAGAACTAAGATCCCGCAGAAGAAAGTACTAATAAAACTATTATTTATTAAAGGCTCTCCCTGTGTTGAGTACTGTATCTAACTCTTCTAATATATTAACTCATATAATACTTATGTCAACTTTGTGGAGCATTACTGTATTCAATATATAAATAAGTTTAAATATTATGCCTTAAATTTAGAGAGGCTAATGAAGGAATTTAGGGGTTTCCCAGGTGGCTCAGTGAGTAAAGAATACACCTCCAATGTAGGAGACAAATGTTTGATCTCTGGATCAGGAAGATCCTCTGGAAGAGGGCATGGCAACCCCTATCTGTATTCTTGCCTGGAGAATCCCATGGACAGAGGACCTGGCAGGCTACAGTCCACGGGATCACAAAGAGTCGTACATGACTGAAGTGACTTAGCACACACGTGTGTAGGAATTTGTGCAAGAAATCTCCATCAGCGGACTTCTTAAAAGAATGTTATGACAGCATTCAGGAGGAAGACTTGGACTAAGGTCAGCTGAAATAAAAGGGATTAATTAGGAAAACTTTTTTGAGGTTGAAAGTTGAGTGTTGGTAAGAAGCGTGGAGAGAAAAAGACAGTGGAGAGAATTTCAGGAAGCACTGTCTTCAGGAACGAACAGGAAAGGAATATAATTAGGATCTATCTTAGCTTCCTGGATGGCAGTAATGGTTAAACGGTGGGTAATCAGGAGTAGATATGGGTTTATGGGCAACGTTAACTCTGTTCGAGTATGGTCTCCAATCCTGAGTTCACATCGAGTAAGCATACTTCTATCTCCATCATAACTTGGAAGATACAATATTGAAATGAAAAATAGAACATCTGTTACAGAACATTTTCTCTGATTAAATGTTATATCTTTTCTCACACTAGGAAAACCTTTTCATACTTGAAGTGACTTGAAGGGGTAAGTTCATATTTATTTCATTCTCTCCTTGCCTTTGGCTAGAATTCAGGGAAATAAGCTAAATACCTGCACAGTCTTTTTGAGTCTTTCATGATCACAGTAGATTTTAGTGCAGGACTTAGAGAAGTAAAGCCTAGGACAAAGGGTTCTGAGAAGTCATCCTAGGATGCTTGCAGGACATCTGGTCTTGATACTGCATTCTGACAGTGTTGATAGAATATCAGTCGTGGGTATCTTTTGTCTTTCACTTAGATCACTGTTCACCACTGGATGCTGAAGGGGCTAAATCAAAAGTGCTGGAGGAGGACACTTGCTTTGGCCAGTTTATTTTTGACAGTTGAATGAGTCTAAAATGATATGTCACTATCTTGCCTTGCATTTCCCTGATTAATACTGAAATTTGAATATGTCTTCATATGTTTATTGGCTGTAAGTACCTTCTCTCCTGCAAAAAAAAAAAAGAGTGTTGGAGGAAGAACTTTAGAGCTGGGCTTCTTCCTGGACCTGAACTCACCTCTTCAATGGCTGGGTAATTATTTCTACAAATCTGCCTTTTGATGTGCCTCTCTTTTCTTTCTTAGATCTATTTCTGCCATAAACCCCAGGGTCCTGGGGTAAAACCTTTATAGTACTAAAGAAAAGAGGAGGAAAGTGATGGCTCTGAGCATGTGGTCTAACCTGAACACTGATGACTCTTGAGGGCTCAGGCATTGCTCAGAGAATGGACACACCCTTTCCTGAAGGCCTTGGTCCAGCCTTCTATCTTTCATGATTAATTCATCATACATTTCTTTCCTTTGCTGAGCTCTTTTAGATCTCAAGCTCCATCAATGCCAAAGCCAAACTCCACTTCTGTGGCTGAGTTCCTTTTTGAAGGTTTCTCCAGCTTTGAGTGGCAGCACAGGCTTGGTTTCTTTGTTGTCTTTCTAACTTTGTACCTGCTGACTCTCTCTGGCAATGCCGTTATTTTGACTATTATTTGCCTGGACCGTCATCTTCATACTCCCATGTACTTTTTCCTAAGCATGTTGTCCATCTCTGAGACCTGCTATACTGTGGCCATCATTCCCTGTATGCTTTCTGGCCTCCTGAGTCCTCATCAGGCCATTTCTCTCCAAGGCTGTGCCACTCAGCTCTTTTTCTATCTAACCTTTGGTATCAATAACTGCTTCTTGCTCACAGCCATGGGATACGATCGCTACATGGCCATCTGCAACCCTCTACGGTATTCGGTCATCATGGGTAAAGAGGCCTGTATCCAGTTGGCAACTGGGTCCCTGGGAATTGGCCTGAGTATGGCCATTGTCCAGGTAACGTCTGTGTTTGGCCTGCCCTTCTGTGATGCCTTTGTCATCTCTCACTTCTTTTGTGATGTGAGACCCCTGCTGAAGCTGGCCTGCACAGACACCACTATCAATGAGATCATCAACTTTTTTGTCAGTATTTGTGTCCTTCTTGTACCCATGGGACTGGTCTTCATCTCTTATGTCCTCATCATCTCCACCATCCTCAAGATTGCTTCAGCTGAGGGTCGGAAGAAGGCCTTTGCCACCTGCGCCTCCCACCTCATTGTGGTCATCATCCACTATGGCTGTGCCTCTATCATTTACCTGAAGCCTAAGTCCCAGAGTTCCCTGGGGCAGGACAGACTCATCTCAGTGACCTACACAGTGATCACCCCTCTGCTAAACCCTGTCGTGTACAGTCTGAGGAACCAGGATGTCAAAGATGCTTTGTGCAGAGCCATGGGGCGAAAACCCCTCTCCTCTCAGTGAGGAGAGTTGTGGAAGGCCTTTTCTCTCATTTCATAAACATATATTAATTTTAGTGCTGTTTTAGTAATGCTGCTAAGTATGGGATCAAGAATAGACTGAACTGGGTGCTAACACTGGAGGCTTCCATTTGAGTTAGTCGTGCTTCTCTGTGTTCTCCTGAAGAGAGGATAGGAAATGACTTATCATACCCTTAAGAATACAGGGAAAAGATTTATCTGCTTGGGTCATTCATACCCATATTCTGTCACACACTCGTGTATATATCTGAATATGTCCTGAGAATATGTTGGATTATACAACTACAATAAGACACAAAGTTCAGCAGAGTTCTAAAAGGCTAGTGAACAAAGTGCTTGGAAAGCACCTCAGAAAAACCTCTGTTGTGGTGGTTAAGGGCGTAGGAGCAATTTGTGCAAAATTTTATTTAACAAGTAAGTGTGGAGACACATGCATGTCCTTTTCTGCGGATGTTGAAGGCTTTTTGTAATCTGATTCCGCTGCTTGCTAATATCCCACCACAGCCTGAGGGCTCTTCAAATGGCAAACGAACAAACAAAAAAACCCACTCTCCAAGTGGATAGAACTGCCCTAACTGACTATTTCTGGAAATGAGGAGTACAAATGTGGTAATGCAAAAGATCTTCAGCTACTGAGAGCATAGAGGTGGGTTGTCCACCCCCAAGATGCCTAGGTAAAAACTAGTGAGAAAACTCCTTGGGAAAGGAGATCATGATGAACAGTTTAATGCTGTCCCACCTCCAACACAGGAGTGAAAGAGGATGGAGTCTGGGAGGAGCCAAGAAGAACCAGAGTTCCTTTTGTAGAGTAGACTGAAATCTTTGAAATAGTGTTATAAATGTAAGCACTTTAACTACAACTTCTGAAGTCTTTTATTAATGAGAAGAAGTCTGAAGCTTGATTTAATGAAAAAAATTTCCAGTCAGCTCCTAAGCTATCATGGTTTCCCAGCAGCTCAGTGGTAAAGAGTCTGCCTGCCAGTGCACCAGAGGCAGGTCTGACCCCTGGGTCAGGAAGATCCCCTGGAGAAGGAAATGGCAATCCACTGCACTATTCTTGCCTGGGGAATCCCACAGACAGAAGAACCTGGTAGGCTACAGTTCATGGGGTCACAAAAGAATTGAACACAACTTAGCCACTTCACAACAAAAACCACCTAAGCTTTCAGACGTTAATCTTCAGAAATTTCTTCTTAGATATTCCCAACTTAAAACCTGAGTTTAAAAAACAGCATTTTATGTCTGAGCATCATAGAAGGGGAAAGCGTATGCTCTGGTTCTCTCTCCCTCATCCTTTCACTCCACTCGGGCCTTCTATACTAAAGAACATATATAGCCTGCATTTCAAACCCAGCTTCTTCAGTCTCCAGAATCTAGCTGATCCCATGGGGTAATCCTGCAGAGGCAAAATGTCACTTGTTAGAGTGTCATGAAGTTAGCTAGGTGCCGAAAATGGGGCAAACCAATGGAAAATAACAGATCTTCTAAGTCAACTTAACATATCTAGCTTTGCTGAAAAACACTGGTGTATAAAATATGACCAGAGATAAAAGATAAAAAATATCTTTGCCTTGGTGACCATATTTTTAGAAATGACAGAGTCAGTTTATTTCTGTTAGGATAGCCAGAAAACAGTTATAATTTTTTTCTTAGTAGTTCTGTTTAGTATAGATAAAACTGTTAGGTAAAGATCTGATGGCCGGTGTCACACTCACTTCAATTTGAAATTGAATTTGGTAGCTGCTCTGGTGTGGCCCCTTCAGGACCCACACATCTATTTCCCTAGCTGCTGGAAATGTCTTGGGCTGACAGCTTGCAGTTGAGTCCCACTGCAGGAACTACCATGCTAAAGAACTGCCATCTCCAGAGTCACAGCCCCTTCCCATGGGTAGCCTTTCCAATGACTCATCTTTTTCAGGGTATAAAGACTGGCGCCCTTTCCTCAACTTAGGACAGCTATGAAGGGTACTCTCAGATTCCAGAATTCCTATCTGTGAGATGATTTGAGGTTTTTGCATGACTCCATCACGTTTCCACTTTATGCTGACAGCACTCCCTAATAAATTTCCTGCTTTCAAATCTCTGTTTCCTAGAGATCACAGTCTGAAACATTCTAGGATCCCATTTCTAGAACAGTGGTTGGTCAACAGAGACTCCAAATTTTCAGCCTTGATATCAGCTAGTGAAGATAGAAGATCAGTGGTTCCTATATTTTAATTTTAAAAAGATGTTAATTTTCAAAAATTTAATCCTATTAATTGAATGGCATTTGCTTTGGTTCAGCTTAGTCTGTGGCAGTGCAGTATTACCTTGTTGCAAACTGGTAAATAAATAAATAAAAATTAGCATTTTTCTCAGAATCTACGGGAAGTCATTTCTTGGTCTTCAAAAATTTCTCTGTAAGCAAGTTCAATTTCACTGCATTCCTTACCTTGCAGTGAGATTACTGACTTCTCTCAGCGATAGTTCAAAACTTGAAAATAACAGGAAAAACGGGAAAGTCTTCAAGAAGGGAAAGATTGTGGATGCTGTAAGTGATATATGCAAGTGGCTTTAACAGTGATCCTGGGCACAGTTACAGAGTAAAAGACTTGTGCTGGAATGTCATGGAAGCTGATAAGGCATCAGCTGGGAACTGGGGCTTGGTGACTAACTGCCCAGGGCTGGGTAGACAACTTAAGGCAAGGAAATAATACTACTCTCTGAGGTTTTCTGGGGACCCAGGCTGGCAAGTGCCTCTGCCATTCTCAACATAAAGCTCCCGTTTCTGACTTCAAGGAGATGTTCTGTTCTTCCATGTTCCGTTTAATGAAAAGAGAGAAAGAGCAGAGACTTTCTTCAAGTATTCAATTTCCTGAAATACTCACAAGGTGTATCTTTTCTCTGTTCCTGCTCCTGAGGGCCGTGGAAATTTGTCTTCCACTGGCCAGTAGCAAGGAGCTACTGACTTGATATTCAAAAACAAATTTCTTATTATTGGGAGTTTGTGACAGTTTATGGCAGATAATTTGGAACAGCAATCATGGGAAAGAAATTTGCTTTATGAGCTAGTCTAGACCATTATGGTAAGAGATTGGGGGTAACAGAGGGTGAGGCTGGGATGAACTATTTCTATCTAATCATTTGGTGACATTCATACTATCTCTCTGTCACAGATAAATTATATATATATNTTAGGACAGCTATGAAGGGTACTCTCAGATTCCAGAATTCCTATCTGTGAGATGATTTGAGGTTTTTGCATGACTCCATCACGTTTCCACTTCCCCTTCTACCTTCATCCCTCATGGGTGTTTATGCTGACAGCACTCCCTAATAAATTTCCTGCTTTCAAATCTCTGTTTCAGACTCTGTTTCCTAGAGATCACAGTCTGAAACATTCTAGGATCCCATTTCTAGAACAGTGGTTGGTCAACGGAGACTCCAAATTTTCAGCCTTGATATCAGCTAGTGAAGGTAGAAGATCAGTGGTTCCTATATTTTAATTTTAAAAAGATGTTAATTTTCAAAAATTTAATCCTATTAATTGAATGGCATTTGCTTCGGTTCAGCTTAGTCTGTGGCAGTGCAGTATTACCTTGTTGCAAACTGGTAAAAAAATAAATAAATAAATAAAAATTAGCATTTTTCTCAGAATCTACAGGAAGTCATTTCTTGGTCTTCAAAAATTTCTCTGTAAGCAAGTTCAATTTCACTGCATTCCTTACCTTGCAGTGAGATTACTGACTTCTCTCAGTGATAGTTCAAAAATAGAAAATAACAGGAAAAACGGGAAAGTCTTCAAGAAGGGAAAGACTGTGAATGCTGTAAGTGATATATGCAAGTGGCTTTAACAGTGATCCTGGGCACAGTTACAGAGTAAAAGACTTGTGCTGGAATGTCATGGAAGCTGATAAGGCATCAGCTGGGAACTGGGGCTTGGTGACTAACTGCCCAGGGCTGGGTAGACAACTTAAGGCAAGGAAATAATACTACTCTCTGAGGTTTTCTGGGGACCCAGGCTGGCAAGTGCCTCTGCCATTCTCAACATAAAGCTCCCGTTTCTGACTTCAAGGAGATGTTCTGTTCTTCCATGTTCCGTTTAATGAAAAGAGAGAAAGAGCAGAGACTTTCTTCAAGTATTCAATTTCCTGAAATACTCACAAGGTGTATATTTTGTCTGTTCCAGCTCCTGAGGGCCATGGAAATTTGTCTTCCACTGGCCAGTAGCAAGGAGCTACTGACTTGATATTCGAAAACAAATTTCTTATTATTGGGAGTTTGTGACAGTTTATGGCAGATAATTTGGAACAGCAATCATGGGAAAGAAATTTGCTTTATGAGCTAGTCTAGACCATTATGGTAAGAGATTGGAGGTAACAGAGGGTGAGGCTGGGATGAACTATTTCTATCTAATCATTTGGTGACATTCATACTATCTCTCTGTCACAGATAAATTATATATATATGTTAAAAGACATCTTTATAACTGCCATATTTGGAGGGTCCACAGAGTACTCAAGATCCAACTATGTGTTCCACAGTCCCTACAGAATAGATGTATGACTATCGGGAAGAAAAAATGTGGAAATAAATGGTAGACATAAGTCTGATACAAGCCTGAAATTTAACTATGTGGAAGAACACAGTGAAAGGAGAGAACAGTATGTGGAGAATGAAAGAAAAATTCACACTGGAGCTTCTTGGGAAATGTGTTCTGAACCTTTGTGCTGGAGAGTCACCACATAGAGCCGGGTTCCCATGTAATGATAGACAAAATGTCTGGGCTGAAAGGGAGCTTAGAGACCACCTAGTCCAAACCTCCCTTGTTACAAAGAAGAAATGGAATCTGAGACTGACAAGAATTTGCCCCAGTCACACAGCTGGTTATCAATAGCTCGAACTTCCAGGTCTGTGCTCAGTCCATAGTGCTTGCAAGCTGGGGTGAGAATGTAAATGGAAGTAAAAATGAAGTATTAACAGTCAAGACTCAGAAAGATGTATCTAAAGCTTATAGAGCCTAGACGATCCATGTTCAATCTCTTTCATTTCTTTTGGGTCACTTAGCCTCAGATCAAATACAGGAGCAAGTAACTTGCTCTTCAGCCTGATGCATAGCTGTGTGTAAAACACCATGAGACTGGATGTTGTTAATGAATGTTCTGTATGACTCTGGTCCCAAGGCTGTAACTATAATACACTTTCTATCTTTTCTTAAATGTAGGGGAATATCTAGGAATAGCAGCAAGGAGCTTCCTATAGGGACTTTTCCTGGCCTGTTGTTGCATAAAAAATCCCTTCTTCACCCATAAAGCCTCTTTACACAAAGCCAAGTGCCACAGACCTTTCCTGGGAATCTGGTCACTGTCTCTCTGCAATTATTAAAAACAAAAAAAAGCATGGACAGTGTTAAGGAGGTTCATACCAGTGTTAGGGCTCAATGTGGGCTGTCTCTAAATATGCCACGATGACATATTGAATATTTTGAATTTAAAGTTACTTAAGAAGCAGGGTGGATGGATTTGGGAGTTTGGGATTAGCAGATGCAAAGCATTATATATAGGATGGATAAACAACAGGGTCCTATTATATGACAGAGGGAACTATATTCAATATTCTGTAATAAACCATAATGGAAAAGAAATGAAAATGAATGTGTATATATATATAACACTGAGCTCAGCCCAGTACTCTGTGAGGACCTAGACAGGTGGGATGGAGTGAAGGGATATATACAACTATCCTCCAATTAAAAATAATAAGAAGAAGGAAACCTTGTTTCTTCTTTTATTTAGTACCTCGAGCCCAGTCTCTGTTTAGATTCTTCATGAATTGAGCACTCCAATCCTAAACTTCTCTGTCCTGTCAATTCCTTTCAAATGTATCATTTCTTTGTCTAAAAAGTACAAAGGTTGCCTGCTTTGGCCACTTGTTAGGTCCCATTTCTATGCGACCTCTGAACACATGAATTAAAGTTTCTTTCTTTTTCTCCTGTTAATTTGTCTTGTGTCAACTTTATTATTAGTTCAGCTACAAGAACTCAAGGGGATGAAAGGGTTTCCCTCATGCCAACAGCAGATACCTATATTAAAAAAAAAAAAAAAAAGCTTTAATAATTTCTCTATTCTTTATGACCCCTTTGGAGAAAATGGGACTTGTTAGTCTTATGAATATTTACAAACATTCCACCTAGTTCACTTCCTTATGTTTTTAATTGTTCAAAAAAAAAAAAAAAACAGATAAACTAAAGGTGCTCTGATCTCCCATTTCCTGTTGTGAACTCCTGGTCATCACCAACAGTACCTTGCTCTCTTTTCTAATGCTTTCCCCAAGGCCGCATATAACTGTCTCCATGAGAAGAGGTGGGGCAGGGGTGGGAGAGAAAAAAGACTGGGACTTTGTTTGAGATCTTATTCAGTCTTGCACTTTTTCATTGTGAGAGTTATTATTATGTGTGAGTCTCTCTACGATGCTTAGTTCAGGTACTGTAAGAGATAAGCAAGATTTAATTTGGGGAGATAAGAGAGGAGTGAAACAATCACAGGGAACTCTTAGATGGAGCCTCATCCCCAGAATTCAGGGGCTCAAGTCTGCCCCAGATTCTGCCAAGAGCTAGAAGTTCATGTGATAGTAAGTGAAGAGAGAGCATAAAAATGATCAGCTTCATCAGCACATCCTTCCTTGTCTTCTCATTCATAGGTCAGACTTACAATGGAGAGAACATTACAAAAGAGAACATTTCTTATCTAGGACTTATGCCTCAAAACTAGCAAGCCTTGAATACTTAAAAGTGTCACATTACATGGTTTCATACTTTTATTCAAGTTGTATATCTCTTTTACAGATGCTAATAAATGAATCGATTCATTTCTTTACTTATATAAATGATGCTTATTGAGGACTTCCTATTACATGCCACTCGATCAGTTTAATGAAGCAGTTCTATAAAACCATGAGCTTTTTCTATGTACCTTGTGAGTTGTCTTTGACAACTGAGAAGCATTTACTAAAGCCAAAAAGAAATTGTTATTGCAAAGGTTTCTTGAGGAGTGACATCAGTTCCCTCGGGGATCTGGTTTAGGCTGTGGGTCCATAAATCTGTTGCGTTTTCTGATTCTCTTCATCTTCAAGAGTAACGTGAACTGCTGCTGGGTCGAGATAAGCAACCCTGTGTCCACAGCAAACAGAATCACCACCAACAATGGGATAAGAAACTGTAGCCAGAAATAGTTGCTTTGAGTGTACTCTAGATCTAATAAGAAACATAACTCAAATTAGAAATTGAAAAGTGAGGTTAAAGTCTTCATCTTCCCTAAAAGACGGATCCAACATGGTCCTTCACCTTCCAGCATGAAATGACATCCAGGAGCAGAGACAAAACACTCACAGGTTTGGGTTCCTCAGTCTGTGCCCTCTGAAGCCCTAGGGAGTCCTAAGTATTTCCCCCACAGTCCCTTTCTAATGGCTTGTCTGGCCAATATGCCTAGTGGGAAAGGTCATAGGAAAGATGATCCCTTCCTTGGAGCCTCACGAGACCAGTGTCCACATAGGACATGGAGGTGGGAAGCAGATAGAGTAAGGGTAGGGGGTCACCAGTGCCTGATTTCTCAAACAGTCATCATTCATTGCATGTCTGTTGGGTGAAATTAAGATATTGGGCTAGCTCATAAATATTAATAAGTTGGCTTCCCAGGTGGCTTAGTGGTAAGGAACCCACCTGCAAATGCAGGAGGTGGAGGAGACCCAGGTTTGATCCCTGGGTTGGGACAATCCCCTGGAGGAGGAAATGGCAACCCACTCCAGTATTCTTGCCTGGAAAATCCCATGGACAGAGGAGCCTGACAGGCTAAGTTCATGGGGTTGCTAAGAGTCAGACACAATGGAGCGACTGAGCAAGGCAAGCAAGGCAATAAGTAAATTGCCTTTCAATTCCACTGTTTCGTGATTCTGCTATTTTATTTACAAAATAGTGATTTTTTGTGATTTTTCTAGAATTGTAGAACCCTAGAATATTGTAGCCAGAAATTACTCACAGGTCACCTAGACTGGTGACTCTCAACACTAGCTGCCTATTACCATTACCTGGAAGAGCTTTTAAATATTGATGTCCAGGCCTCATTCCAAGCTAATTAAGTTAGAAGCTCAAGGGATAATATACAGACATCAGAATTTTTTTTTTAATTCTCCAAGGAATTTTAATGAAGTTTAGTCCAAACCCTTTATTTTACGGATAAGGATACCGGAAGCACAGAGAAAATCAAACAGGTCTCAAATTAGTTAACAGAGAACTACCATTAGAAAGTAATTGTGGCTTCTGGTCTCATATTTTTTAGATTTTGGCATGAGCAAAGTGTACCAAGCAAATGTCTTATTTCCTCATTGCAAAGCAAATATTTTAAAGGCTCCTTCTTTTATATGAAATTTGGAAATGGCAGCCTTTCATTGACTACAGAGGCAGCCTGCCTGACTATTCTTTCCATATCAAGCCCTCTTTCTCATCTCCTAATTCACAGGCACACAGCCTGTTGACTTGGTTTCCTTTCCCATCCCTCATAGGCTAGAATAGACTCTTCAAGCTATAAAGAGTTTGTTCCTTCAACTTTGAAACTCTTTTTCTATTTGATAAATGTAAGTTTCTCCCTAGAAGCAATAGATGACTGCTTGACTAGTATTCAACCGTTTAAAAATCCATTTCACAACTATTGCATTTAACATCTATAAGCATTACATAATGTGAGAAGGTATTACTGTTGCCATTGAACAAGAAAGGAATCTGAGACAGAGATTAAGGGATATACTCTACCCCTGGTCTCCTCATTGCAAATCTAGTAGACTTTTCAGGGAATCACAGTTGCCTGCATTCTATAGCTTCAATTGCATTAAGCTCAAATGTTCTTTCTCCTTTCCCCTGCTATGGACTCGTTCCCTTTCCTTCACCAACTTACGTTTTTTTACTATAATCCTGAGTTTATCAGAGGTGTAGTTGAGCTTCTGAATTCTGCCCACGCAGTAATAGATGCCACTGTCCCTTTCTGTGACATTGGTGATGGAGATGTTGTGGTTCTCATACCAGTACTTGAGAGCTCTGTTATCCTTGTAGTAGATTACCTTGAAGGCATTCAGATTCTTCCAACTGTGGCACCTGAGGAAGAGGGACTCACCCTCTACCATCACCTCAGCAGAGGCCTGAAGGATCAACCAGTCTGAAGAATATTCAGTAAGATATTTATTTAACAATGACAGATAAAATAAAATAAAAATAAGATTAACAAAAAAGATCATGCAGAGAGTGCGTATCAGAAACCTTTATCATTAACCCATTTCTTGGCTCATAAGGTCAATAAAAAGGAAACACAAAATAATGCTTAAAGCCTGTCTCCTCTGTTGATAAATACTCTCTCCTCCTGAAAGGTAATTCTGGGGCCACAACATCGCTGACGCTTCTGATAAGCCCACCCATAGGAGGTCTGAAGCCCATTATCCCTTTCAGCTCTATTGTTGCACTTGGTCACTAAAGGGGAAATAAACCTACTCTCCCTGGAGAGTCCTAGCCTAGTAGAGTTGTCCTCTCTAAACTTATAGGTACTTCCCTGTTCTATTAATCACAGTAAGCCTCCAGCTTCCTCAGAACATGCATCACAATTTGAATTAATTATTTGTGTAACTATTGACTGGATGTCCATTTCTTCACTGGGCTCTCTACTTCAGAGGTCAGGAGCATGTCTGTTCCTTTCGTCATATCTCTAGTGCCTAATAATACCTAGGAATTGGTAGATTCTCAATGAATGTTTGCCAATAATGAGTCAGTAAAATATAAGAGTCAGGTTGTATGGCTAATGTCATTTTAAGAACTCAAAATTTAGAATAGAAACATGTCTAGGTTGCATAAGCATATTTTATTTAGGAGCAATCCTTGAGGACTTTTCTAGAATCTACTCCAAAAAAATAAAGAAGCTATTTTACACTGCTTTAGTTTCTACTTAGAATTTGTACACAGATGTTGAAACATCTCTTTTCACTCAAGAGAAAAAATACAAAATATGCTTAAACTTTAAAAATATGTATATTTAAAACCATAAAACAAAATATAACTGACCTAGCTGTTCAAATGAAATCATTACTTTGTTCACTGAACATTTACAAAGTAATCCACATATGCTTGAGCACACTGTACTAATTGTTGACGGTAGGAGAGTGATGAAGCAAACATAAGATTTGTTCTTAAGTAAAAGTAGAGTACATGAGGAATGTAAAGAGATAGCTTTCAAAATAAAGAGTACAACTTACTACTTTACCATATGGAAAAGAGATAGCCAAGGGGAATTTTGCTCTATGTTTCAGGAAGCTCAAACAGGGGCTCTGTATCAACCTAGAGGGGTGGGGTGGGGAGGGAGATGGGAGGGAGGTTCAAAAGGGAAGGGATATATATATATATATATATATACATATACTTATGGCTGATTCATGTTGAGGTTTGACAGAAAACAACAGAATTCTGTAAAGCAATTATCCTTCAGTTAATAAATAAGTAAATAAATAAGAGAGTACAACTTAATATTCAGGTCATGACACATGGAAATGGCAAAGTAACTCTTTAAATCAAAGAGCTCTTTGTAATGTTCACATATCCAATATGCCATTTGACCACGTAATATGCATCTGTACTCAGGTAGAGAAGATAGAAATGAAACAGCCTAGCAGAGTAACATTGGGAGGTTGCTAGAATATTGAAAGAAGGCAGAAGGGCAGATGGAGCAGAGGCCGAAGAACAGAGATGGACCTCTATGTGGAAAGAGACCTTGAGTTCAACCTTGCTTCTCTAAGCCTTGGAATAACTTGCTTTCTCCCCATTTTCAGATGGGCCATTCCGCACATGAGAGAATTGATATTTCTGTAACCCCGGCACTTACCACTGATGACGTTTAGGTACACAGGTTCACTAATGGCAAATCCTTTGATGCGGCATTGGTATTCCCCACTGTCCTGCATGCTTGCTTTCACAAGGTCCCATCTTGAATTTGTCACTTTCAAAGTGGTTCCGTTGTGGATCCACACAGAGGGCTCATCTTCAGAGGAACTGTTCGCACCGCATGTAAGAGTCACAGTCTCTCCTCTAAATATTTTTCTAAATGGTGGATTCAAGGACACCTTAGATTTCCAGATGGCTTTGAGAAGAACAGATTGTGGAAAGGGATATGGAAGGAGGGAAAATATCATTGAAATCTGTTCAGCTTCCAGAGTACAGACATAATAATAGTCAATCAATGGTCAATCTACCCTTAAACTGTTGGTGATAAGAAACTATCCTGAGTCTTAGGATTAAAGGAAGGAGGAAGGAATCTTGTGGTCCCACCTAGGGACCCTAGCTCCCAACCTGGGAAAAAAACAGGACATGAATGTAAGATATCAAAAAACAAAAGAGGATAAGCCCTCTAATTTTCTTGATTCCAATTTCAGTATCTGTAAATGAGGACTGAACTCTCTTTTCAAGCAGAGATTATGTCTGAGATGTTCATACATAGTTCAGCACAATGACTACTACATAGTGAGTATTCATTAAGTATTTATTGAGTTGATGAATGAGTGAATAATGGATGAATTAAGGTAGTGGACTAAATGAAATACATGGCTTCTCCCAGCTCTAAATTTTTATGACTGTTTAATTGTGAGTGAATAGGGAATGGAAATTATATGTCAATTTTGGAAGGTACTGAGAATCACCAAGAGGGTCAGCCTTAAAAGGCTTTCAAGAACAAAGAGATGTGGTACAAATTTGAATGAAGACTTCAGAAGTGGCCAGGTGGTGATGAGGAAGAGGTGATATGTTCAAAAGAGAACTAGACTTGGATTTAAGGGACTTGCGTTAGAATCCAGTGCCTTGTTGGCCATGTAACCTCCAACAAATTACTTAATCTGAGTTTCAGTATCCTCAATTATAAAATGGCAATAATAATAACAGGGATGATGATGTAAGAATTAAATGTTTATATCATAGTATCTGGAGCAGAGGCTGAGACAGATGCTCAGCAGACATGATTGTTTGCATAAAAGAGGAAAGGGTGACTTGAGAAAATGAAATGCTGTGTGGGAAGCTTTTGAATGGGGAAGAGAAGGAAGACAAGGCAGGTGGAAGTGTGATAGACAGGGAAGAGCAGATTAATAATCATTAAAAAATAGATGATGGGATGAAGGGAAAGGATGAAGGGTGGGCAATTTCCAGACACACTGAAATACTGAGAGAACAAGGACAGAGGACTCACCTGCTGACATGCCATCTGGAGCTGCAAAGTCCAGAGACAGTAAGTTAGTATCTGACCCCAGACTTCTGGATACCTGAAGACTGGGATCTGGTTATGATGCTGAGGTCTACATCCATGGAGTTTTAAGGGCCAACCATCTTTTCAGGACTCTGTTCAAGGGAGAGAAGGAGCTTCTCTCCTTCCTCTGCTGTCCCTCCTTTACCCTCTAGGAAAAGCCAGCTTGATAGCAAGGACCAGACTTGCAGTCCGGCTGCCTCCTTAGACGATGCCCAACGCCCCTTCTTCTGCTCTCCAGCTCATCCGCCCTACAGAATCCCCAGGAAATGACCCACAGTTTGCTCATAACCTAGAAAAAGTCAGCAATAAAATTGTCAACTTTCCCTCACCAGCCGCTCCCGCAATCTGTTCTGGCCCCTTCAGAGGGGCTGGTAACTCTACTTACAGAAAAGCAGCAGAACGATCCACAGCAGGGCAGGGGCTCCCGTGGGAATAGTAGGCATCTTCTCCGTGGCCTCCAACTGAGCTGCAGAGATCCAGGGCCTTAGAATAAACTTGAAAGTAAAAAGGAGAAGGAAACGTTCTCTGTGTCATATCTGGTTAACGCATCAGCTGCACCTAGGTTTGCTTCCTTCTCTGGAGATAACATTCAGAGTGGTGCTTAAAAGGGCAATTATATATATATAGTTTTAAAATCATTCATTGATTTTTTTTTCTTTTTTTGATTGCACTGCACAGCATTCAGGATCTTAGTTCCCCAATAAGGGATTGAAACCATGTCCCTTGCAGTGGAAATGGATGCAAAGTCTTAACCACTGGACCACCAGGGAGGTCTCCAGGGCAATTTTATATTTAGCCCAATACTCTCCATTCCACCTCCGTGTACACACCTGGAATCTAGTGGGAGAGAGGCAGAGGGGGCATGCAGGAACAAAACTTTCTTAAACTATCAACATATAGTTATTTTGTTTGCAGCTTAGAAAAGTGGAGTGCAGAGGAGAGAAGAATAAAAATAACAGTTAATTATTCACCTAATATAGGTCAGGCACTATGCTAAATACACCTTATATTTCATTCATTTCTCAAAACAATTCTATGAAGAGGTACCATTGTTATCTACATTTTATAGAAAGGAAAATTGGAGCTTAGAGAGGTAAAGTCATTTTTCTTAGAGTACTCCCTAGTAAATGGCTAACCTGGGACTCAAACATTTGAAAAATCAAATCCTACAGTAAGACTCACAGTCACGATGATCTCCTGTTTATGCATGTCTACAAGTATGGCCAGAATTCTAGCTGAAATTCTGTTGTGGTTCTCCAGAGTTACCAACCCTCTTGTTACCTAATTTCCTGTTCATCCATTAGTGCACAAATCCACAAATTTTCATCTGCTTCCCTGATGACCCACTGTCCGACTAGCCAAATTGGAGATATTTTTGGAAACTCCTTCTCTCCATGGGTCCTGATGAGGTCTACAACACAGGAAGGCAGGTGTTAAACCATAACTTACAGGGAACTCAGTAATATAATTTATTTAATTTTATTGCTCCAGCTTTTGTCCATTTTTATGTTTCTAATCCTCTAGCCTGATCACCCTTTCTCCTTTAAATTCACATTTGTTTTCTTCCCTCCAGGACCTCAATGACTAATTTTTAATTCTAGGTCAGAATTAGTCACCTTCTTCCAGGATTTGATATTGATAATGATACTGGAGATAATACCTCTATAAATATCTACACTGGCTTGCCCTCCACAAAGTCTTTTTCATGTATGGTATTATTATTTGGCCCTTGCCAAAGCTCTGATATAGCAGAGGCAGTATGAAGTCAGCAAGGTCCCATTCTATCATGCCAGCTTTTGCATGCTGACTTTTATTTTTTAATATATATAATTATTTGTATTTATGTATGCATATCCTGTGCTGGGTTCTCATTGCTGCACGTGTTTTCTCTAGCTGTGGCAAGCAGGGGCTACTCTGTAATTGCAGTGCAACGGCTTCTCATTTCGGTAGCTGCCCTCGTGGTGGAGCATGGCCTATAGGGCCTGAAGGCTTCAGTAGTAGCTGCCTATGGGCTCAGCAGTTGCAATTCCTGGGCTCTAGAGCACAAACTCAACAGTTGTGGCCCACGGGCTTAGTTGCTCCTCAACATGTTGGGTCCTCCTGGACCACATATCAAATCTGTGTCTCCTGCATTGGCAGGAGTACTCTTTACCACTGAACCACCAGGGAAACCCCACCAATTGTTGAATTAAGACTAATGAATTAAACATAAAGTCGCTGCACATAAAGATCTAACCAAAGCTTTCAGCTTCTCTGAAATTAGACAATATGAGTCTACAGATTCCTAAACAGAAAGTTTCAGATAAGAAAGATTGTGACCAGTCCCAGGTTGTGCAATATCTTAGTGACAGATCTTTAAAGAAAGCAGAGAGTTATTTTGGAAAGTGTAAGTATTTAAAGATCTGAATTCAAATACTCCTAAGTACTTATGTGGTTAGGGTTTGCCTATAAAATAGAGACAATGATGATATCCAGATCATGTCCTTATTATGTGGTTTAAGAAGGTAATAAATGTGTAAAATGCATTGAACAGCATCTGGTATGTAAAAGATGCTCCATAAATCTATCTTTCCCCTCCTTTATTGTTGTTGTTGTTGTTGTTCAGTTGCTAAATCAGGTCTGATTCTTTGTGACACCATGGACTGCAGTGCTCCAGGCTTCACTATCTCCAGGAGTTCACTCAAACTCATGTCCACTGAGTCGGTGAGGTCATCCAGCCATCTCATCCTCTATAGCCCGCTTCTCCTCCCGCTCCCAATTTTGCCCACCATCAGAGTCTTTTCCAGTGAGTCGGCTCTTCCCACTAGCTGGCCAAAGTATTGGAGCTTCAGCTTCAGCATCAGTCCTTCCAATGAATATTCAGGGTTGATTTCCTTTCAGATTGATTGGTTTGATCTTATTTGCAGTCCAAGGGACTCTCAAGAGTCTTCTCCAGCACAATTCAAAATCATCATTTCATTGGTGCTCAACCTTCTTTATGGTCCAACTCTCACATCCGTACTACTGGCTACTGGAAAAATCATAGCTTTGACTATACAGACCTTTATCAGCAAAGTGATATATCTGCTTTTTAATACATGGTTTAGGTTTGCCATAACTTTTCTTCCAAAAAGCAGGAGTCTTTCAATTTCATAGCTATAGTTACCATCCATGGTGATTTTGGAGACCAAGAAAATAACACCTGTCACTGTTTCCATTGTTTCCCCATCTATTTGCCAGGAAGTGACGGGACTGGGTCCCATTTATTACCATTATTCAATAAAGACTCAGGAGAAACATGCATTTCAACAGGACTAAGGCTATGGTTTTGCCAGTGGTCATGTATGGATGTGAGAGTTGGACTGTGAAGAAAGCTGAGCGCCAAAGAATTGATGTTTATGAACTGTGGTGTTGGAGAAGACTCTTGAGAGTCACTTGGACTGCGAGGAGATCCAACCAGTCCATCCTAAAGGAGATAAGTCCTGGGTTTTCATTAGAAGGACTGATGCTAAAGCTGAAACTCCAATATTTTGGCCACCTCATGTGAAGAGCTGACTCATTGGAAAAGACTTTGATGCTGGGAGGGATTGGGGGCAGGAGGAGAAGGGGATGACCGAGGATGAGATGGCTGGATGGCATCACCAACTTGATGGACATGAGTCTGAGTGAACTCCGGGAGTTGGTGATGGACAGGGAGGCCTGGCGTGCTGCAGTCCATGGGGTCACAAAGAGTCAGACACGACTGAGTGACTAAACTGAACTGAAGGCAATCAGCAAATACATAGGATGTTTTACTTGATAACCAGTATGTTATGCTGATATAATTTATGTAGATAATCTCACTCTCCCCATAGTGATGAAAAAGAGAGTATTATAGGAAAGAATAGAATGGAAAAAAAATTATTTGGGGAAGAGGAGGAGAAAGAAATGGGGAAGATGCAATTTTTGAGGCGTTGTCAGAAGGCAGTACATATATGAACATACCAAGATCCTAAAAGAGACAAAGACTGAATCTGTTTCACCACTTTGTTGAGAGTTTGTCCAGGAGAGTTACCAGATATTATTTTACCCTGGGGCAGCAATTCTACAATAAAATTATCCTTTGGAGACAGTCACTTTGTGACTCGAAAAGTCTATTTTAAAGCCTCCCCCCAAGTCTTCAGTTATTCCCTGCTTGAATGGGAGGTAGACTGGAATTCAAGATGTACTAGTTCTTAATATGGAGAGAATAAGGTTTGTCATTGACACACTATTTTCATTTCCCTTACCATCCTAAAGCAAAGCTTCAGTGTCCAGCAGTGAAATGAAGGTAGTGTTTTGGTAGCAGTAATAGCAATGATTTAACCAGTTCAACTAAAGCAGTTCATTAAAGCTTAAAAACAAACCAAGCCATCCATCCTCAACTCACACAACAACAAAACCAAAAATATCAACATCAGGAAGAATAAACCATATCCTATTTCCCATACTAGAGAACCACAGGTACCCAAAGGAACAAAATGAGAATTCAGAAGGGACAAATAAACACAAGATTACATCATAGTTCTGTTCTACCCTAACATAACTGGTTGATTCACCAGTCAAGTCCCACACATCCTTTATCTTATTATAAAATAAAAATTCTCCAAATTTTATTGTCCACTACCTGGGTGGAGTGTGCTATTGATTTCGTGCATTCTGCCTGTAGATATCAGAAACATGTTCTCACTGGGACCTATAGATTTTTGCCCTAATCTCACTTCTTATAAGCGTTGAATCCAGACTTTCATGTGTTCAACACTCATTAACAACATCTCTGTCCCAAATTTTGACCCATTATTGGTTTTCAGAAACCTTAGTGGTTTGGGTGTTGTTTCGTTTTGTTTTTGGCCTTATGCACAGCATGCAAGATCTTAGTTTTCCAGTGAGAGACTGAGCCCAGGCTCACTGCAGTGGAAGCACAGAGTCTTAGCCACTGGACCACCAGGGAGGTCCCCCAAACCTTTATCTGTTCTTCACTTTGTATCAGTGGGGAATTGAAACTCAACTGCCCATGCATGAACTATTAGGATCTACTCATTGTAAGGTGTCCAGATGAGGCATCTCTGTGGCACCTTGTAGATAGGGAACAGTCAGAACCATAAGGTGCACTCAAGCAAATGTGACCTTTGCCTTATAAATACTATGTTCCAGCCAAGAGACCTAGAGGGCCTCTGACTTTCCTTTCTGCCTCCAACAGATACAATCAGTAAGTGACCTGATCTCTCCTTCAGAATAGACAGAACAGAATTATAAGCCTGCTGAGGAAGCTTCCTAGGAAGAATGGTAATGTAAAAAAAAAAAGAAAAGAAAAATGAATGCTGGACTATTATATTAAATTTAAAAATTAAAAGAAAAAAATTATTATCCAGGAATATTTTAAGGAGATTAAGTGTAAGACGGATTAGGTATTCAGGCTCTGAGCAGGCCCTGGAGTTTGATTCTCAGCTTAGATCACATATTGGTTACCTGGCTCTCCACAAGTTACTAAATCTCTCTGTGACTCAGCATCTTCTCTGGTTAAATGGGAATAGTGGCAGCACTTGTTGCTGAGGGTATTAAATGAGTTAATATAGCGAAAGCTTTATAAGAGAGGCTGGTAGATAGTAAATGTTGTGTATGATTTTATTAGCGTTATTACAATCGTTTTGTTAGGATCTTTTGGACTTTGGAGCAGCAGAGAGAAACTCTTTCTGTCCACAGGAAAATGAGCAGGAAAGGCTACTGGTCCGGAAGGCAGTGCAGCCCGGATCACACAGGAGTGATTGTGCCTCAAGGAGACCCTTCCTCCACTCACAGGTTAGTGGGTAGAGGAGAGAAGTTGCTCTGTGGGCGTCCTGAGAGCATTACCGGGTGTGGTTCTAGACAAAGTCCGGTTTTGCAGACTCAGCCCTCAAGCGATGTGTAGTGTAGGCTAGGTTTATTTTACCCTTCCTTACAGAATTACACAGTTTAAAATGCTAACAACTCTTTTTTTAAAGGAATCCCTTTTAGGTTGTTAGCAGATAAGGACGAGAGGTCTTAGTCCAGCCAAGGATATTTGCATTTTAATAAGTAACTCTTGGAAGCTGGGAGGAGTAGCTTGTTGCTTGTCTCAGTGATGAATGTGCAGGATACATTTTTAGCATTTAGTAGGCAACCCAATGTCCTGTAATACCCAGGGCAGCCTTGCCTAATATAAAGAATTGTTCTGCCTTTACACCGTTTTCAAATGTCCAGCCAGGTATTTTATAATTATTCAAGCCCTGAATCTATCTGACAAATAATGCAAAGCATTTTTACATTTTTTCATATATACTGGATTCTATAGGAAAGAAACTATTGTGTCCTCCGATGGATGATTATTCTTGTGTCACTTGTAAACTGGCTTTGCCTCTTGGTGGATATAATAACCAAGTCAAAGTTTGGGAGGAGGGACGATTTATTATTGCTAGCAGTAAATAGGGAGATCTTTCCCAAAACAGTATCTCCCCGAAGAGCAAAACCGGGAAGTTTTAAGCTAAGGGTACAGATATATTCATGAAGGGGCTTGGGCAGAAGAGAATCAGCGTACAATTGGGGCCAGGGTTGAGTGCAAGCTTTAGCTGATTGAAGCCAAGAGGGTCAGCATCATTGTTCTGTCCTCCACCTTGGTTACTGCAGAACTCAAAGACCGTATCAGATTGTTGTGTATATCTCTTAAGGAGGAACTAGAACCCTGTCTTATAGCTGAACTCTTGTTTCTTGACTGCTTTTCCTTTGTTCTTAGATTCCCTTACTTAAGATCATTGATTAGTGAGACCTGTTGAAGGGTAAACATTGTGACCAGGCTTAGATTACAGAATGGCTTCTCACATTAAAAAAGTCAAGCCTGGGCCTCTTTCTCTAAGGATCCCCTACATTATCTGCTTACATTTGGTTTTCCTAGAAGAGCATCCTTGGATCATTCACTGTTTCCCCAAATCAGATCACCAACAGCCACATTGTTCCTGATCATTGTATTGTTACCAGATTAGTCAACTAGACCCCACCAGGACCCTAGCCATCCCTTGTCTTAGCCAGGGAGGTTCTTTTTCTGCTTGGATCTGTGCTGCCAATAAGGAAACTGATGTTGAGATTAGAACAGCATCAGCTTTATTCAATGGTCAAAGAATGAAGAAGCAGGAACTTGGCTCACAAATCAACTTCTCAACCTAGTTTAGACAGAGAAACCATGTATGTAAGAGGGCCGAGGTAAAAGGGAAGGAATTGGAAGGCGTGGGAGGAATATTCATAAGTAATCCAAGCACAGGGGTGTGGTTTGGACCTGGAACTGAGGCAGCACTCCTGTTCAGTCCTTGTGTGGGCTTTTCCAGTTGTTTTCATGGCAATTGTTAACTGTCATGGCACCTATGGGTGTGTCACTTAGCATATGCTAATACATTACAATGAGCATATAATGAGACTCTAGGACCATTTCTATGGACCGCTAGAAGTCAAATCTTCTGCTGTCTTGTGTCTAGTTGGTTCTAATCAGTTCTTGCTTTTCTCTTTGCAGCTTCCTTCTGAATCTTAGATAAGAAGGGCAGAGGTAGGACTCTTGGGCAACAGCTTTGGTAACTCTATCACCAATACCTCACTGCTGTATAGGGCTACATTTATAGATGTCACATTTATCATGGATGTACTTTCTTACTGTAAGTTATTTCATTTTATTTCTTTTTTATATTAAGACTGAAAATTTTATTGATTTTAAAATATATGTGTGTGCCTAGGTAGGAGTGATGGACCCAGTTTCAGATACCTGAAACTTCCACAATTTAGAGCATCTTCCTTAAAGAGGTGATTAGAAAATTATGAATACAGTATTAGGTATTAGAATGACTATCTAAAATAAGAAAACAAACTCAGCAAATTGCAAAGTATAAAAGCTGAGAAAGGACATCAATATTATAAAATCCAGAAATACTTTTCCCACATATCTTTACAACATACTCTGCTCTCGTCTTCATTGGACAGTGATATCACAATATCACATTTTACAGAATGTTGGGAAGGAAGAAATTTTCCTCTACCCTCCTTGGTTCTTCAGGCTGGTCTAATAAATAAATTGACATGAGAGAGATTAACAGGAGAAAATCAAACAAAATTTAATGTTGTGTAGACATGGGAGGGGCCCAGGAGAACTGAGTAATTCATGAAAAGGGCAGAAGCCCTCACCTAAAATACCACCCTCAGCTAAAGACACAAAAGGTTGTGGAGGGTGGAGGGAGTCAATTGTGGAAGGTTACCTGAAAAAGCACAGTAAGAAAGGGTAAGATTGTTATGCAGATTTAAGTCTGTGCATTCTCCGTTAATAAGAATCTCTAGAGATTTTGTCATCCTCTTCCTGTTTTAGAGAGGGAGACAGACTTACAGATAGAGATTTCCCTTATAAATGTTTCCTACAAAAGATTAACTTCTGTTTGATTTTCAGAGTTCTCCCCATTTTCTATTAGAAAATAATCAACTTAAAATACTTAATCTGCCAAAGAGACATATTTGGAGGTGGCAATTTTTGCTTCTCTATAAGATAAACTAGAAATATAATTCATTCTTTAGCATCACAGATCTGCATTTATTTTCTATTATTGATAGTTGGGGTGCATGGAAAAAGTGGTTGCCAAGCAATAATTAAGTTTACACAGGAAAAGAGCTTTATTTGGGGTTAGGAATCCTGATTCTGGAGATAGAGATTTGGGTAGAACCTAAGGAGTGTTCCAGGGAAGAGAAAGAGTCAGGGGCTTGTACGATAAAAACTACAATGGTGCTAAATTGTCTAGCAAGAATTGTGACTGACTCTGAAGCAAGTCAGGCAATATTTGTGCTTATGGAATCACATGTTGTTTTAGAGCAGGGGTTCAATAAGTATCTTGAGAGGACAATAGGGCAAAATGATAGATTCCATTCAGACTGAGACAGGCATAAGTCCCACTTCCTCAGTGGCTTCCTGACTCCATCTGAGAAAACTGTTTTAGCAATAGTGACTCCATTTTCCTTTTTCTTTCACACCATTCATATGAGTAGTTCCACTCTTTGTAGTACTGCTGCAGGTTTGAGCTTACACACACAGAAATTATGATTAATTCTATACTGCTTTATCCCTATCAAAAAAAGACAAAATCATCACAGTGTGCTTGTAATTTTGTATTCTACATTATTGAGTAGATTCCTGATAGGAGATAACTTCCATTTTCACTAGATTGGGGAATGAACCAAATCCTCTGCCTACAATTTTTACACACATCTGATGCTAAGAAAAATATTTTGACAAGATTACTTCTGACTCCAGATATTTCAACCTTGTCTTCCTTCACTGCCCACAAATTTCCAATGCCAAATACTGGAGGATGCATTAAAGCTCCATCATGACCTTTGCCCCTCCACCTTTGTGTCCTGAAGTCAGGACAGCTGGCTGTTGGTGGTGTTTTTTTGATAGCCATTTCTACTCCATGCTGGCTTGAGGTACTTTCCCATACCTGGAAATGACTGTGAACCATGTGCATCTATTACGCTGAACCAGAACTAAACACATCCTCAACTCAAGTTCATCTTGTCTGTATTCCAAAAGCTTTCTGCAGCTACTCTCATGCTGCCAATAAAAAAGAAAGTATGACAGAAGGAAATCTGATGGGGAAAAGACAGTGGTCTTATCCAAATGTAGCTAAAATATATTACCTTTGCAAATGTTATAGAAACATATGATCTTTTCCAGCACCTGCTGATAGATTGGAAAGTGCAGAAAGAATAAAGTATGATTCCTGAGTTTTCAGCTGTAATCACTGGGTAAATGTTGATACCATTTATTATATGGTGAAATCTGAGAAAGTACCAGATTTAGGAAGGAAAATCAAGTCTTCTGGTTTGGAGATATTGTAGTTTGAAGTGTCTTTGTGATATCAAAGTGTTTATACTGAGAAGCAATGTGAGGACTAGAGACATAAATTTGAAAATCATTGGCAAATTTATAAAGCCACTGGGAATAAGATGAGGTCAGCTAAAGAGAGAGGAAGAGTAGCTAGAAAACAAAGACAATCCCAGGACAGAGCATAAAGAATCCCAATATTTAGAAGAGGGATAGAATGGGAACAGCCAGAAAAGAGACTAGAACAAACAGCCAGGAAAGTGGGACACATCTCAGGGAATTCAATCTCAGTCACTAAAACAGAAGAATACAGTTCTAGTGGAAATGATTGATTATAGAATCTTGTTGAGAAGTAAAATAAGAGAATAAAATTTTGGATTTAGCAATATGGAAAATTTGGGGATCTTAACAGCAGTTTCAGTGGATTAGTGTGTGCAGAAGAAAGGTTGAAGGATGTTGAAAAGTAAATGAGAACGTAGAGACACCATGTGTAGAACACTTGCTGTGTTTTGCTGTGGAATGGTGATGTAGGAGGATGTGGAGTCAAGAGAGGATTTGGTTTTTATGTTGTTTTTGTTCAGTCATGTCTGACTCTTCGTGACCCCATGGACTGTAGCATGCCAGCCTTCCCTGTCCCTCACTATTTCCCAGAGTTTGCTGAAGTTCATCATGTCCATTGCATTGGTGATGCCATCCAACCATCTCATCCTCTGTTGCCCTCTTCTCCTCCTGCCTTCGATCTTTCCCAGCAGAAGGGTCTTTTCCAATGAATCAGCCAAAGTATTGGAGCTTCAGCTTTAGCATCAGTTCTTCCAATGTGTATGTTGGAATCAATGTTGACACTGATTTATTTAAGATTGACTGATTTGATCACCTTGCTGTCCAAGGGACTTTTAAGAGTCTTCTCTAGCACCACAGTTCAAAAGCATCAATTCTTTGACCTCTGCCTTCTTTATAGTCCAGCTCCCACAACCGTACATGACTACTAGAAAGACCATTCAGTTCAATTCAGTTCAGTCGCTCAGTCATGTCTGACTCTGTGCGACCCCATGAATCGCAGCACGCCAGGCCTCCCTGTCCGTCACCAACTCCTGGAGTTCATGTCCATCGAATCAGTGATGCCAGCCAGCCATCTGACCTCGGTCGCCCCCTTCTCCTCCTGCCCCCAATCCCTCCCAGCATCAGAGTATTTTCCAATGAATCAACTCTTCGCATGAGGTGGCCAAAGTACTGGAGTTTCAGCTTTAGCATCATTCCCTCCAAAGAAATCCCAGGGCTGATCTCCTTCAGAATGGACTGGTTGGATCTCTTTGCAGTCCAAGGGACTCTCAAGAGTCTTCTCCAACACCACAATTCAAAAGCATCAATTCTTCAGTGCTCAGCTTTCTTCACAGTCCAACTTTCACATCCATACATGACCACTGGAAAAACCATAGCCTTGACTAGACAGACCTTTGTTGGCAAAGTAATGTCTCTGCTTTTCAATATGCTATCGAGGTTGGTCATAAATTTTCTTCCAAGGAGTAAGCATCTTTTAACTTCATGGCTGCAGTCACCATCTGCAGTGATTTTGGAGCCCAAAAAAATAAAGTCTGACACTGTTTCTACTGTTTCCCCATCTATTTGCCGTGAAGTGATGGGGCCAGATGCCATGATCTTCGTTTTCTGAATGTTGAAAGACCATAGCCTTGACTATATGGACATTTGTTAACAAAGTGATACCTTTGTTTTTTGGATTTTATAGGAGAGGCTAGATCATATTTGTTAGCTGATAGGAAGCAGGGCAGGTAATGAGGGAATACAAATTTAAATAGTTGAAAGACTTAAGTCCTTGAATGGACAAAAAGGGAGAAATGGTGTCACTCTTTCAATTCAATTAAAAGGTCTCGAACACAACACAGGTGTTTCTGCTATAACGTCATATGCATTTATTTTTAAAAGTCCTTGCATTCTGCAAAAACACACACTAAAAATAACAAGTCTTTTGGGAGAAGAATATTGTGGCAGATCATTCAAATCCTATAACCGGAGCACTAACAAATACATTAGCATTTCTACTAAATAAATTAAATGGTTAAAAGGATATGTTAAATTTCTAAGTAAGTGAAAAAAATCCACAATAGACATAGAGTTTGATCTTCTTCAAAGATAAAGGTAGGTTGATGGGAGAATGTCACGGGGAGAAAATGCATGCAAGCCAGAGAAAACTATGTAAGAACAGTCTCGAGACAGACATGCGGTAAAGCTAAGCCAAGAAGAAAACCTTTTAAGTGAATGACTTTTGTGTAGGGTATTCTGTTCATTGCTGTGTTTCAGTGTGCTAATAAGATCTATGTTCAGCTAGTATTCCTTGATAATAATAAAAAATTAACATGCTCAGAAAAATCTTGCATGAACTAACTCCCACATTATACTGACATTATCCCTTGGTTTACGAATAGTATGTGGAATATTTGCATTTCAGAAACATCTACTGTATCACAGAAACTGTATTTCTTGACTTGTTCAGCAGTGATTACATTATAGCAATCTACTGAATTTTATTATAGTAATCTACTGTTTTTCCTGTGGTCATGTATGGATGTGAGAGTTGGACTGTGAAGAAGTCTGAGCACCGAAGAATTGATGCTTTTGAACTGTGGTGTTGGAGAAGACTCCTGAGAGTCCCTTGGACTGCAAGGAGATCCAACCAGTCCATTCTGAAGGAGATCAGCCCTGGGATTTCTTTGGAAGGAATGATGCTGAAGCTGAAGCTCCAGTACTTTGGATACCTCATGCGAAGAGTTGACTCATTGGAAAAGACTCTGATGCTGGGAGGGATTGGGGGCAGGAGGAGAAGGGGACGACAGAGGATGAGATGGCTGGATGGCATCACGGACTCGATGGACGTGAGTCTGAGTGAACTCCGGGAGATGGTGATGGACAGGGAGGCCCGGCGTGCTGCGATTCATGGGGTCGCAGAGAGTTGGACACGACTGAGCGACTGAACTGAACTGAACTGAATCTATTGAATACTGTGCAGGATCAAAGATGCAAAACATGTAGGTCCCTCTCACTATAAGCACAACCTTTGCCCTAGAACTCAGTCATGCCACACACTCTAAACCTTTACATGAGACAGAACAATAGTTTAGTCACCAAGCAGAGCCAAAGACCTGTAGTTACTCCTCAAGAGTCATAGATAATATTCTGAGCTGAATCTTGTGCGCTGCTTTTTAGACACTGAAGCCGCCTCACCAGGTGGAAGAAGGTGCCTGCATGATGAGAGGATGACTACATGATGATCAGACGAAAGCTGTGACATAAGCCCCTCCACTTCACACGGTTCTGAGACCTGTCCCCAGGAAGTGGGAACAAATGCTGAAACTAGAGTTTCACAGTCCTCAAAACAACTAAAGAGGATGCTGACCAGACTACCACATCACTGATACCAAAATGACTGTCAGAACTGAATGTGCCATCCTGCCCCCTCCCTTACAACCCTGAAACTCCCCTTTAAAAACTTCTGCCCCTGAGCAGCAATTGGAAGCTGACCCTCAGACACAAGTCCACCTTCTCTCCCGGTTGCCAGCATCTGAAATAAAGCTACCTTTCCTTTCCTTCTAACCCCCATCCCTCGAGAACTGGCTATCAAGCAGCAAGCAGCCAGACCTGGGTTCAGTAACATAACCATATTTGACTTTGTCAAAATCTTGATTTCCACAGGCAGAAATAAAAAAGGAAAAATTACAATGTGTTTCAATAAAAATAATAAACTTTTAACATTTACTGAGAACTTACTCTATATCAGAGTGATTTAACCCAATTAATACTCACAGGAACCCTATGAAGTAGATATCCTTAGCATCCTGATTTCCATGAAGTAGAAAGATCATACAACTATTGAATGACAGAGCCAGGATTTGAAGCTTAGAGATTTGAAGAGCTAGGTTCTTTAAAATGGGGAAGGAAAGCATTCAACACGGTGCTCAAACACTTTTCCCACCACATATGGGATTATTGAATCATTCTCTCTACCTCCAAAAAATTGAGAACTCATGGTCATCTTTTGCCTTAAGGCTTACGAAGCATTTTTCTGGAAGAGCTTCTAATGTTGCTAGAGCTTATAGGAAAAGTCCAAAAAGAAGTGATGAACCTGGGAGGGGGTGTGCTAGGAGTTACTCTTTATTGTCAACATTCTGTGTGGCAAAGCTAAGCAAAGGTCCCAGGGGTTAGGTGAGAAAAACAGAAGGCAGTAGAGGCATGCTGTCTTACCTGTCTTCCTCTGATAACAAGAGGCTGAGGGGGACTCCAGTAGCAAGAGGTTGTGGAGTGGGCTGCCTGTATTGAAAGCTGAAGCAGATTGAACCTTACTAGATGGATAATTGGAACTATGCAGACCAGTGAACACAGGTCCTTCTGGAAAGCCTAGAGGTACTCCTGCGAGAACACCTACTTTTGAATAACTGACAAATGAAAATGAAAAATCAACAATGCTAAAAAAAAAATAGTGACAACTAATGAAAAGGGGTCATTACTGCATCCGCACCTCCATTTATAGGGTGGTGTTCATTTCAGGAATAGCAGCAACAACAAAACAAGGAGCTGATAGCTAATACACTGTGGATAATTGCTTTTCATTCTCCATTCTCTCTTCTCACCTTTCAGAAAGGAAGGCGATGATGTTGGGAGGAAAGGGGACTGTGTGGTCACCACCCTTCACTTCCTAGTACATATCAAGACACTGGAGCCATAAGCTTATTCTATGCTTGGGGAAAGGTGGAAGGGTATGGGCTGATGGAGACTGGAGAGAATTTCAAAGAAAATATAAATTTTGGAAATAGGAGGATTGTGTTTAATAACTCCAATGATATAATTTAATAACAAAAAAGGGATTAGAAGTTTATGAAATTGGTCTAAGATGTCATCACAGGAGCCTGCTGCCCAACAGGCATGGGGCTGCAGTAGGAGTTTTTGAAAAAATGTAATTTTATGATTATACCTCACAAGTTGAGACTTCTTTCCAAAAAGTCGTGTCTATGAAATGTAAAGGTTGGACTGCATGAACTGTAAGGTCTCCTCCACTTCTAACGTCTGAGCCTTTTTGGCAATTAGGATTGTAGGAGTTCAAGAAGATAAGTCACCGGACCGGTGTGGCCCTGTGGCAGTTCCCAAAGAGCAGTGATTCCCACTGCCTGGTTGATGAGTCCTTCATTCCCCTGCCTGGTTCTGCTAGGTTGATAGTTCAGGATAGTAACCTTGCCTTCTATGATACTGTCTCAAAGCTGGCACAGGCGAAAAGAAAAAGCCACAGGAGGTGGTGGTAGATTTGAAAGAAATCAAAGAAAGAAAGGAGTTTAAAGCAGAATACTGAAAGGATGGTGGGATTGATGATAACCATGGGACATTGGTTAGAAGGGACTTGAAGAAGAGATAAATGGTTTTTTCAATTTCCTATCAGTGGGGCTTCCCAAATGGTGCAGTGGTAAAAGAACCTGGCTGCCAATGCAGGAGATGTGAATTTGATCCCTGGGTCAGGAAGATCCCCTAGAGGAGGAAATGACAACCTACTCCAGTATTATTACTTGAAAAATTCCAAGGACAGAGGAGCCTGGCAGGCTACAGTCCATAGGGTTGCAAAGAGCAAGAAATGACTGAGCACACCAGCACACATCGGTTTTTATCCTAAGTCCCAAAGTAGAGAAAAATATAAAAGTTTTAAAATAGGAAAATCCTTGAGAGAAAATTTAAATTTCTTTATTTTAAGGATTGAGAAATCTGAACATCAAATCATGGTCTGTGCAAGTTTTATATCTAAGCATTCATCAGTGGCAAACACAGAGCTAAATTATGGGGTTCTGTTTGTTTGCTTGTCTGTTTTGGCTGAAGTTTAGGACTGAGAAAAGGATGAGACTGAGTGCTCTTAAGGACTAATAACTCAATATGGGAGAAAGAGTGATGAAATGAATAAAGAAATGAACAAAAACATACCAGGCAGAGAAATCAGAGTGATGTGACTGAGTAGGTGGTTAATTTAGATATTTAGGTTAATCACATACTGAAATGAAAAGAGTGCAGTAGAATCTCTCTTAACAACCCCAAGTTCACTGACTCACTAGAGTAAAAGGCATTCACTATCCCCTCTGTAAAACAGATGGACAAATGCAGGTATTGTGCTTAGTCACTCAGTCATGTCTAACTCTCTGTGACCCCATGGACTGAAGCCCGCCAGGCTCCTCTATCCATGGGGATTCTCCAGGCAAAAAAATTGGAGTGGGTTGCCATGCCCTTCTGCAGGGGATCTCCCCAACCCAGGAATCGAACCCAGGTCTCCTGCATTACAGGTGTATTCCTTACTGTCTGAGCCACCAAGGAAGCCCATATGCTATCTCACCCATATGCTAAATGGTAAGCTTCTCTGTTTAAATTTAGAAACACCAAGAGAAAGTAATGATATCACAGAATCAATGTTGAAGAAAATTTCAGTTCAGTTCAGTCGCTCAGTCTTGTCCGACTCTTTCCGACCCCATGAATACAGACCGCCAGGCCTCCCTGTCCATCACCAACTCCTGGAGTTCACTCAGATTCACCTCCTTCGAGTCCGTGATGCCATCCAGCCATCTCACCTCGGTCATCCCCTTCTTCTCCTGCCCCCAGTCCCTCCCAGCATCAGAGTCTTTTTCAATGAGTCAACTCTTCACATGAGGTGGCCAAAGTACTGGAGTTTCAGCTTTAGCATCATTCCCTCCAAAGAAATCCCAGGGCTGATCTCCTTCAGAATGGACTGGTTGGATCTNATTGTGATCCACACAGTCAAAGGCTTTGGCATAGTCAATAAAGCAGAAATACATGTTTTTCTGGAACTCTCTTGCTTTTTCCATGACCCAGCGGATGTTGGCAATTTGATCTCTGGTTCCTCTGCCTTTTCTAAAACCAGTTTGAATATCAGGGAGTTCACGGTTCACGTATTGCTGAAGCCTGGCTTGGAGAGTTTTGAGCATTACTTTACTAGCATGTGAGATGAGTGCAATTGTGTGGTAGTTTGAGCATTCTTCAGCATTGCCTTTGTGTGGGATTGGAATGAAAACTGCCCTTTTCCAGTCCTGTGGCCACTGCTGAGTTTTCCAAATTTGCTGGCATATTGAGTGTAGCAGTTTCACAGCATCATCTTTCAGGATTTGAAATAGTTCAACTGGAATTCCATCACCTCCACTAGCTTTGTTCATAGTGAGTCTTCCTAAGGCCCACTTGACTTCACATTCCAGGATGTCTGGCTCTAGATGAGTGATCACAGCATCATGATTATCTTGGTCTTGAAGATCTTTTTTGTATAGTTCTTCTGTGTATTCTTGCCATCTCTTCTTAATATCTTCTGCTTCTGCTAGGTCCATACCATTTCTGTCCTTTATTGAGTCCATCTTTGCATGAAATATTCCCTTGGTATCTCTAATTTTCTTGAAGAGATCTGTTCTTTTCCTCTATTTCTTTGCATTGATCTCTGAAGAAGGCTTTCTTATCTCTTCTTGCTCTTCTTTGGAACTCTGCATTCAGATGCTTATATCTTTCCTTTTCTCCTTGGCTTTTCACTTCTCTTCTTTTCACAGCTATTTGTAAGGCCTCCCCAGACAGCCCTTTTGCTCCTTTGCATTTCTTTTCCATGGAGGTGGTCTTGATCCCTGTCTCCTGTACAATGTCACGAACCTCATTCCATAGTTCATCAGGCACTCTATCTATCAGATCTAGGCCCTTAAATCTATTTCTTACTTCCACTGTATAATCATAAGGGACTTCATTTAGGTCATACCTGAATGGTCTAGCAGTTTTCCGTACTTTCTTCAATTTAAGTCTGAATTTGGTAGTAAGGAGTTCATGGTCTGAGCCACAATCAGCTCCTGGTCTTGTTTTTGTTGACTGTATAGAGCTTCTCCATCTTTGGTTGCAAAGAATATAATCAATCTGATTTCGGTGTTGACCATCTGGTGATGTCCATGTGTAGAGTCTTCTCTTGTGTTGCTGGAAGAGGGTGTTTGCTATGACCAGTGCATTTTCTTGCAAAACTGTATTAGTCTTTGCCCTGCTTCATTCCGTATTCCAAGGCCAAATTTGCCTGTTACTCCAGGTGTCTCTTGACTTCCTACTTTTGCATTCCAGTCCTCTATAATGAAAAGGACATCTTTTTTGGGGTGTTAGTTCTAAAAGGTCTTGTAGGTCTTCATGAACCGTTCAACTTCAGCTTCTTCAGCGTTACTGGTTGGGGCATAGACTTCGATTACTGTGATATTGAATGGTTTGCCTTGGAAACGAACAGAGATCATTCTGTCATTTTTGAGATTGCATCCAAAGTACTGCATTTCAGACTCTTCTGTTGACCATGATGGCTACTCCATTTCTTCTGAGGGATTTCTGCCGACAGTAGTAGATATAATGGTCATCTGAATTTCAAGATAGGGTATAATTAGTGGTGTTAAATGGATCAGAGTTATCAAGTAAGAGAAGAATCAAAAACAGCATTTGGTAATTAGGAAAACCTTGGTGTATCCCTCATCATCCAGAGTCTGTCTCAGCCACGCAAGCCCCAAATCTCAATGGTCAACTCACTAAAGCTGACCAATCTCTGAGATGTTATTCAAACACACAAGATAATTGAAAATGCCAATTCATTCATTTATGATGGTTATTAATTCAGATCAGTCATCTCCAAGTGGCTTTTGCTTCCTGGTGGATATAAGTAATTTAGTATATTAAAACACACATCAGAAGGTTACTTATTGTTCCTGTAATACTCTGTTCTTACCCTATCGAAGCACGTGTGAAACTGTATACGAATTGCATTATCTTGTTCCGCGTCACATACTATGTATGTTTTTGATTGATTGTTCCTTACCTTGCGCTTAGCATGATGCAGAGCATGTTTAGATTTTCAATAAATATTTATTAGATATGTAAATGAGCAATTAACTCATTAATTTTTTCTATAATGATGTTGCAACCTGATAAATTATCCTCTTCTTTCTTAGAGATAATTGCTTTTGAAAAAATATCTCTGGAAGAGTTACTAAAGACATTCTAGACAACTCTTTTATCTCCAGTTGCTCATCTTTCATGGAATCACTAATCTTTGCATCTCTTTGACATACTCTTAAATGAATTCCTATGGTAATTAGTATCATAGAATATTTTCTTTTATAACTGATGTCCTGCCAGCCCTATTGAGATATATGACATATGTGAAAGATAGGGTCTACTAATCCTCTTTCTATATTCTATCCACAGGATACTTAACTACAAATTTAACTCACTGGAAATGCAATATAATACAGACAATAAATGAAAAAGAAGAAAATTTTTTGTGCTGCCTAATTCTGATCATGTCACGTGTCATAAAGCTGAAGAAAGGAGTCTTCCTCTGAGCTGTATTTAAAGTCGGTTTGTGAACAAACTTTAGACTTTTCAGAAAAAGTGAAATTGTTAGTCAGCCTGTCATTTCCAACTCTTTGTGACCCCATGGACTGTAGCCCACCAGGCTCCTCTGTGCACAGAATTCTCCAGGCAAGAATACTGCAGTGGGTAGCTATTCCCTTCTCCAGGGGATCTTCCTGATCCAGGGATTAAACCTGGGCCTCTTGCGTTGCAGGCAGGTTCTTTACTGCTTGAGCCACCAGAGAAGCCCAGACCTTTCAGAAACCACAAGCAATTTGACTGTCTATAGTACATCCATGGATATGTACTTGACTGTGTGGACTATTTTGAAATGTGTTACTCAGATTGTGTGGCCAGAATAAAAGGAAAATAAAAAATGCCAGATTCTTTAAATTATCCATCACTCTCTTTCCTTCAAATGCCATCATTTACCCCTTATTTCTAGAGTTCTTTTTTTCCCCCACTTAGAGAACTTTTTTCTGAATTTGCTTCAGTTTGCAAGCACCACTCCCACCCCGTGCTATATCTCTGCCATCTTACATCTCCACTAATTATGAGACATAGGCTTCCTGGATTGTGACTATTTGTAGTCATATATCATCAATAAATCAAAAGTGAATGGTATTTTTTCCTTGGATGTAATGGAATGCCCACTAGACTCAGAAATAGAGGACCCAGTTTGAATTTCAATTATACTCTGTTCTACCTTGTACTCTTGGCCTAATTGATGAAACAAACTTCTATACAAAAAAAAAAAGTATATGGAATAAATGTAGAAGAAATGACTTGACTTGATTAGAAAAGCATTGTTTTCATCCACTAATAAAAAATTGATTTAGCCAAAAGTCATTAAAGATGAAATGATAAAAAATTGATGGGATCAATTTGAATAGAGCATCAGACTGTTGCTCCCTGAAACACTGATCAATTTAGCATTGCTGAGAGTAGTATAATCAAACAGTATATGCCTCCTGATGAGGGTTGCCAGATAAACTATGGGATGCTGAGTAAAATTTGATTTTCAGATAAATAATTTTTAATATAAATATGACCCATGATATATTTGGGATATTCTTATCCTACAAAAGTTACTTGTTGTTTATTTAGAATTAACATTTAACTAGGTGTCCTGTATATGTTTTACTGGAAAATACCAAGGAAAGAAGAGCCTGGTGGACTACAGTCCATAAGGTCGCAAAATGTTGAACACAAGCATGCATTTGTATATGTATGGGTTAAATTTGATAATCCTACTTGCTATGGTACAAGATTTTAATATATATTATATAATCTAGCACAGCTATGTATAACTATATATGGTTTAATGTAGTATAATACATTTTATAGTACATGTTTAATATAGTTTAATAAGTTGAACTTACTTCTAATTAAAACTTTAGAACTGACTTTCAATCTGCAGAAAACACGGGATATAGAAGAATAAATTAAATGATACAATGAGTAAATCGATATCCAAAAGTGAAGTTTTGACCTGGTTTTTACACCTGTCAATGAAATGGAAAAAGATTTGGGTGGTGGGGAGGAGAATGGCAGAATGCTCTAGATCAAAGATATTCAAAAGAGGATGGTTTTACCCCCAGGGGATATTTGACAATATTTAGAAACATTTTTTGGTTTTCTCCAATGGTTTTTCCAGTGGTCATGTATGGATGCGAGAGTTGGACTCTGAAGAAAGCTGAGCGCCGAAGAATTGATGCTTTTGAACTGTGGTGTTGGAGAAGACTCTTGAGAGTCCCTTGGACTGCAAGGAGATCCAACCAGTCCATTCTGAAGGAGATTGGTCCCAGGTGTTCCTTGGAAGGAATGATGCTAAAGCTGAAACTCCAGTACTTTAGCCACCTCGTGTGAAGAGTTGACTCATTGGAAAAGACTTTGATGCTGGGAGGGATTGGGGGCAGGAGGAGAAGGGGACGACAGAGGATGAGATGGCTGGATGGCATCACCGACTCGATGGATATGAGTTTGAGTGAACTCCGGGAGTTGGTGATGGACCGGGAGGCCTGGTGTGCTCTGATTTATGGGGTCGCAAAGAGTCGGACACGACTGAGCGACTGAACTGAACCAAACTGAAGTGAATGTAGTGGAGGGAGAAGAAGTGATACTAGCAAGCAGTAGGTAGAGGACAGGGAAGCTGCTAAACACTTTGTAACCTCACACAGTGATGGCCTCCCCCCATGCCCCTTTCCCCTCCCCCCCAAAACAACAAAGAATTATGAGGCTTAAAACGTCAACAGTACTTCTGGTTAGAAACCCTGGTCTAGACTAAAAAAGACCTTGAAGACTTACCGACCACATGTAATACATGATGCTCATTTAAGTCTTGAAACCATACTATAATATAGAGCACTTCAGTGATAGAAGGCAAGATACTATTTAAGAATAATACTGTAGAACAGACATTGCTAAGAGAAAAACAGGCTGCATATAAAGAATACGTATAACACAACCTCACGTTGTTAAAAAGAAGCACGGGCTACAAAAATACTGTGTATTTTAGTCACTCGGTCATGTTTGACTCTGAGACCCCAGGAACTATAACTCTCCAGGCTCCTCTGTCCATGGTGATTCTCCAGGAAAGAATACTGGAGTGGGTTACTGTTCCCTCCTCCAGAGGATCTTCCCAACCCAGGGTTAGAACTTGGGCCTCTTGCATTTCAGGTAGGTTCTTTACCACCTGAGCCACCAGGGAAGTCCAAAATAATACAAAAATCATAACCATCCCATTTTTTCCATAAACATAAGTGTACATGTATAAACAGATACAAACATATAAATGCATAAAAAAATAATCTGAAAACCAGTCATCAAAATGTGTATAGTGTTGGGACTTCCCTGGTAGTCCAGTGGTTAAGAATCCATCTTGCAATGCAGAGGACAAGGGTTTGATCCCTGGTCTGGGAGGACCCCACATGCTGAGGAGCAACTGAGCTCACGTGCCGCAACTATTGATCTTGTGCTCTAGAGACTCCAAGTCGCAGTTTCTAAGCCCTTGTGCAGCAAAGGCTAAAGCCTGTGTGCCCTAGAGCCGTGCTCCACAACAAGAGAAGCACCATAAGGAGAAGCCTGTGCATCACAATGAAGAGTAGCCCCCGCTCTCCACAACTAGAGAAAGCCCACAGGCAGCAATAAAGACCCTGTGCAGCCAAAAAAAAAAAAAAGTAATGAATTAAATATGTGAAAAAAATTCAGTGTTGGTGTTTCCAACTTCGAGATCATAACTAATTTGCATTGTCTTATTTTTCCTTTCTTGTGTTTATATACGGTGAATAGACATCTATATTGCTATTTTAATCGGAGGGAAAATACAATTATTTTAGAAAGAAAATTCTTAGAGTTGAAGATTCTTACAGCCATTCTGTTTTACATTGCTGTTGTTCAGCCGTTCAGTTGTGTCCGACTCTTTTCGACTCTATGGACTGCACCACATCAGAATTCTCTGTCTTTCGTTATCACCCAGAGTTTGCTCAAACTCATGTCCATTGAGTCAGTGATGCCATCCAACCATCTCATCCTCTGTCGTCCCCTTCTCCTCCTGTCTTCACTCTTTCCGAGCATCAGGGTCTTTTCCAGTGAGTCGGCACTTCCATCAGGTGGCCAAAGCATTGGAGCTTCAGCTTCAGCATCAGTCCTTTCAATGAATATTCAGGATTGGTTTCCTTTAGGATGGACTGGTTGGATCTCTTTGCTGTCTCTCAAGAGTCTTCTCCAGCACCACAGTTTGAAAGCATCAGTTCTTCAGCACTTAGCCTTCTTTTCTAAAATGGCTTCTCAAACAACTCCCAAGGGTACAGATGAATTCAGTGTCTCAACTGATGCACACACAATTTGCCACAAAGATTCCACCCTGGCTCACTAGGGGCTTGGGAAGGTAACAGGAATAGTAGTAGTCGTGTTAGTTGCTCAATTGTGTCTGACTCTTCGCTACCCCATGGACCATAGCCCACCAGGCTCCTCTGTCCATGGAATTCTCCAAGCAAGAATACTGCAGCGGCTTGCCATTCCCTCTTCCAGAGGATCTTCCTGACCCAGGGATCACACCCAGGTCTCCTGCATTGCAGGCAGATTTTTTACCATCTGAGTTAGAGGGGAGATCAGGCAAGAGTACAGAGACCTTCTCAATGAAGAGGTCATGGTGACCCAGAAACTCAACTTGCTGAAGTGGAAAGCTACTGCTGTTTCATTCTCTTTCCAGAATAAGCCAAGAATGAACCAAAGGGAGCATGAGGAACGGGTATGAAAGTATCTTCTCTCCAAACAAAGAGATGGATCTCTCTAAATGGGAGAGTTAGGCTGAGATGTATGTCAGTGAGGTGTTATGAAATTGACTGTAAGCTGAAACAGGACAAGAGAAGCCCCGGCTCCTGTAACCCTCTGCTTGCCCTGATCTGATTTGAATAAGTTTCAGGAAGTTGGCTGCTTCCTAATACTGAAAAGCTAAAATTTAGGGTCTTCTCTTTGTAAGCTCATCCAGTAACCCTATGGTTTACTGGACTAAAATCAATGCAGTATTAGTCTGTGAAACTTTCAAAATCCCCCAACAGTTAGCAAGCAAATGAGAGCATCTCTCTCATCTACCACCCAAGTTCCTAACAAAGCCCTTGAAATAAGCTCTAGGGTTCTCTCATCATCTCCTTCTTAGTACCCTGGAGGGATTTTGAAACAGATGGTCCCAGGAGACTTGGGGTAGAGGGATTTGCTCATCTTGGGGAAAATACTCCTGAAATCTGGAGTTTAACAGACTGCATTTCTTCCCCCTGGGTCACTTCTCAAACCAAAGGGATCGATGTCCCCAGCTTTAAGGAATACATAGCAATAATTTGAGATTCTCTAAGAGCTGAAGACGTCAAAGTGACTGAGCATGCTTTGACACTAGAAGAGCTGAGTTTTTCTTGCTTTGTGGGCTTTAGCTTTCCTTTTAAACACCTCTTGAATATATGGTGTTTTCACTTGTTTCCTCTGAATAGATTCAGCCTTTCAATGTCTTTTAAAGATCACTGTCTGAAAGGTGACTCCTTTTCCTTATTGCTAAGGTCTGGCACAGCAAGCAGCTGTTGGCAGAACTAAGTGAAAATGGAATGCCATGTGTATTTTCCAAAATATTATTATTTTCCCTCTATGATTTGCAATATTTTTCAGTTGTATTGATTCTCATGTTCATTAATATTATATTTCTTCATGCTCATCTTGTTGTGGTAATGGATTCAAGGACATGAAATTTAGCTGAGACATTACAATGATCTCCAAATATTTTAAACATTATCAGATTGAAAAGGAAACAGAAGGTGGGATAATGTGTGGATGTGGTAAGTTGCAGGGAGACAGGTATTGAGTCAATAGGAAGTAACATTTTCTAAGAACTAAGACCATTCAAAAATAGAATTGATGACCATATATCTATAATGGGTCTGTGTAATGAGGTAGTATGCACCATTAGAAAGGAAAAGAGTGAGATAGATTTACAGTACTGGTATGGAAAATATTCAAGATATTAAGGGGAAAAAACTAGCTGTAAATTGGCATGTGCAGTCTAGTTCCATTTGTGCAAAATTGAAATGATACAGAAATATACATAACTGAACAAAGAAATTTTCTAGACAGAAATAAACCAGGTAAAATAAACAAACAAACATAAATTATGTTTACTTCTGGACCAGAGAATGCAAACCAAGGAAACAGAAAACTAACTTTTCTAGTTATGCCCTTCTTTACAGACAGCTTTTTTTTCTGCCTTAAGCATTTTTATAATATGAAAAGCCCAGTTTTATTTCTTTAAGTAAACTTAATTTCTTAAGAGGCAGATGCTAACTTGTAAGAGAATGAATTTGCAATCACTGGAAGCAGAGTTTGGCAGCTATTTGTGAGGAGTGCTGTGCTTTTAAAATTACCTCGTAACTCTAAGGTCCTATGATTCAGTTATATTTAAAGGACTTAAAGCTACCAAGTGCATGAATTTTTCCAACTTGCTTCCAGTTGGAAGCAAAGACTTGGATGATGAATACGATTAACCCCTTGCCTAGGATTGGTTGTTAGGTCTAAGTAGAAAATGATGTCTCTAGAAGGAAATATTTTTATATTTTCTCATGGAGAGAGATTTTGGCCCCAAAATCCAGAATCCAAGGAAACAGAAAGTGGTTTAAAGTGTTGTGTTTTTCAGTGAGGTGAATTCTGCAGAAGGGGCTGCCATTTTATTTCAGTTATCCTGAACTTACCATCCTGGTGTCATCACCCACCTGTTCTTTTTGTCCCCATTTCCCCCTAGAGGATGATGGGGGAGGAGATGGAATTGCAGGAATGCACAAGCTCAATTCAATCTTTACTCTCCTATAGCCTAGCTTATTTTTCTTTCATGCCCCTTAATATAGGTAGGATTGATTTTTCCAGTTATATAAGCTTTGAATTTTATCTTGCTCAGTAATACATCATGAATCTCAGTTAAACAGAAGTGGTTAAGGATTAGCCCATCACCACATCTCAGTGGAAAGGGAACACATATTTGGTCTACATTTTCTCTGTTATTGAAAATATTTTCTATTTTTCTGTTTTTCAAAATCTGCCCTAATTTAACTACTTGCATCCCACAATAGCAAGAGTCAGAATTGGTTCTGTGTTTATTTCAGATTTTAATATTTCATTCATTATGGATTTTTGCATTTTTTAAAACACTGCATTAAAATCTTATTCATCTTGATTACTGTGTTGTTTTCTTAATTTTTAAAATATTTTTGATATTCCCTTAAATTCTGCCTCACTTGCTACACTATTTCCAGCACTGTTCAGGAAAATTTTCTTTTTAGCAACTAT
>SJYQ01002139.1:532845-551924 GCA_006410935.1 Redunca redunca
TTTTGTGTACCTCATTTCATTTGGGGATAGAAATAAACATATTAAAATGAAGTTCAAAGTTGAACTACTTTTTGCTATATCAGAAATATATGAAAATATCTTTGATGATTTTTATTTGTATTTCTGATCCCTGTGTTTAGAGCCTAAACACACACCCAATTTAAAAAATATAAAACTATTATTGCTAGATTCTAAGCACGGTCCTCCATCAGTATCTGTGGGGGATATCCCCCATATTAAAATTCATGGATGCTCAATTTCTGTGTATAAAATGGTATAGTATTTGCATATAATAGACACACATCCTCCTGTACACTATGAATCATCTCCAGATTACTTACAGTACCTAATGCAATGTAAATTCTATGCAAATATTTGATGCATGGTGAATAACCATGGTGAATTCAAGGTTTGCTTTTTGGAACTTTCTGGAACTTTTTTTCATAAATATTATTGAACTGCAGTTAGTTGAATCCATGGATAGAACCTGTAGACACGAAGAGCCAACTGTGTTTACCTTCCAAGGGCTTAATTAAGTGCTAATGACATCTTGATGTGCTGTACTGAAGAATATTTATAACATTAGAATCATTTTTTCAATCAGTATGGATAAATTTCAAAAATACACAAATTTAAATTTAAAATAATACCATATGTTTATAATTAATTAGTACAGACAGGTACAATACATAAACATGCAAAGGAAACATACACACATTCTCAGTGTGGGTACCTCTGCAGAAGCAAGAAGTAAGGAAGGGGAAAGAGTGAAGGGAGTTTCAGATTGTATTCATAAATGTTACTATCTTAAAAAAAGAAATAGGAAACAATTATGACAAATAAGGCATGGCAAAAATATGGTATGTACAGTATTTGTTATAAAATTTTATAATTTGGCTCATTTGTAAATTTAAAATTTTCACAGATGTTATTTTTTGTTTTTAAAGATAAAGTATCAGGTGAATTTTGAGTGATCATTTTTATAGTTCTTATTTATGTGCTATATTTCAATATGAATATTCCTTACAACCCATAAATTTAACCAATGATGACTCAAAGATACAAGTTAAACAGATATATGACTGATGGGAAAAAAAGAGTGTAAAATGACATAATGGTCAAAATCGCCATGTCTTTTGCAGTGATGAATTCTCAGGGTGGCTGAGTCATGAACAAGCACTTCAGATCATAGCTAACTACCAGACCTGCTCCACTGACTTCCACTGGGAGGTCTTCAGCAGGTTCCTTTTTAAAGGAACAGATCAAGGGACTTCTCTGGTGGTCCAGCGGTTAAGACTCTGGACTTCCACTGCAGGGTGCACAGGTTCCATCTCTGGTCCTGCAAGACCCCACATTCCTCATAGCATGGCCAAAAAAATTAAAAATAAAGGAGAAAGGCCGGAGGTGACCTACATCATGAACCATGTCAGTTTTCTGATGAGCTTCCAGTCCTTCCTATTTCCACGTCCTATTTTCAGTCTTGTCCCAAGACCTGGCAGCCCAGACAGTAAGTGTCAGTGAGGCTGTACCCTGAGGAAGACATTGAGTCTGTTTTCTTGTCCAACATGCTCAGTCTTCCTCAGGAGAAAGCAGGAAAATGCTGGCAGAAATGCTCAAGGAGAAAACAAACATCTTTCTTCATTTCTCTATGCATTTATCATCTAGACTTGACCCTAGTCAGCTAGAAAAAGAGCTTGTGTTTGGAAGAAGGGCACAAGAAGCCGGGTGTTATGTCTCCCCTTGCTAAGACACTGCACTCATTGGCTGTCCTTCAGTTCTTGGGATTCACTTAGAAGGGAGGTACAGGCAAGTAGGTACTGAGCCCAGCTGGGTGGAAGCTCCCAACCTAGAAAAACCAGGGAGATACCGAAGGGTTTTTAATAGAGGGAGACAGTTGGAGTGGAGACAGTAAGAAGTGGCAGAAGAATGTGGGAAATAATTTTTTGAGCACCAGTGATCCTTATGGCCAGAGGAAAGTGAGCTGGCTTGACTGCTAGCTGGTAACACTTTTATCTTTAGTTCAAGAGAACGAGAAATGGTCTCGGGCCTACTTGCTAGAAAGAGAAAATGCTGTGGGGAAATCAGCCTTGACTATTATTCTTCAGGCCCTGGTTCAGGTTACTTCCATGTGAGAAGTACTGTCATGGAAGGAGCAGTAATTTTATTTCAAAGATTCAGCACCCTGCCCCACTTTTTTTAGTTGAAGTATAGATCATGCATAATATTAATTACAAGTGTACAATATGGTGACTTACAATTTTGAAAGGTTATTTATGCTGTTTTGTCACTTTGGTCATGCCTGACTCTTTGAGACCTATGGACTTTAGCCTGCCAGGCTTCTCTGTCCATGAGATTCTCCAGGCAAGAATACTGGACTGGGTTGCTGTGCCCTCCTCCAGGGGATCTTCCCAACCCAGGAACTGAACCCATATCTCTGGTGTCTCCTGCATTGCAGGCAAGTTCTTCACCCACTGAGCCACCTGAGAAGCTCATATTCCATTTATAGCTATTATAAAGTATTCGCCAAGTTTCTCATGTTGTACAACATATCCTTATAGCTTATTTTATATCTAATAGTTTGTACCTCTTAATCCTCTACTCCTTTATTATTGAGTGACTTTCAAGAAGTTAAATATTTCTTGAAATTTGGTTTTTTCATTTATAAAATAGAAACGAAAAAAATGCTACCTCACAGAGTCTTTATGAAGATTAAATGAAATTAGTTATGAGATTAGATATTTAAAATGCTATAAAAATATCTGTAGCTAAAAAAATAAATAAATAAAAGATTTCTCTTCTCCTATAGTATAGAAGTCATTTTTCTGGTTTCCCTCCAGATATGAGTTCTGACAAGAGTACAAATTCTATAGGGAAACAACTGGTCACACAGAAAAATATTCTGAAAATTTCATTCATGACAATTTGGCTTTGAAATAAGAGCTGGTTTCATCTTCATATGAGGAGTATCCTTAAGAATCTCATTATGATTATCACATCTTATGGGGAAGAGAAGCAAAGGTCTCACTGGATATGCTTTGTTTGAAAGGTACACTTTGATTTAGTAAATTATAGATAGATGTGTACTGTCAGTCATACCTAGCCAGAAGAAGGTTTTATTCCTTATATTTCTCTAAAATAAAAACAGATGAGCACACAATTATTAAACTCCCATCTCTATCTTAAAAGGAGATATGAGTTCTAAGGAGATGGATGGAACTGGAGCCGATTATACAGAGTGAAGCAAGCCAGAAAGAAAAACACCAATATAGTATACTAACGCATATATATGGAATTTAGAAAGATGGGGATGATGACCCTGTATGCGATACAACAAAAGAGACTCAGATCTATAGAGTGAACTTTTGGACTCTGGGGGAGAGAGAGAGGGAGAGGGTGGGATGAGATGGGAGAATGGCATTGAAACATGTATACTTATATTGTAAATTGTAATTTCAACCAGAAGTAAATTTTATTTTTTTTTCTTTAAAAAAAAATAAATTAATTAATTAAAAAAAAATTAAAAGGAGATATGTTCATAAGATTTTAACCTCAGCATTTGGAGATGACAACTTTGGAGACATTAAGCCAATAGAGATTTGGCCCTTTTCTTATGAAAAGGTGACTGGAGGTTGTGAAGGATGCGACACAAAAAGTGGTATTTACATCAGTCAAGTTTTCTACTTTCTCCCCAAATAGGAATTACAAGAGAGACTCAGGAAAGCCAAGTTAATTCAACAGAACATAATTGACACCATATTTATTTATCACCCACCATACCCAACTGTGTGTGGAAAATTCTCTGACTTTGAGGGTAAACTGCCCAGGAGAGCTCTCTTTAATGCTGTCTCTTTAAGGAATAGATCTGAGATTTGTCCTATAGGATTGCATGCTCTTCTCATAGGACATATGTACCATCTATTGTAATGATGTCATCACTGTGAGCTATGAGAGACAAAGGGAAGTATAGAGTCCACAAGCCTTTGTTGATTACCCTCAATAAACAAACTTGTCTAAAGATTTACCTGGAACTGAGCTGATAGACCTAAACAAGTAAGATAGGAAAAAATATCCTCATAAGGTCTTTGAATCCTCTATCACATATAAATAAAATATGTTTTTGTAAGTCTTATGTAAACTCCAAAATACAATAAGCTCTATGTGGAGACAGAACATATGGTAAACATAAGTCATGAAGCTGGTAGGATAATTTTCATCTTATCTCCTGTTGACATTCTAGAAAAACTCTACACTCCAACCTGTTACTAAAGCCTCTGTTCTGCAGCACCCAGTCCAAGACAATACAGTTTTTCAACATCCACATAAAATTGAGGAGCATGGTTTTTCAATTGGGCATACAGAGGGCATTGTCAAGCCCCTCGAAAACCCTTCTGCCTCAGTCCATCTGTGCCAACTGAAATCAACTTCTGCCACCACAGAACCCCTGGGTAGAAAAGGAGCCCCAAGTGAAGATGAGATGCTCAACTGGACAGGAAGAAAAGATCGCCCAGGGGCAGGAGTGGGGTTCTTTTAGAAACAAATTTGATAGAGTCAGTTCTTTAAAGGAGATATCTGAGATTAGTCCTATAGGATTGTATGCTCTTTTCTTTTCTTTTTTTTTAATTTTTATTTGAACTTTAGTTTACTTTACATTACTGTATTGGTTTTGCCAAACATTGACATGAATTCACCACGAGTGTACATGCATTCCCAAACATGAATCCCCTCCCACCTCCCACCCCATAACATCTCTCTGGGTCCTCTCCATGCACCAGCCCCAAGCATCCTGCATCCTGCATCGGTCATCGACTGGCGATTCGATTCTTACATGATAGGTATACATGTTTCAATGCCATTTTCCCATCTTATCCCACCCTCTCCCTCTCCCCCAGAGTCCAAAAGTTCACTCTATAGATCTGAGTCTCTTTTGTTGTCTCGCATACAGGGTCATCATCACCATCTTTCTAAATTCCATATATATGCATTAGTATACTGTATTGGTGTTTTTCTTTCTGGCTTACTTCACTCTGTATAATCGGCTCCAGTTCCATCCATCTCCTTAGAACTGATTCAAATGTATTCTTTTTAATGGCTGAGTAATACTCCATTGTGTATATGTACCACAGCTTTCTTATCCATTCATCTGCTGATGGACATCTAGGTTGTTACTCTTTTCAAAGAAGATATGTACCAGCAATTGTGATGTTGTTGCTGTTCAGTCGCTCAGTCGTGTCTGATTCTTTGCAGTCCCATGGACAGAAGCCTGCCAGGCTGCTCTGTCCATGAGATTTTCCAGGCAAGAATACTGGAGCAGGTTGCCATTTCCTCCTCCAGGGGAGCTTCATGACCCAAGGATTGAACATGCATTTCTTGTATCTTCTGCATTGGCAGGCAGATTCTTTACCACTACCTCGAAAGCCCTGGAAGCTATTGTGACTACATCATCACAAACTGGCAGGTTTTGAGGTTTTCTTTTTATTCATATAAGTTTTTATTTTTATATAATTTCAGACTTACAGAAAAGTTGCAGGAATAGTACAAAAATTTCCATATACTTTAAACAATTTATTATGATAAAAGATGCATAATATAAAATTCAACATTTTATCCATTTCTATTAATAAGTATATATCAGTAGCATTAAATGCTTTCATGAAGTTGTGTAATCGCCACCACTGCATGTTTTCTGAACTTTTCATCATTCCAAACGGAAACTCTATACCAATTAAACAATAATTCTCTTGTTTCCCCCTCTCCCAACCCCTGGTAAAGTCTACTTTATATTTCTATAAAGTTGCATATCCTAGGTACTTCACATAAGTGGAATCATATATTTGTCCTTTCTTGTCTGGCCTGTTTCACTTAGCAAGATGTTAAGTTCAATCCATATTGCAGCATGTATCAGAGTTTCATTTCTTTTTACAAATGAAAAATATTCCATTGTTTGTACATACAACAGTTTGATTACCCATTTATCCCTTCATGAACATTTTGGGTTGTTTCCACCTTTTGGCTGGTGTGAATATACTGTGAACATTGGTGTACAAGTATCTGAGTCCTTGTTTTCATTTTTTTCTAGGTATATGCTTAGGAGTGAAATTTCTGGATCATACAAAAACTTTATGTTTAAGTTTTTTGAGGAGCCACCAAACTGTTTTCCACAGTTGTTTTATCATTTTACACTTCCACCAATAATAAATAAGACTCCAATTTCTCCACATCTTCATCAACATGTATTATTTTTCATTTAAAAAAAAAATTTTGTATTAACCATGCTAATGGATGTGAAATGGTACCTCATTGTGGGTTTAATTTACCTTTTTCTGATGGCTAGCTAGTGATATTGAATATCTTTTCAGGTACTTATATTGGCCATTGTTTATCTTCTTTGGAGAAATTTCTATTCAAATCTTTGTCCATTTTTGAAGACTATACATATGTGTGTATATATGTGTGTGTGTGTGTGCAGCCTACCAGACTCCTCCATCCATGGGATTTTCCAGGCAAGAGTACTGGAGTGGGGTGCCACTGCCTTCTCCATATGTATACATACATATATGTACATTTGTACATATACATATTTACACACATACACACATATATACATTCTAGATATCAATACTCTGTCAGATACATGCTGTGCAAATATTTTTTCTCTTTATGTGGGTTGCCTTTTCACTCTTTATATTTTTCTTTGATGCACAGAAATTTTAAATTTTGATAAAGCCTAATTTGTCTATTTTCTCTTTTGTTGCCTGTGCATCTCATGCATATCCAAGAAGTCACTACCAAATCCAATGTCACAAAGATTTTTTCCTGTCTTCTAAGAGTTTTATAGTTTTAACTCTTATGCTTAGGTCCTCAATTTATTTTTATTTGTGTTTTGCATATAGGGTAAACTAAGGATCTGTTGTATGTGGATATCAAATTTTCCTAACATCATTTTTTAAGACTCTCATTTTCCCTTTGAATCATCTTATTGAAAATCAATGAATTGTATATGCAAAAAGTATTTTTAAGATCTCATTGCTAGGTTCTCATGTAGGTCCTTATGCTCCATATACTTTTCACTGTATTTCTTAAATGTTAATATTTTCCCATGTTTGCTTTATAGCCCCCACTCCATACTCTCTCTGTCACTCATACACACACACACACACACACACACACACACACACGCACATACACAAACATATGTGTGCTCATATATATATGTATGTTTATATAATTTTTATCTACATCTTTTTTAAAACTGCTGGAAGACATTTACAGATGTGATGTTCCCTGAATTCTTCAGTGTGTATTTTCTAAAAACAAGGATATTCTCTTATATTTTCTATTCTCAGTAGAGGTGATGTCACCTTCAAGGGGAAAAAATTGATTCTATGGGAGGGAAAAAAAAAGAAAACCAGAGATACTACATATGACCTCTGGCTTTCCAAAGCTCAACTGTATCCAACAAAATCATATTTCCTAGCTTTCAATTTCTCTTATTAAGGAGAAATTAACTTAAATATCATTTTATTTAATTTCTCTTTGGTGGGCAGGATACAATAATTTTTTAAAAGATTTGAGAAACACCAGGTTCTATAATCACACACATTGAAATTAGGAAATTAATAATGATACAGTATTCTATTGATTTGTTTTGTTTTTACATTTCACCAGTTATTCAATTAATATCTCATAAGACAAAAGAAAACCCTAGATCACCCATCACATGTCATTGCTGTGTCTCTTTATTCTCTCTTATCAGAACAATTCTTCACTTTTTAAATTGTATTTAGTGACATTGATATTTTGAAAAGGATAGGTCAGTTGTTTCATAGAATGCCTCTTAGCTTAGATCTATCTGGTGTGTCTTTAAGATTGGATTCAGGTTGTGCCTTTTTGTCAGAAATACCACACAAGTGACACTGTGTCCTTCACAGTGCCCTTTTAGTCCCTTCTCTCTCGGTGAGCACTATTCCAAGTGCTGGGAGTACAGCAGAGAACAAGATTTGGTTTCTGCCCACATGGTGCTGACATTCTAGGAAGGAGTTTGCAAAACACTGAGAAACGTTACCCATAGAAAGAAAAGACTTAGGGGTAGCACTGGAAACAAGCTGGCCTTGTTCTTTACAGCCCCATTTGATTGGACAAACTCTATTGGAAAAGTATCTAATCCCAAAGCAAAAATCTCTCTGTCTGTCTGTCTCTGTCTCTCTCTCTCTCTGAGTACTACAGATGAAGTGGGTTTCTCATGGAGGTGCTGAGTTTCCTGTTACTCAAAGGACAAAATTATGTAATGGTTATCATTTGATCTCTACTGTGAAAGATCCCTTTGTTGGGGGAACTGACCTGGTCTTTGTGTCTTGGACAAATAAAAAAGTCTATCCACCTTAATAATCTTATCTGTAAATTGGAAAATAAAAACAGTTGGTACTTCAAAGAGTTATTGTAAAGATTAAGTTCAGTAATACATGAAAAGCTTTTGGCTCAATGCCTAGCATTTACTAAGAGCTTAATAATTACTGATTATTATTATAATTTTTATGAAAAAGACTATTTGCTTGTTGTTATTTTTCAAGAAGATTGTTTACTAAACAATTCTTTTAAAAGGACAAACAGCATGGGAGGAAGCTTGCACTAATATTAATAAGTTGTATTTCAACTATGCCGATTTTTAATTTTAATTTTTACTTATGACCATCAAGTTTGCACATGCAATAGTTTCCTAGAAGTAAAATAGGTCTGGGTACCCTGGGTCAGGCTGACTTGGGGGTGTTTTCTTTCTATTATAGTTAAGTTTATGTACCTGGCTAAGCTCTAAATGAACTGGGAAGAGTGTACAACATTAAGGTGGATTTACTAAGAAGCTAATGGGGAACATCCCTCAAAGTCCAGTGGTTAAGTCTGTGTTTCCAATGTAAGGGGGACAGGTTTGATCAATAGTTGTGGAACTAAACTCCCATATGCCCCCCATGGCCAAAAATAAATAAATAACTATGCATAGGATTTCTGTTGGCCAAATGAGGAGGGGCCATTCTAAGTAATAAACTAGCAGTGGCTCACCAATTAAAAAAAAAAACTAATTAAACTTAAGCTTCTCCTTCGTTTGTATAGACCTCTTATATGAACCCATCTTTTCTCATTGAAATAAACATTCATTTTCATGTACTTAGAACCTGAACACTTCCCTTGTTGATGCCTGTACAGAAAACTGAGGTCAAGTTCTGGCCATCTGCTTTATTTGATGGGAAAAAAAAATTGTGTTTTTTTTTTAATTAATTAATTTATTTATATTTTACTTTACAAAAGATCTCATCTCAGATTCTTTTCTCAGAACTTCATTGTGTGGCATACAGCAGATAAAATATAAAGGCATAAAAAATGTCAATTAAGGATATTTCTTTCTTCAGAGGCTTGCCCTTTCTCTCTGAAACAGAAGGTCTTTTCTATAGAACAATGCCTTTTTTTTAGGTCACTTTGTGTCATATTGGTTGATCTCCCATTGTCTCTTCCTTCCTGGATATCCCAGGTCATTATTTGGAGAAGGACGAGTAATCAGAGATTTGAAGCTTTTGTACATAGAAATGACCTGATTTTTGGTGACCTCTGAAAACAGAATAGAGGAAAGGGTGTAGAGAAAGGTTCAGAAATTTGAAATAGATGATGACTATAAAGAAATGTACAATGAGAGGTTGTAATGAATGAAGATTGTGGAAGAATTTTAAAACTTATCAGATATTAACAATGAAACAGTTAGCAGCATGACGCTAGCAGTAGAAACTTTCTCTATCTGCTCCTGCTATTAGTTTTGCTACCCCAACAAGAATCTAGCTGGCTGCTACCTGTGGCATGTTAGAGAAATGGGCTGGGTTCCTCTTCTGTGTTGGTGTGGGATCAAGAAAAGACAATAGCCACAAGAGGTAAGGGTAAGGGAGACCAAATGGAATCAAGAAATCAGAATTTGAAGCAAGCCTAAAAATAAAAATCCTGCTGAATTTGAAGAAATTATAAGAGGATTTTAGAGTTCCCGAGGGACTGAATGGTAAGTTTCAATCAATTTTAAATAAGTATTTGTGTATGTCAAAGGACAGGGTGACCCTGACTAACCTGTGAGATGACCATGTGAACGAGCAAACATTTGACAACCAGGATATGTTTAGTGAATATTGAGATTACCTTCCCCGGGCTGGTGGGTGAAACAACGACCATTAGGGGAAGGGGAAATGTGTGATCCACAATCCATGTGTGACTTTTATTCGTTTCTTGTTGGGAAAGACAAAATTAAACCCACAGTATGGAGAGACAGCATGGACCATGGAAAGAATACCATTCCAAGAGCTGAGGTGACTTTGAGCCAAGTGCCAGCTCTTCATCTAATTCTGTAAGACTCTGAGCAAGCAGTTCACTTTTTAACTTCTTTACATACCAGATATTCAAGTCACTTTCTCTCAAATGTTAGACATCATCTTAGGATTGAACTCTTCCTTCCATTTTTCTCTCTTATAGGACACCCATGTTTCTTTTGCTTTACCTTGCTTTGAGCAGGTGACCTATATTATTCCAGGCATCAACAGATGCTTAGATCATAGCTATGGCTTACTGCACAATTGCACTCATTTCACACACTAGTAAAGTAATGCTCAAAATTCTCCAAGCCAGGCTTCAGCAATACGTGAATCATGAACTTCCAGATGTTCAAGATGGTTAGAAAAGTCAGAGGAACCAGAGATCAAATTGCCAACATCCACTGGATCATTGAAAAAGCAAGGCAGTTCCAGGAAAACGTCTATTTCTGCTTTATTGACTATGCCAAAGCCTTTGACTAGTTGGATCACAATAAACTGTGGAAAATTCTGAAGGAGGTGGGAACATCAGACTACTTGACCTGCCTCTTGAGAAACCTGTATGCAGGTCAGGAAGCAACAGTTAGAACTGGACATGGAACTACAGACATGGAAAAGGAGTATGTCAAGGCTGTATATTGTCACACTGCTTACTTAACTTATATGCAGAGTACATCATGAGAAATGCTGGACTGGATGAAGCACAAGCTGGAATCAAGATTTCCAGGAGAAATATCAATAACCTCAGATATGCAGATGATACCACCCTTATGTCAGAAAGCGAAGAAGAACTAAAGAGCCTCTTGATGAAAGTTAAAGAAGAGAGTGAAGAAGTTGGCTTAAAGCTCAACATTCAGAAAACTAAGATCATGGCATCTGGTCCCATCACTTCATGGAGAATAGATGGGGAAACAGTGGAAACAGTGAAAGACTTTATTTTGGGGGGCTCCAAAATCACTGCAGATGGTGATTGTAGCTATGAAATTAAAAGACGCCTACTCTTTGGAAGGAAAGTTATGACCAACCTAGAGGGCATACTAAAAAGCAGAGACATTATTTTGTCCAAAAGGTCCATCTAGTCAAGGCTGTGGTTTTTCCAGTAGTCATGTATGGATATGAGAGTTGGACTACAAAGAAAGCTGAGCACAGAAAAATTGATGCTTTTGAACTGTGGTGTTGGAGAAGACTCTTGAGGGTCCCTTGGACTGCCAGGAGATCCAACCAGTCCATCCTAAATGAGATTAGTCCTGGGTGTTCACTGGAAGGACTGATGTTGAAGCTGAAACTCTAGTAGTCTGGCCACCTGATGGGAAGAGCTGACTCATTGGAAAAGACCCTGATGCTGGGAAAGATTGAGGGCAGGAGGAGAAGGGGGTGACAAAGGATGGGATGGTTGGATAGCATCACCGACTCAAGGACATGGGTTTGGGCAGACTCCAGGAGTTGGTGATGGACAGGGAGATCTGGTGTGCTACGGTACATAGGGTCGCAAAGAGTCGGACACGACTGAGTGACTGAACTGAATTGATGGCTTACTGACTCTACCTAATGCCCTAGTTTTCATTGCTGTTCCCCAAATATTGTTCTTTTCTTCCCCCTAAATAATTCTCCTTGATTAACCTCAATATATGTGTTTCCTCTGTCCAGACAGAGTATTCCTTCTTCAGAATCTTCCTGATCCTTCATCTTAATTAGGTCCTGATCAGTGATGCCTATTGCCACCAATTACCATTGGCAGAGAGGCATCATAAGCTTTATAGATAACTTTTCTCAAGTATCCAGAAATTCCTACCTATTTTTTGTTTGTTTGTTTTTGTTTCAGATGAGTTCTTTGGCTTTGGCAGGCAGGAGAGATGGTGATGGTAAGGATGAGGAACTATTCAAAATCAAATTTGTGTAGGCTGGCAAACATACTGTTGTTGGCTTCCCATCTGTTAGAACAAAATTATAGGAATTGCTGATTAAACAAATATTTTCTCTTTCAGGTTTGCAGTTAAAAGATGAAGCGGCTCCAATTGTGTCAAGCGGCTGGTTTCAGTTTAGTGGGAGTTCCCTTCTGCTTGTTTATATTGATAAGGAGTCTTAGATGCTAAGTGTTTATGGCATAATACACAAAGCATTCTTTTCATTTATTTGATATACAAGTTTATTCTTATTCTAAATGAAAAGGAATGGGAATGACAGTAACTAGCAAGATTCTACCTCTCAATATTGTCATGTGGCTATGGCAGTGTTATATTTGAAACTCAAGGAGAAAACAGCTGTGATCCAAACACCTAAATATGCAGGCCCAAAATAAATGAAGGTATTTTTTTTTTAACTGCCACATTCACTCTGAAGTTCATCCATTTGCTTCAGCATCCAAAGATTAAGCACATGTCCTGCTTAGCTATATAATAAAGTGGCAAACACACTGCACCACTAACATCACAGAACAGTTGCCTGTGAACTAGACTTCTGACGCTGGGCCCCAGCTTCACTTTCTCACAGGTCATCATCTTCATCCAGGAGAGCAGTCATCTGAGCAGCCTCCAAATCATGCTTGTACTCTGCTGCCAAGGCTGGGTCCATGACCATTTCTGGTGGAGGCGAGAGCAGGCATGGCAACAAGCTCCAAGTTAGGGACTCTAATCAGCTTTCTAGCAAGCCAGAGGAAGGGCTTTTCAAAATTGTAGTTACCTTTGGCATCAATGTCATAATACTGAAGAGGCTTCTTTTGGTGGAAGACTTTGCCTTAACCTTTCCGTCCTTAACATCCACCTTGTTGTCATACAACACAATAGGGGTGTTCTCACATACTGGTACCAGATCTTTATGCCAATTAAGCACATCCTTCTAAGAAACTCTTGATGTTACATCAAACATTATAATGGAACACTGAACTTGTATATAATAGCCATCTCCCAGTCCACCAAATTTCTCCTGGTCAGGTGTATCCCGTGCATTGAACATAACAGGTCCTCTGTTGATATGGAACACATGAGGCTGGACCTCAACACCCAACATGTCTACATACTTCTCAAATTCACCAGTTAGATGACATTTCAAGAATGTAGTTTTTCCAGTACCACTATCATCAACCAATACAAATTTAAACTGAACTTGGAGTTTTCCTTGGGCAGACATCTCAGTGTTACACAGCTCTGGTCTCTGCACCCTCACGGCCTCTGTGTCAGGAGAGTGAGGAGAGCTCTCTGCCAGAGGGCTCCCAAAACCTCATCCTCATAGCCACTGCCTGCCACTGCCTTAAATACAGCATTCTTAAAGGAACAGTTACCAGAACAGTATAGGACCTGGGGCCTCAATGGTATAGAATCCATCTACAATGCAGGAGACACAGGAGACATTGGATGGATCCCTGGGGTGGGAAGATCCCCTGGAGAAGGGCATGATAGCCATCTCCAGGATTCTTGCCTGGGAAAATCCCATGGAAAGGAGCCTGGAGTGCTGCAGTCCATGGGGTCACAAGGAGTTAGACAGGACTGAGCACATACATACACACAAGACAAATAGCATGCTTATGAGAATAATACATTAATTCTTATTAGAAGAGAGTAAGCATTAAGTTCAGTTCAGTTTCAGTCACTCTGTCATGTCCGACTCTTTGTGACCCCATGGACTGCAGCATACGAGACTTCCCGGTCCTTCACCATCTCCAGGAGTTTGCTCAAACTCACGTCCATTGAGTCGGTGATGCCATCCAACCGTCTTGTCCTCTGTCGTCCCCTTATCAGGTCTATGTAAGTAATTCAATTATTTCAGAGTTTCTTTCAGTATCACCTCTTCCTTGGAGCTTTCTTTGAAGCCTCATCTCACACTGAATTCATCTTCTTCTGAGTTTAATCTTTTTTCTTTTTCTTTTTTTGCCTTTTTCTCTTAATTTGCCCTTAATTGAATACTACTTATTAATACTTGATTTTGGATGAACTGCCTTTTCAACTATAAGCTCCTTTATGAGAAGAACAGCCTTTTATGCACCTATTATACCCAGGTTGTACTGTCATAAGTGTATATAAGGCATATAGGAAATACTGAATTAAGTGATTGGGGGGTCCAGGGGTGGCATTATTTTTCTTTGACTTTAGTACTAGTGGCACTTTATCAGACTTTCAGAATAGAAATATGTCCAGGTCACCACAGTTAATAGAAGTTTATTATAAGGATAGATGGAAAGGTAAGGAGGAGAGGATAAAGCAGTTAAAACACCAGACCCCACATGTGACTGGAACATTATTCATTGCTTGTTCAAGATACATCAATAAGTGATTCATTTCAAAGTAGGTGCAACAAACCATCAGCAATTCTGCAAGTATTCCATGTGGCTGACAAATCCTTCATCTCCCCTCTCCTATCTCTATCTACTTTTTTGACTACTCTTGATTGCTCACCCTCTTACTCTCTCTGTATGTTTCATTGATTGAATGATTGATTTAATAAAGATTTGCTGAGCACTCTCTGTGTTCTGGGTACTCTACAAGCTTTGGAGATGTACAGGAGAGAATAGATATAGGTCCTTTGAACAGAATTTACAGCCCAGAAAGAAAGACAAATAAAGTGGTAATTATAGCATTGTGTAGTGAATGCTATGATGGGGGAAACTGCAAGTATAAAGGAAATGCATGGAAGGAGAATTTAATCCAATTTAAGGGATCAGGAAAAGTTTCGTGTAGAAAGTAACAGCCAAGATGAGAAGCAAATGAAAAGAAGGAATACAGGTGACTGTGATGTTTATTACAGGCAAAGAGAAGAGTAAGCATGAAGACCTAAAAAGATCACATAGTGTTTGGGAAACAGAAAGTAGTTTAGTATGACCCGAGCATGGAGTATAGGATGGTAAGCAGGGGGAGGAGGTGATAGAAAGCTAAAGAGATAATGCCTTAAAGATAAGCAGGGTCCAGATTATTGAGAGTATTAATCATGTCAAAAAAGTATATCTATTCTAAATGCCCCCGAAGAGAAGACACTGGAGACTTTCAAGGATGAAAATGACAAGATCCAATTGACGTTTTTGGATACCTTCATATACCTTCCTGTGAACAGTTGGAAGAATCAGAGCAAGACTTGACACAAGAGTCCAATTACTGCATTTTTTCAACAGCCTAAGAGAGACGTTAGGTGTAATGAGAAAGAAAGAAAGAAAAGGGAAGGGGAAATATTTAGGAAGTAGAATGTTGGGCTCTGGACTTTTTGTATATGAAGTTTGAGAAGTGACTGGTAAGCCTCTTGATGATGCATCTGCCCTCCTCCTTGAGCTAGTCAGAGAGATCTCAGGGCAGTAGAGCCATGCAGCCAAAAACACAGTGCCACTCGGAGCTCTTGCATGGACTATTGAATGATCTCCAACTTCTGGTTCTTGAGGGTGGGAAGGATAAAGGAGATACTGGCAGGGTGAGGTGGGGAGTAAATCTGCAGAAATTGCTCTGCTCCAAATATAATGGAGAATTTTAATCTGAGGGCAAGTAAGAGGGTTGTTGAGGATAGAAAGGGTAGCAGAAAGCCAAAGTAGCTGGTTCTTGCCTTTTCCAGAAGTGCTGTGGATGACTGCTGCTGCTAAGTCACTTCAGTCATGTCCGACTCTGTGTGACTCCATAGATGGCAGCCTACCAGGCTCCCCCGTCCCTGGGATTCTCCAGGCAAGAACATTGGAGTGGGTTGTCATTTCCTTCTTCAGCTGTGGATGACTGGGAAAGACCTAATGCTACCCAAGATGCTCTTGTCCACCACAGGCAGGTGTGTGAGTCACATGGTAAATTAAGGCATTTGGATTCCCCTTCATTCTTGGCTTAATGTCTATCAGTTCCCTGGGAGGAAATGAGAGTCACACTGTTTTCTCCAGACCAGGGTCCTCCTCCTGATGGTTAGTCCCAATTTAGATTGGCCCATGAAAGCTGTTTTTCAGATCTCCATTTTAGTACCTCCATTTTAACTTCTTTTATTCTGTATAAGCAGGTTTCACTCAAAATAAAGCTGTGTTTCAGTATGATTATTGTGTAATTCTGAATAAAGATAGCCTCTACCACTAGCAGCCACACTGTAATCTTATGTCCTGATGGCTTACAGGCCTGTATTCTTATGCTCTTATGAAACTATTTTTGGTGAAACTGAAAAAGAAGGAAGAGAAGGAGAAAGAGAAAGGGAAGAAGAAGGAAGGAGAGAGGGAAAGGAAAGGGGAGGAGGAGGAGAAGGTAAAGAGGAAGAAAGAATACTGTTATTTAAAACAAGATTCTTTCTGAGGGAAAGGAGGTTGGATCTTGTTAAAAATAATCTGAGGGACCCTGATGGTCTTTTGTGGCACCAGCCTCTTTGCCAAGCACTATAATGGATTTTGGTACAGCCAATGAGGGCCTGAAGAACTGAGCTTTAGAGAAAAGACTAGAGAGAGTTTTGTTCACCATTATAAAATGAAAAGAAATAAAAGCTGTTTTGAGGTGGAGGGTGGGAGAGTGGATATGAGACAGAAATAGGCTAGGAAACCATGGGGAGAAAGACGGGAGGGAAAAGGAACCAACAAGATGGTGAGAAGCTTGTGGATTCACTTAGATGCCTTGAACTTTAGCACTCTTCACGGGAGTGTGGCTAATATAACTTTTAGGGCTGGAATGACCAACATTCATTTGTAGGTGTGAATTTCTGCAAAGATTTTTATATTCTACAGCTCTCCCCACCATTCTGAACTTTTAGTAAAATCTGATATATACCATATATGAGAAGCTTTAAGCAGAATAAAAGGGGAATTCCCTGGCTGTGCAGTGGTTAGGATTCCACATATTTCACTCCCAAGTGCCAGGAATCAATCACTGATTGGGGAACTATTAATAAGATCCTAGAAGTAATCTATGCAACAACAAAAAAGAAGAACACAAACAAAAACCAGAATAAAAGTGAATTCTATTTTCCAGGGGAAGCCACGAATAGAGCACTATGTTTTAGACATGAAGCCATCTATAAACTGAACTACTGCAATGGGAACCAGAGGTAAATATGAAAATATAAACTTCTGAGAATTCAATGAAATCATGCAGCAGGTATTGGACTTTCCATAAATTACCAAATGAGGGTTGTGAAAACTTTTTGAAAGCAAGTGTTACCTTAGCTAAAAACTTGGATACAGTAGTCATAACTTTAAATATATATATATATATATATATATATATTTGAAGGATAATTGCTTTACAGAAGTTTGTTGTTTTCTGCTCAGTATCAACATGAATCAGCCATAGGTATACATATGCTCCTAATATGTGAGTCATGGAAAAGTACAGAAGGATGCCCACATATACCTAAAATATATAGACTNGGAAAAGTACAGAAGGGTGCCCACATATACCTAAAATATATAGACTAACCATAGAGAACTAACCCTAGGGAGTATCAAATAGTGAGAACTCACACAAAGGAAACCACTTGAATACAAGACCCAGCATCACCCAACCACCAGTAGCATGATGTGTAGGATGCGTCATCTAAACAACAAACAAAACAATAATACAACCCAGTCATCTCAGCCTTGCCCCTCAGAGGAAAAACAAACAAACAAACAAAAAACTCAGCACAAATCTCACCCTATTGAAGCTTATGTCAACCACTGGATCAAACTTAGTAGGGCAGAAAACAAAAGGAAGAAAGAATTCAACCTTCAAGCCTGGGAAAACGAGATCTCAAACACAATAAGTTTATACATATATATAATGAAAAGGCAAAGAAATACTACACAAATGAAAGAAAAAACTGGAAACACAGAAATCCAAATAAATGAAGAGGAAATAGTCAAACTACCTGAAAAATAATTCAGAATCATGATAGTAAAGATGATCAAAACCTTGAAAACAGAATGGAGAAAATGCAAGAATCAATTTAAAAAGCCTAAAAGAATTAAAGAATAAACATACAGAAACAAACAACACAATTACTGAAATTAAAAATACTCTAGAAAGAATCAATAGCAGAAGATCTGAAGCAGAAGAGCAAATCACCTGAGCCAGAAGATAAAATAGTGGAAATAACTGCTGAAGAGCAGAATAAAGTAAAAAGAAAGAAAAGAACTGAGGATAGTCTCAGAGACCTCTGGGTCCATATCAAACACACCTACATTCAAATTATAGGATCCCAGAAGAAGAAGAGAAAAAGAAAGGGTATGAGAAAAACTTTTAAGAGATTATAGTTGAAAATTTCCCCAACATGGAAGAGGAAAAATTCAATCAAGTTCAGAAGGTGGGAAGAGTCCTATATAGGATAAACCCAAGAAGAAGCACACCAAGACACATACTAATCAAACTAACAAAGGCTAAACACACAAAAAAAGAATATTAAAAGCAGCAACAGAAAAGCAGCAAGTAACATGCAAGGGAAACCCCATATACTTAACAGCTGATCTTTCAGTAGAAACTCTGCAGGCCAGAAGGGAATGGCAGGATATATTTAAAGTACTGAAAGGGAAAAATCTACAACCAAGATTACTCTACCCAGCAAGGATCTCATTCAAAATTGATGGAGAAATAAAAAACTTTTCAGACAAGCAAAAGTTAAGAGAATTCAATACCACCAAACCAGCTTTACAACAAAAGTTAAAGGGACTTACATAGTTAAGAAATACAAGAGAAGAAAAAGATAGAGAAAATCAAGCCCAAACAATTCAGGAAATGGCAATAGGAACATACATATCAATAATTACTTTAAATGCAAATAGATTAAATGCTCCAACCAAAAGACAGAGACTGGCTGAATGGATTAAAAAAAAAAAAAAAGACT
>SJYQ01002140.1:0-49806 GCA_006410935.1 Redunca redunca
AGACACAAATACTTCTCTCATATATTCATCCAATGTTTTTCTCATTCTCAGCTAGACACTACTTGTTTTTCTTTTTCAGATTGTATTAATGACCTATAAATCAGTCTTCATCTGTAGGATGAAACAGATTTACAGTGTTGCAAAATTAATGTTGGCCACAAAAGTCAATACCTTGCCTGCAGTCTATAAGCTATTTATACAAAAAATTGATGTTAGTAATTATAACCCAATTTATATCATGAATAAAAGGATAAAAAATTGAACAATTAAAAAGAAATTATTGGCAGCGGAAGGTACCACTGATAGTGCCTAGAAAATTAAAGTAAATTTATTTTATGAAAGCAGTGACGTTTATATGATGGAAAAAGAATAAACCTTTAAGGGTCAGTGAGCTTGTGTGTTAACTCAATACTGACATTCATCAGAGTTTTTGGTGTAAACAACAGAAAACAAATACTAGTTTTAAACATGAAAGACGGTTTAAAGACGGTTTTTTGGAAGGAAGTGGTTAGCTCACAGAATTAAACCACAGATTCAGAAACTTAGTCGGACGTGACTGAAGCGACTTAGCAGCAGCAGCAAAGCATCCATTTGGCAAAATCATGCCACTGGCATAGAGGCTGGGATACTCCTGTGCTGACCCTGGACCCCCTTGGCACTGCTGGCACAACTCAACACACAGGCGGTACACTGTGGCTGCAGTTACGATTGTTCCTTGTGTGTGTGCTAAGTCACTTCAGTTGGGTCCCACTCCTTATGACCCCATGGACTGTAGCCCTCCAGGCTCCTCTGTCCGTGGGATTCTCCAGGCAAGAATACTGGAGTGGGTTGCCATGCCCTTCTCCAGGCAAGAATACTGGAGTGGGTTGCCATGCCCTCCTCCAGGGGATCTTCCCGACCCAAGGAGGGAATCAGTGTTTCTTATATCTCCTGCATTGGCAGGCAGGTTCTTTACCACTAGTGCCACCCAGGAAGTGGACTTTTAACCTGCCCCTAATCCTTCCAATTAGGTTGGATGGCATCACCTACTTGATGGACATGAGTTTGAGCAAGGTCCGGAAGTTGGTGATGGACAGACAAACCTGGCATGCTGCAGTTCGTGAAGTCGCAAAGAGTCAGACATGACTGAGCAATTGAACTGAATTCTTCCAAGGGAAGACATTAGTCCCAGATAATGTCTTCTAGTGGGTGACCTGAGTCACATGTTTATACTGTGATGCCTTTAGCCAGAGAGAGCAAGTAACTGGAATTTTCTGGTTCTGCTGTGGGAGTGAAGACCCTACTTCCAACTGGAAGCTATAGAAAGTTAGAGTTTATGAATTGTATGTATGTATGTAAAATGTGAAATTTACATGTATCAGAATAGCCAATGAGTACTAAAACCATTAGAAAGCTGTATGATCCAAGAAGGCACATAATTTGACTTCCCTGGAGATAATTTTCAAACCTATAGAATAAAGACTGGGAAATCTATAATGTCTCCCTTAAAGCAGCACAGGTTTTAGGTTCACTTGGAAAGATAATGCAAACACACTGGACAGACGCAGCAACCAGTGAAGATCTGAGTCAGCGAGGGTGAAATGATGGAGTGCTGGTGAGGAAAATGTTCACACTGTCACTAATGCGCGATACAGAGATGGGTGACTTGGAGGTTAGTTGACAAATGATGATAGCAATTCACCGCGTCCATGAACACCATAATATCAGCTAGATATTATTACTTTTAAGGCAAACTTTCACAAGAATGGTGGACAGGGTGAGGGATCTGGGGAGTAGCAGGAAATAGACTGTGACAAAACATAGCAATCTTTCAGGTTATTTACAACAGAAAGTGAGGCAAGCTACAGTGTTGAGTTTAGAGAAAAACACTTTTCAGAAACTCTTTTGAAAATAAAGCCAGCTATATAGTGATTTAAGAGAAATGTACCTCATACAATATACCACCATATGTTTCATAATTTTTCATATCTTTCAATATAGTTTACATCTGTCAGGAAAAAAATACAGTTTTTTGCATATGCCTTAACAAGTCCAAAGGTCAGAATCAGCATAGAAGTACTCAAATATTTTTCAGAATATTTTGAGTTTCACAAATTTTGTTACAAGACATAACAGGCTCTTCTTCTGATAAGAATACTTTTATAGCACCTTTCATCCAAGACCACTTCTGTATGTAATTTTATAAGTTTTCCCTATTCTTTTGATCATAATTTAGCTGAGATATCTGAGCAAATAAGTAAATCTGAAAGGACTCAAATCACACAGTGGGCTAGAATGCTAAGAAAGCTGTGTTTCATTGTTTAAATTTGAAAAAAAATTATATAACCACACTATCACCAACTCTTTGTGCTTAGAAAGTCACTTTTTCTCTCTCCTTCTCAGTTTTCTCATATCATATGACAATGAGGGAGTATCCTAAATGATTTCTAAAATCACTCTCATCTCTGAATCTGTGTGATTCCATCACCACTCTTTACTTCAGCAAGTTATAAACTAATACTGTATGCAGAAGTTGTTTTGAACTGATATTTCTTGATATATTTAACTCTCCTGTTAAGAATGTGTATGTGAAAATGGAAAGTTAAATGTGCAAGAAACACAAATATCCATATATCTATTTGGATATGTGCTCTCTCACTCTCAGAAAGAGAATTATAGGAAGATAGATCTCTATTTCTATTACATGAGTATTCTAAAATTACAGTAACATTATTTTGTAGATATTTATATTTGTACTATAATAATTCCTGATACACAGTCTCTTCTCTGAAACCTTTAGGAGCATGTTATGGAACTTATACTCTGCTTTATATTGGAGAAGGCAGTGGCACTCACTCCAGTACTCTTGCCTGGAAAATTCCATGGACGGAGGAGCCTGGTAGGCTGTAGTCCATGGGGTCACTAACAGTCAGACAGGACTGAGCGACTTCACTTTCACTTTTCACTTTGATGCATTGGAGAAGGAGATGACAACCCACTCGTGTTCTTGCCTGGAGAATCCCAGGGACGAGGGAGCCTGGTGGGCTGCCATCTATGGGGTCTCACAGAGTTGGACACGACTGAAGCGACTTAGCAGCAGCAGCAGCTGCTGCTGCTTTATATAACACCCCCCAGAAGAATTTGAGGCAACCCATAATCAAACACTCTACAATTATTTCTACATTCAAATATTTCTATATTAAAATATACTTACTGTGAACAGATAAACTCTGCAGTTGAATGGCTGTCACGTGCATGTATTACACTTAAAAAATCAGAATGGTATTAAAAAAGAAAAAATGCAGAATAATACACTTAGAAAATAAAACCTTGATTAAAAAAAACAAAAAACTGCAGTAGCCTTGCAACAATTTCATGCCTAGCCTGCCAAATTAGTTAGGATCAAGTCAAGTTTTGCCATCAAATGGGATCAAACGTTTATAAAACAAAACCTTTAGTTCTGAGAGATTTTTAGATTTTATCTATATCGTAGTAGATATTGAACTTGTTTGTGAGTATTTTGTTTGCCCAGAAACTCCCTCTTTTTGAAACAGCTTTTGGGTTTGCTTTTTTGATCTACCTAGATGTTTTGCACTGAAGTTTAATGGTGTCTACAGACCACCTCCCTTGCTGGACACAGTTGCTTGGTCCAGCTGGACCACATTTGACTCCAGCTATGACAATCATATTTTTTGTTGGCATTTTTAACTTACTGCAAAAAGGCCCAGTCCATCTGTTACTTTCTCACTGGTGGCAGAGGTTTGAGAGCCATCAAGAGCTGTTTCTGGCCTGTGGGAACAGTTTGGCCATGGAGGGTAAATGAAGGGAGCTGCTATAGAGGCGAGGGGGTGAGAATTGGAGGGCGTCCAGTCAGCACTGATTCTGGTTCCTGAAGCGTCCCATCTGCAACCCTCACATTCCCAGGAGTTTTGTGAGTCCCCTGGATTTTCCAATCAGTGTATATTCATTTACCTGTACTAGTGTGAACCAGGTTTCAATTATTTTCATCTGAAAGAATGAAAAGTCTTTATTTATTTTGAAGTCGCAGATATTTATTTTGAAATTTGAGCCTCTCCGCCTGTCTTAAGAATCCTGCGGAGAAATTCCAAAAGAAAAGTGAAAGTGAAGTCGCTCAGTCGTGTCCAACTCTTCACCACTCCATGGACTGTAGCCTGCCAGGTGTCCTCTGTCCATGGGATTCTCCAGGCAAGAATCCCAGACTGAGTTGCCATTCCCTTCTCCAGGGGATTGTCCCAACCCAGGGATCAAACTTGGGTCTCCCGAATTGAGGGCAGACTCTTTACCGCCTTAGCCACCAGGGAAGTTTCAGAACAACCCAGGTGCCCACTAATATTTCATCTCCGAATGGAAAGCATGTTTACTCATAGAGAATGCTGCAGCAGCAACTAACCTTGAAATCTCCCTTGCTTAACCCAACAAAAGTTTGCTTCTTATTGACAGTTCCTCTAAGTCAGTTTGAAGAAAGCTCTGCCTCACGTGATCACTCACGGGCCAAGCTCCATCTTTTACTTGTATCTTGTGGGGAAGGTGGTCTCTGAGACACCGTGGAAAGGAGGAGAGGACTGAGAGATGAAGCTCATGCTCCGACCTGCTTGCCTCAGGAGTGACGCACACCACTCCTGTGTCTGACACGCTTGCGTCAGGAGTGACGCACACCACTCCTGTGTCTGACACGCTTGCCTCAGGAGTGACGCACACCACTTATGTGCACAGCCTGTTGACTAGAAAGAGTCAGTGGCTGCGCTCTGGGAAGGAGAGCTCTTAGGGCTGTGAAGTGGGAGCAGCGCACAGGGGTTAGTGAGCAGCACCCACAGTGTCCTCTTGGAATCCAATAAAGTCTAGACTGGAGAACGAATCAAGCTGAACAACTGCGATGGGCAGGCTTTTTTTTTTTTTTTTTTCCTGGGAAAATAAGTAATCGGTGTAGGTCAAAGGAAAAGAGATTGAAAGTAGCCTGTGTGCCTGTTTTCTGTCAGTATAGACTTCTGATGAGAGTTCTGGGTTCTCTAGATGTGAAGACACCTTTCGGTCCTGTTCAGTCATTTCCTACAGTCTTCTGATCAAGAGTTAATGATAGATGACAGGGACTGGGAAGAGTCAGTGGGAGAGCAGGTTGTGGAAACATTTCCAGGAGAACTTTGTTCTCTTTAAATCACTGGTTTTACCTTCACTCCAGCATGTTACTTTAGATTTCCTTAAGTCAGAGTATATTTATTTTGGACTCCGAAGAGTTGATGCTTTTGAACTGTGGTGTTGGAGAAGACTCTTGAGAGTCCTTGGGCTGCAAGGAGATCCAACCAGTCCATTCTGAAGGAGGTCAGCCCTGGGATTTCTTTGGAAAGAATGATGCTAAAGCTGAAACTCCAGTACTTTGGCCACCTCATGCGAAGAGCTGACTCAATGGAAAAGACTGTGATGCTGGGAGGGATTGGGGGCAGGAGGAGAAGGGGACGACCGAGGATGAGATGGCTGGATGGCATCACTGACTCGATGGACTTGAGTCCGAGTAAACTCCGGGAGCTGGTGATGGACAGGGAGGCCTGGCGTGCTGCGATTCATGGGGTCGCAAAGAGTCGAACACAACTGAGTGACTGAACTGAACTGAACTGAACACTGCAAATCACCTAGCTGGGTTTCATATTGTAAACGAACAAAGGAAACAAATGATACTAGTGAGTAGAAAATATTAATCACTCACATAATGCTTTAGCTTAAGTAGTTATAGGAAAGTGCTCTCCTATTAAAATAGATTAGCCTATAGCAAACCATTAAAAAATTCTAATGAATCCTTTTCTTCCCAAAGAAAGCTATTTAAGCATTCAATCAATTAATGTAATAGATTAAAATAGAACATCATTTAGGTGGCACAGTTTCAAAACAGAAGGATTAGAGACATTCAGATACTGAACATTCAACACAAGCTACAATTTCAGCAGGGAGCCTTGTTTTAGCTTTCTTCCTTCTAGTTCCATCAATTTCAAATTTCATTAACAGCAATGGGACACCATTCCAACAGTGATGCTTTACAAAACCCTGCAAGTTTCGAATAATATTGGTCTTTGTCATCATTTTATTTCTAAGAATATGTGTTTATATTCTTTTGCTAGGAGGAATAACTCATTTCTCCCAATGGATATTGAAGAATTAAGTTTAAAAGACAATGAGTATTCAATTTCACTATGTATAGCTGAAATACTACTTAATCTGTTTTTATTTGGTTATGTCTGACTCTTTGTGATCCCATGGACCATAGTCCACCAGGTTCCTCTGTCCATGGAATTCCAGGCAAGAATACTGGAGTGGGGAGTCATTCCCTTCTCCAGAGGATCTTCCCAACCCAGGAACTGAACCTAGGTCCCCTGCATTGCAGGCAGATTGTCTCATCTGAGCCACCAGGGCAGCATAACTTGGTTATTATGTAAAAATTTGGGTAAATAAGATGAAGATGAGTTACATAACATTATGAATCTACTGTCGGAATAGATTGTCAAGAATAAGAAGTTATTATTTTCATATAAATAAAAGGTATTTTCAAAGTACCCATACACCTGCACCCATACACACCTGTACACGCATAATGTGGTGTTTGGTGTTTTAGTGTATATCGACCATGAATTGTGTAAATGGGAAAACGTACGATTTGTTCAGTAAAATTGGTGTTTTACAGTGGTAAGGGACAAAGGAAATGGGAACAAAGGAAACCAATGAAAGCTCTGAGTTTCGAAACAGAAGGGGTGAGGCAGGTACTTATCAATGTAGAGTCTTGAATACTGCTAGATATGGATGGTTCGCTCCATGTATTAGAACTTGAATAATCACACAAGCTACCAGTGGGCAAGTGATGAGAAATATTTTGACACTTTGAAGGGGCAAACTGGCAGAAGCCTGGCAGCCGGATGCCAGGCGTTTATTCACTTTGTGGGAATTAGAAGGTAAGGCTGGCTCTGTGGCCCGTAGGTTCTCAGATTTATCAGAGGTTATCAAACAAAGCCTTAGATTATTAGCGGTTACTTAAATGCTTGTTTCAGAGAAAAGAGAGGAAATTCGTCTTTCACTAATGAGATGATTATTGTTATTTCTGGGTAAAATGTCCTCAAAGAATGCTAGTACTGAAAGTGTGAATTAGGAGGCAAACACACCCTGGCCTGTGATGTTGAGAAGGGGGATTGTTGTGATACTCCTTTTCTTCATAATCCATCTCTTGTCTGCCTCCTCACAGAAGCCCACTGATTTTGCATTATGTTTGGTTTCCTAAAAGTATCCCAGAATCTCTGTCCCTACTGTCTTCTCTTCCTCTGTTAAATCTTTGCAATTCCTCTTTATTCAGTTTACTATGTGCCAGGAGCTGGACTAACCACATTAATGTATTTAATATCACCTAGTTAAACAAATTTGTGACCGCAAGCATTGACACCGCTTTCTTCTTCACCATGAAATGTATCTGCAGACAATATCCTAGGAGTGACATGTTTAGAGATTTTTAGTGGAAATGTTTAGTGGCATTTAGTAGCATTTAGTACCCCTGACTCTTTCTTTCTAACAAATGAACAAACCAAAAAACAAAATTCCAGACAAAATTCTTCATAATTTATTTTTTCCTCATGTTTCTATATTGTATTTTGTGTAATTGTGACAGAAACTATAGAGAAAAGAGAGCAATATAAGATCTCTGGAGCTTAAATTCAGGAAAAAATAGAAAATAAATTTATAGCAATCATCATATCTGAAGAAAAAAATGGCATCTCACTCTAGTATTTTTGCCTGGAAAATTCCAGGGACTGAGGAGCCTGGCGGGCTAAGGTCCATGGGGTCACAAAGAGTCAGATCCGACTGAGCACCCACACAGTCACTCATATGTTTATAGAGGAAACTTTTGACAGCTTATTTAAGTGAACTTACTTGACACTCAAATTCAAAGTCCTTAGGAGGCTACTTTCTGAAACTCTGATTGATAAAATTAAAAAATAATAATTATTATTAGGCTTTCTGGGATGATGGCCCCTCCGTGAGAACATGCCTCTTGCAGAGGATGTCCTTCATCCCTCTCCAGGAGTGAGGAGACTCGAGAAGAAGCACCTGGCGCTGAGCCCCAGTCCCCGCTTCAGGAACATGAAATGCCCCGCGTGCTAGAAAATCACCACTGCCTTTAGCCACACACAGCCATTTCGTGTTGGCTGCTTCACTGTCCTCTGCCAGCTTACAAGAGGAAAAGCAAAACTTACAGAAGAATGTTTATTCAGGTAGAAGCAGCATGAAAAGCACCCTGAGTCAAGATGAATGGGAAACCATCCCATTAAACACACTTTTGATACAAAAATATCATTAGAGATGAGAAAAGCTTTAGATCAGTCAGCAATTTGGAAAACTGTTCTTAAAGGTGAGCTCTTTGAAGATGTCTGCCTTCATGGGCCATGTTTTTGAAAAGCAAGTAAAGCTGGTAAATTTTAAATTTTATGAATTCAGGAAACACAGTGAGAATTCAGTAAGATAGGGTGCAGGAAGATAAGAATGACTCTGCCTGCCACCAGCTTGTAAGACACTTAGCTCTGATTAGCGACAGCATAGCCTGGCCAGAGAAGTGAGCCTTCCACGTGTATGTTAAAAGCGTAAAAACCAAAATGATGACAAAAGAGCGTATTTAAAGTGGCTGGCAGCGACTGAAGTAATTTCTGTCTACACAATGCTAGAGATTTCCAGATAGGATAAAGAGGCCGACAGTGGGGACTGCCTCTTATTGCCAGTGGAGGAAGCCCCACACTCCTTCACAAACTCACACCGCCAAACCAGAGTCCCTGGGCCACGTTTTTGTGACCATCCCTGTTATCTGCCTCCCGGGGAGAAGGAAGACCAGGCAGTGGCCCTGGGCGAGCCCTGGCAGAGGGGTGACCCTCACGCAGAGAGCACCCTCCTGGCGCGTGCTGAGCCTGGATGTGCCACCGAGAGCCGGGAACAGAGCTGCCCTGGGGGTTCAGCAGGAAAGGACCCTCCCGCCAGTGCAGCAGACGTGGGTCCCATCCGTGATCCGCAATCCTCCGCCACGGAGCAGCCACGCCGGGGCCACAACTGCTGAGCCCGCGCTCTGGGGCTGGGAGTCACCGTCCCCGAGTCCAGGTACCAACTACGGAAGCGCATGCGCCCTACAGACGGCGCTCTGCGAGCCAGGCCCCGCAAGGGGAGTCCCACGCCCGCAGCGGGAGAGCCCGGCGGCAGCAAGGAGGAGCCAGCAGCGCCAAAAGTAAATACGATGGAAATTATATATATATATATATGCACATACACACACACACACACACCGGAATAGTATCAAAAATAGATAACATCAAAAGTAAATATTATATATATATTTATAAACAAGAATAGTGTCAGGTCTGTTTTGCAAGTGGCGGCTGCAGCAGCAGCCTGTGTAAGGTAGCAGTGTGAGAGCAAAGGAGCCAGGCGCAGCTGAAAGATAGCCTTTGTGAAGCCATCTTGGATGTTCTTCTAACCACCCGGTTTCCTTTGGTTTCTGAACGTTTTCAAGCCTAAAGTGCCCTCATGCCCATCGACTCTATGAACCACCCGTCACCTATCCATTAAGGTTCTTTTCGGCTCGAGATATACAGGGTCATTTTCTATTTTTTTTGTCACCCGGAATCTTGACTGCAACCCGTGTACGATACCCAGATATCACAGTGGATACAAACTGTCCCAGTTTCCACTCTGAGCCAGATCTCAACCGTATGATTCTTTACTATTGTGAGCTTCTTAAAGTTTAGAATTATAGCTTACCATAAATTTACTGCTTGCAGTCTGGAAGAGAGCACACAGTGATATTAAAAAGAAAAAAGAAAAAACCTTGAATGAAGGATTTAAGTAGGCATTTTATGCATAATTCAGTGGAAGTTTGAGCCTCACAGATGCAAAGACCTGAAGCTATTTTACAGAACATACTAAAGCTGGTAACAGGAAGCTATAGAGAGAAGTACTTGATCACCTTCTTGGGAAAATTGAACACAGGCAGAGGCATTAATAGTGCAATGGTGGTAGGCAAGGATATGCCACATGCTTTAAGAAAGACTTCCATTTCTAATCATTTTTAATCAGTTTGTTAATAAATATTCTAACACATACTAATGAACATTCAAGTTAATTTGCTGAAGTAGATATAAATAATTTATAAAGATAATGTCTTTCAACACAGGACTGTAAGAGTGAAATATGAAGTCTTTGGCCAAAACATATCCCCTACTCTGTGGTTGATGTACCAAAATCTTCATTGATTAAGCAATGTGACAGCCATCTTCAGAAAAAGACTAGTGATTTTCATGTTCTCATCTTGCAACCTGGTGAGTTAAACAATCAGAATAGAAGGAGGAAGGTAACAGTTTCAGAAAGGCAAAGCTTCTAGAATTCTTTGAGGGAAAAAAATAAATATGTTTACAGGGAAAATGTACCATGCCTAATGTGTTTGCAGCTTTAAGAAGCCCCTTGTAAAGACTGCACACTAAAGACCATTTAAGATTTAAGTCACTGTAGGATGGCTTATTTTGTCATGGATAGAGAATCGACTTACAGGCAGGAAACACGGGATAAAACAGGTGCTTCTTTGCATGGAAAAACTGTGAACTAAAGCTTGATACTGGGAATAGTCGCATTTTACATTTTTGACCAAAGATCTGACAAGAGTGTGTTTGTAATTGGCAGGCAATACTGAGGGTTTCCAGGTATGCCAGAAATATCTGTGAAGAAAGTAAAATTGTGTGTGAGTTTTATTGTCAACAAATATAAGATAATGTTTTGAAAGCAGGCAATATGCATACCGTTAGAAGGTTACTGCTTAGCTCCGTGCTTTGGAGGCAAATTACTAGCACGTAGTGAGGCCTATGAGAGAGAGGAAGACAGAAACCCAGATCACAGCGGGGCTAGCACATATAAAGTACTGCCTCTCTTGTTAATTGGACTTCTCTGGTAGCTCAGTTGGTAAAGAATCCGCCGGTAATGCAGGAGACCCGGGTTCAATTTCTGGGTCCGGAAGATCCCCTGGAGAAGGGATAGGCTAGCCAGTCCAGTATTCTTGGGCTTCCCTCGTGGCTCAGCTGGTAAAGAATCTGCCTGCAATGCAGGAGACCTGAGTTCGATCCCTGGGTTGGGAAGATCCCCTGGAGAAGGGAAAGGCTAGCCAGTCCAGTATTCGGGGCTGGAGAACTCCATGGATACAGTCCATGGGGTCACAAAGAATCGGACATGTCTGAGTGACTTTCACTTCATTTCACTTCTCTTGTTAATTAAGCAGAGTATTTGGTAAGTTGTCGAGCTTGAGCCTCAAATGACTGCAATTAAAGAAATTTAATAACTGACTTGCATACAACAGAGTAACCAGATTAGTGAAGAAATGGGCCGATGTTGTAGCAGAACTCACTGCAGATTCACTTCACTTTGATGTTCATGAATTTCTTCATTTCTTATTCATCAAGTGCATCTTCCTATCTTTCTGATTAAGGTTCATGATTATTTCTGACTTTGGAGGCCAGCTGTATTCTTCCATTCAGTATCTCTGACCTAAGCTAAGAGTAGAGTTGTATGATAGGGAGAAGGATTTGGGCAAGTCAATTTATCTGGCCTAAAATACTGTAACAAACTTTGCTGTTATTGTTCCGTTGCTCAGTCATGTCCAACTTTTTGTAACCCCAGGGACTGTAGCACACCAGGCTTCCCTGTCCTTCACTAGCTCCAGGAGTTTCCTCAAATTCATATCCACTGAGCTGGTAATACCATCTAATCATCTCATCCTCTGATGCCCTCTTCTCTTCCTGCCTGCAGTCTTTCCCAGCATCAGCATCAGGGTCTTTTCCAGTGAGTCAGTTCCTCGCATCAAGTGGCCAGAGTCGTGGAGCTTCAGCTTCAGCATCTGTCCTTCCAATGAGTATTCAGTGTTGATTTCAAACTTAGGCCTCAGATGTGAAAAAATATATATAGCAAAGCTGAAACATAGCCACTGAAGTGAAAAAAGTTTAACTTTCAAATGGAAAAATATGTAAAAATAATATAAAAGATATAATTTTAGGATTAAGAAGTAAATCAAATTAATAAAACTGAAGTTGGTCCTCATAGACTACACACAGGTATGTTGTCCAAATCTTGGATCATTTGTGAAAAGCAATACATCAATGGATTCTAGACTCCATATGTCAAGTATCATAAGTAGAATGAGATAAATGTACAGTTTATTAAGTGCTCTAGGAGTCCAAATGAAGTGCCGTGAGTTCCACAAAGGGGCAAGTTAGGGACACATCAAAATACATCAGTTCAGGTCAGTCTCTGCATTGTGTCCAACTCTTTGCAACCCCGTGGACGGAAGCACGCCAGGCCTCCCTGTCCATCACCAGCTCCCAGACTACTCAAATTCATGTCCATTGAGTTGGTGATGCCATCCAACCATCTTAGCCTCTGTTATCCCCTTCTCCCACCTTCAATCTTTCCCAGCATCAGGGTCATTTCCAGTGAGTCAGTTCTTCTCATCAGGTGGCCAGAGTATTGGAGTTTCAGCTTCAGCATCAGTCCTTCCAATGAACACCCAGGACTGATTTCCTTTAGGATGGACTGGTTGGATCTCCTTGCAGTCCAAGAGACTCTCAAGAGTCTCCTCCAACGCCACAGTTAAAAAGCATCAATTCTTTGGCACTCAGCTTTCTTTATAATCTGTGTTTAATCCCTGGATTGGAAAGATCCCCTGGAGGAGAGCATGGCAACCCACTTCAGTATTCTTGCCTGGAGAATTCCATGGGCAGAGGAGCCTGGGGGTTATTGTCCATAGGGTTGGAAAGAGTCAGACAGGATTGAAGGGACTAGGCATGCATGCATGCCTAGTTAAAGATATAATGGGTTATTAAGGGAAGCTGCAGGGATTGCTTTGGAAAAATAACCTTCATGTTTTGAGGAGACATTACTGAGAGCAGCTGTTTTCCCACAAAACTTTATTCTTTGAAGTTAATACCACTTTTCGCAGTCTGAGGCAGTAGGAAATTTGTACCCATCTGTTTTCCAGTAGGTGTGGAAACTTATGTCTCCAGGGAGAGGTTTTGTTTCAGTTTTCTTGAACGTGTGAGATGATCCTTTTCCATACTAACAGTTTTTGAAATATTCTTGTGTTTTATCTATCCCTTCCTCAGATACAGCCCACAACCTAGGAACCAGGAGATAGGATTATTTTCGTGTGAAAGAGTTGTGAGTTTAAACTTCGACTTTCCAAGCACAGTCAAAATTCCAAATCCTTGAAACCAGTGTTGACTGATCTTATGCCTAGACCAGAACTCCCCAAAGTTTCAAGATACAGTTGGCTCTTGAGAAACATTGGTCTGAACTGTGCATGTACACCTAGACGTGGATCTTTTTCGCTGAATGCATAACAGGACTGCAGATGTTCTGCCGATTGAATCTACAGATGCAGAACCACAGATATTGAAGCTGGGTGTACATTAGATTTAGAGTTTCAACTGAAGGTAGGGTGCTGGTGCCCCAACCCCACATAGTTCAAAAGTCTACTGTAAATTACGATTACCAGTATTACTAAGTTGTCAGTGTACACCCTCTTGAAGAAGAAATAATAAAATGTGAGAATGGTGAGTGAAGATTTTCCCATGCCTTATTTAAAGAGTTTAGCAAAGCAGTAAGATTATTGGCTGAATGATGCTTCCCACGTGGTGCTTTCAAAGTAGTGTTTAATAGAGTGGTCTCTTTCTAGAACACGTTACTTTGAGAATTTCCTGCTTGGAAAGATGAACTGTGGGCTGCTCTTAATTATCCTTAAACAACGATAGTTAAATGTGGATTTTCACATAACACTTTTGTGAAAATTCCCTTTGAGGGAATTATAATATTTCACATCTTCATAGATATTTAAGAAGATATGTGTATATTTAAAATTCAGTTGTATAGAAGCCAGCATCCTTCTAAGAAAAAAAAGATGAGTCTGGAGAATTGAGCTTCATAAAAATCTCATTATGGTTGTGGCTGAGTTATTTACTTGTAAAATGGGGGAAATGCTTTACTCATAAACAATAGCTTTTTGGAATACAGAGCAAAATCTAGAATGATGATTAATTGTCGTATGGCTCCCAGAAGATCTCACCGACATGCCATGATGAGATGGCAACTTCTGTCCTTGAGACACCTCATTTGGTTCTTTTCTCTGCTCTCCAGAAGAAAGTAAAACTCCTTACCCTGCTTTGAGTTTGCCGTAAGATGGCATATGATAATGTGGCATTATAGTTTATTGCCTCAGGTAAATTCACAGAATTTTCCTAGTTGTTGAGTGCTCACTAGGTAGCAGATCAGACGTTTAGCTCTAGATTTCTCTTGTTGGCCCTTATACATTGAACTGCTGGTCGTCTGTGAACTTGGGTTTCAAATTCAGTTTTGCCCTTGGAAGCTGCCAGTTCTCTCAGTACCTGTTCTGCTCTTGTTGCAGCCTGCTTTCTCAGACTCTGTGGATATGTCCCAAATCACTTTCTCATTTAGATCAGGCTTCAGTCTGGAATAGGGAAATTTACATTTGAACAGTGCATTCAAAAACAGCAAAATTCTAATTGCCTCCACGGGAAATCTCATTCTGGGAGGCATTGGGAAGATGCTTAACAATTTTTGTAATCCTCTGATGGATTAGTTAATGATGATTTAATTGTAGTAATTATCAATAATAACAGTGGTGAGAGAGGTGACCAAATTAGGACCAGATTAAAGTGTTTTTCTTTGGTTTAAAAACAGTGCTTTTTGTCGCTTTGATTGATTGCACAACTTTCCCTCACATATGGCGAGGCCAAGAGTTGTTAGTACATACATGCAAGTACTTGTCAATAAAAGAGGAATACTTCTTAGAATTCATATTACTCTGACAGTGTATTTATATATATTACTGTTATCAGCTTTAGGAATAAAGACAACTTGCACTAAATTTAATGGCAATTTAAAAAATTTCACAGGTGCCAGCTGTGCATTGCATTGAAAGATTTTCATCTGAACTGTACTGCCCTCCAATCTCAGTGAAAATATTGCTTATTTTGCCTTAATACTGGATGATTAATGCTGGGAGGTTTCTACTGAGAGTTTTCATGACTGACCAGATTTCATAGGATGTTTAGCGAATTGTGTTTTACCCATCTCCCTATCATAAGAGATTTTAATGCTGGTAGTCTATATATTTCTTGAAAGATTAGATAATTTATTAGTAGAAAGAATATGCACTTTGGTTAGAGTTCTGTCTTTGTCCCCATTTGATGCTCTGCAGGTAACTTAATTCCTCTAAAGCTTCAATCTATTTATTTGCGAAATGGGATGAGTAATGTCTGTTTCACAGACTTCTTCAGTTTTCACACCCAGTCCTTTATTGATCCCTGCAATTTCTTCCTGTAGAGGAATATTTAAGAAGTATGACGTTTCTGAGCTACATAAACGAATGCTTCTTCGCCCTCGGGTAATCTCTGGTCCCTGGTTGCCCATAGGTCAGCATCAACAACCACCCGTGTTGGGCCGTCACTGGGGAATTACTTTCACGTTACGGAGAAGATAATCTTTCCACCCGAGTTCACTAGACCAAGAGGTATCCTGCCTCTGTGAATGAGGACCAGAAAATGGAAGATAAACTTAGATCACACGGGAAGAAAAAGAGGATAGCTTGTTCCTTTTACTCATTTAGAGTGTAGGTCAAAACAGCAAGCAGCCAGGACACGTGCAAGTAGAAGAGGCTTGGGCAGGACCGCGGCTCCCCCACCCTCCCTGTACTCAAACTATCCCAAGTTTGTGTGTGAAAGTTGCTCAGTCCTGTCTGCCTCTTTGCGACTGCATGGGCTGTAGCCCGCCAGGTTCCTCTGTCCATGGGATTCTCCAGGCAAGAATACTGGAGTGGGTTGCCATTTCCTTCTCCAGGGGATCTTCCCAACCCAGGGATCAAACCCAGGTCTCCTACATTGCAGGCAGACTGGTTATGGTTTAAGCCACCAGGGAAGCCAAGTTTATCTGTGACCTAATTAATAAGTTAATTGACCTGTTTTTATCCTTCATTTTGAGGCTTCCCTGGTGGCTCAGATGGTAAAGAATCTGCCTGCAATGAGAGAGACCTGGGTTGATCTCTGGGTCAGGAAGATCCCCTGGAGGAGGGCATGGCAACCCAGTCCAGTATTTCATGCCTGGAGAATCCCATGGACAGAAGAGCCTGGCGGGCTCCAGTCCATGGGGTCGCAAAGAGGCAGACAGGACTGAGTGACGAAGTACATACCTCTCGTTTTAGTTGTCTTGATGCATCTAATGTGCCCTGCTCTCTTCTTGACACAGACTTCTTCACTAGTTTCTGTGGTGCTATTTTTCTTTTATTTTCTTTCTATATACATGATCATTGTGTAGGTAGCTTTATTCTTGCTCTTTTCCCTTCTAAGTATTAATGACTTTTTATGTAAGAAGAAAACTAAAAGCATCTTTTGAAATATTTTTGGTCTGTTGATTACCTAAGTTTCACTTATGATTGGAAATGTAATTTCTGTCTAATGTGGTTTTTGAATGCCTCTAAATTATACATGAATTATATGATCAAATTAATATCATCAAAAATTTATTTTTTTTGCATTAGAGATATTTTCACACTTCTTTTTTGTTTCTGTAATAATTGGACATATCGTATATGAGAATGTCAAAAAGTGAACATCTGGTTAAAATACATTTGGGATGGGAATGAAATATATGTTCTTTCTCAACATTAAATCCACTCTGTGATAAAAAAATATTACTGCAGTAAAGTTATTTTTTTAATTGCAATGTGACTAACATATGTTTTTAGAAATAGTTTTTCTTAAGGTTGGCTTTAATTTTTCCCTTGGTTTAACATGGTTAATTAAGTCTATAAAAATCTGTACATAATACATACTGAAGCATAAAGAAAATCAATCAGCTAACCAGGTTATTCTATGATACCTTAGATTATCAAACATTTGCAAGTTAAATTCAACATTACTGTCTAAATTTAAAGAATTAACTGAAATTAGCATAGTTTATCTGTTCTGTTAGTGAAGAACCAAAATTTTAAAGTTCTTCAGGCTATTTTATATTCTTGATTGGGTAATTTTAATTATTCATTTTTATTTAAAAAATAAAAGATGTTAAACATACAGTGTTTGATGAATATAAAAATAAGTGCTATTGAATTATAGATCATCTCCCCTCTAGCTGCCAACTTGAAATGCCAAGCGTTTCACTGATCTTCATGCTTTATGTAATGTAGAACCATGTATGTTCCCTGTGCCGCCATATGGAAAATGGCAATACACGCCAACCATCCAAGCTTCATAAAGCCAAGAGGTGTTGCTTCATTTGTGAACGTCTTTGTAATAAATACTGATTAACTCTCCTCTCCTATTTTCCTTCATGACTTTATTTGACGTTAAGCAGAGCACCCCATGGAGGGTGTTTATTGGGTTTCTCCATGGCAGGAGAGCGCGAGCTCAGTGAAGGTGGCAGCTGGTCTTTCTGACTTGACATAATATTCTCAGCACTTAACATAATGCATGGTTAGCGTGAGAGAATGCATTTATTTTCAGACTTCTGTTTCTGTGCTTTTGAATATAGTTATTAATTAAAAATGAGCCACCCTAGGTCTTCATCACTGCTCGGTGCCTGAGGGTGTCAGAAAAATATTAAAACATGTTGCCTCCTGTCAGAGGCTTTCAGCATAACCGAAGGTACAGATTAATGAATATGGATTAGTATAAAACATTATATAATTAAGATGCTGCTTGAATTTCACAACGTATAAATCATGTAGGTATTCATTAACGAGGGCCTTCCAAAGAGAACCAGAGTCCCGGAAGTGATAGCAGAGGAGAAGGTGTAGAGAAGAGCTACGTGCAAGAAAGAGGGGACTTTGGTTTCTACATGATGGAGTAAGACATTGAAGGCTTGAGGAAGGAAAAATCAGAGCATTGGAAGGGCAAGAGGACCCAGGACTCATTAAAAGAGGGAAGAGAGTGGCTGGAAGTTGGATGGCATTTCTATGCTCACAAAAAAAGAATTCTGAAAGGCAAGTGAAGTACTCTTTACCTTAAAGAGAGAGAGAGAGAGAGAAAAAAAAAATATATATATATATAGGGATCTAATGAATGTGAGGAAAAGAATCACCTCCTGTTGCAGGAGCTAAGGCAAGTTGTAAATCAGATAAACTCAAGTACAGTGTGAAATTGAATGAGGGAAGATCTGGAATTTAAGTGGACAAGCAGGGATTAAAGAGAAGGATGGGGTGATTGATTTTGGACAGTCAATAAAAAAGAGGTGGGCAAACTAAACCCATGCTGTCTAATTTGGGTGAAGATGTAAACTGGGGTTCTATAGTTAGGGATTAGACAATTGAGAGATAAGGGTTAGTTTTTAACATGAAGTTTTGAGATGGTAGCCGGAAGTTACATGGTGATATCCCCTCAAATAAGGAAACTACTTAAATCCTATTATGCAAAATAACTTCCCAGGTCCACCTACTGGCATATATGTTCACACAATTTCATTCTCTTTAATTGTGCCTCTTTCTCCTAGAACATTTCCACCTTATAAATTTAACTTACAAAGTTTACAGAGTTTTCAGTAACTCTCATTTTTAAAATGTATTCTTATAAAGGAGTGTTTAAGCAGGCTAGCATAGATATCAAGAAGAGTGAAACATTATACAATCATTTTAAATACAAAATTACTTACTTGAGAGAGATATAAAGTTTCTCTTTCTTTAAAATGGAGATGATAATTCTTGCCCTACCTAGCTCATGGGGTTGTTGCAAGGATCAGAAGAGATGATGGGTCTGAAAGCACTTTGAAAACTGAAATCCTTTACAAATGCAAGCTATCATCATTACGATTATACAGTGCCCTCTGTGTGAACCCGAAACAATTCTCGATTTTCATCTATCATGTCACTCTTCTAATTCCTGTAGAGCGTGTCCCACAGATTTTTATCATAGGACTCTATTTTAATCAACGACAAATGCATTTTCATGAAAGCATAATATTGTTTCTATAATAGATATTCTTTGAACTCTGGATGAAGACTAATACACATTTCAAGGACCATTATACTTCTGAGAGTTTTTCCCCATCTCTTTCATTTTATAGCTTCCTTTTCCCCTATTACATGGATGCAGTGAAATGATTTCAGCAGGTAAAGTATCATATAAAAATGTAACTGTCCATCCCCTTCTTCTCCTTTCTCCTCACCTGATCTTTTGCCTCCCTGTGAGTCTGAGTTGCAGGACAAACACCATCCATGGGTCCTACCCAGCAGTGCCAGTCTGTCCTAGAAATCAAACTGGACAATGAAAGTGTTGTAAAAACACAGCACCATCAGACCAGTCATTTAAAGCAGATTGGAATGGAGGCTTTGTCCAACCAAACCCAAAAGCTATGTGTCAAAGAAAGTTCTAAGTTTTCTTAAGTCTCTCTCACCAGCTGTATGTGCGTGCTAAGTCACTTCAGTCGTGTCCGACTCTCTGCCACCCTATGGACTGTGGCCCACCAGGCTCCTCTGTCCATGGAATTCTCCAGGCAAGAAAACTGGAGTGGGTTGCCAGGCCTGCTCCAGGGGATCTTCCCCACCCAGGGGCTGAAGCCGGGTCTCCTGCTTTGGCTTACCACTGGCACCGCCTGCTGCTCCACGTGCTTACAACATTTGTTTGGGACGTTGACGTAACAAAGACAAATGAGGCACGATTACTTGGGTAAGCTCAAGTTTTATAATTCCCATCTCCTTCTATCCCCGACCAAATCCAGGAAAGTAAACGGTTCATTCAAATTCTCTAGATATACAGAATACATTAGAGCATTTTATAAGCATGTGAGTAACCAAATGCTACATTTACATATGCTAAAGTTGCCAGTTTTGGCAAAAATTAGCAAATCTAATTGTAATACTGCACTACTTTTACTTTCCAAAATACTTTTATTAAAGAATAAAAGTGTTGCTGGTTGGAATAGTAAATGCAAAAAGTTAAACTTAATCAACTTCTAAGAGGTATATAAGTATATTTTTAGATAAGCCAAAGTTTAGATATGTACTGCTATTTTTTAAAAAAGTCCTTAAAGACCATAGACTGTGGCCTACCAGGCTCTTCTGTCCATGGAATTTTCCAGGCAATAGTACTGGAATGGATTGCCTTTTCCTTCTCCAGTGGATCTTCCCAACCCAGGGATCAAACCTGGGTCTCCTGCATTGTAGACAGACGCTTTACCATCTGAGCCACCAGGGAAGTCCTTAAAGACCATCTAATCATATGAGAGAAAAGTTATAATAAAATGAACCTTGGGTATTATTCTTCCTTCATCTAAAGATCGTTTTAGAATGAAAAGGGCAGGAACTCTGATTCTGCATCCTTTTACCCTCAGTCCTCAGTTCTGAAGGAGCTCTTCCCAGGTTCTGGAAGGAATAGGTCCATTCTTCCTGGGTTCTGGCCCACTTGCGTCTTTATTCCTTGACCACTCTTGACTCATATGCCCGCCACTGCATAGCTTGTATCTTTGTTCCTTGGCACCTCTTTCCTAGATTCTTCTCAGGCCCTTTCTTGAGGCTGGCTCTCTTTCTATCAGAGCCTGATAAAAAGGTCCTAAGTTTGTGAAGCCCCTGGTGCTCTGCCTTGTGACTTTCCTAGCTGCACCCAGGAAAGGTGCCTGACATGTCGGGGCCAGCCTTGGGTGCTAGGTCGTTCTCAGACATCCCACACACTGCACCCAGGAAGCTGACCAGTGGCTGGCCCTGACCTTGACCATTCTCCCTTCTGATCTAAGTTCGTTAGCCGATCTCACCATGCTTCTAAGTGACCATAGGGAGGAACGGATTCTAGGAAGAGATGCCATCTTCTACCTCCTCTATCGTTCTGCTGCTCACAAGATGCCCTCATTACATTCCACCCTGATAATGTGAACTCTCCCTCTCTCTCCTTTTTCCTGGCACTTATTCAAAGGAATGCAAACATCCACTTAGGGAAGAGGGCATCCGTCAGAGTTGGATCTCTTCTGATATTTGGATTAGGTCACCGAGTCAGCGCAGATTTATAGAGGAAAGAGAAACCCAGCACTTGAGAATTAGCTATGATTGCCACAAGCTCCAAACCTGTAATTACTATTGCCACTCTGAGACCTTCAAGTGAAGCGCCATCTTTAGCTTTTGCCCTTAGCCATCTGGACTTTCCTGCCATATTTTTCTCTGTTTGCCTTTGTTAGAACTTACAGTAGAAATACAAATGTTAAGAATCCAGCTGAATATTTTAGGACGAGTACAAAGAATGAGGTTTTAAAAATGTGTTGGATGTCCATCACGTATTAAAATGCAGTGAAAGTTAAAGTGAAGTCGCTCAGTCGTGTCCGACTCTTTGCGGCCCGTGGACTGTAGCCCAAGCTCCTCCGTCTATGGTATTCTCCAGGCAAGAGTACTGGAGTGGGTTGCCATTTCCTTCTACAATTAAAAATGGAGAGGGGGAGATTTAATCGGTGGTAATCAAAGTAATTGTTCATTGTGAAAAACATTGGGGAGAACTGACTGGCATTTTCAGTGTTTGAGCTCAGTGTCAGACTTTGCAGCACCTTGTAATCTAGCATTTCAGTGGAGCTCCATGAGGTAGGTGGTAACTTTACTCCATATAAAGATGAGGACATTAAGCGGCTTTACAGATGTTTACAGATGAGGATACTGGGAGGTCAGGAGAGCTCACAGATCAGCCTGATTCAGCAACTAGAGACTCTCAGGCTGTAGCACCAACTTGTAGGTTCTGTGTAGAGATCCCCGCGTGGCCGTGACCACTTCCTCCCTTAAACTGTCTCTTGCTTCTGCACTGTATTCTGGGTAAACAAGCAAGGAGAGTCCCAGGTCTTTCCTGACATCGCTCCCTCCTGCGGCTCTGTTTCCTTCTAGCTACGTCCCTTCCTGCACCTCTTGTAGACTCTTGCATTTGGACATTGTGTCACTGCTTTTTACCTGGATAATTAACCCTAATGTTTTTGGCCAGATCCTTTGGGGAAGCCGAAGTGTAGTCTGAGTTGGCTTCCGAAGACGCCTTGTCCTGTCTCTGTTTGAGCCATTGGCACTATTAATGGACTGCTCTGCTTCCCTTAGACTAAGCTTCTCATGATAAAGACTGCCTCTTTCACTTTTGTTTCCTCTTTCTCTTAATCTGTAAAATAAATATAATAGTAGCTGCCTTGTAGATTTATTGGGGGGATTAGAGGCAATATATGTAAGTAAAGTAACTGACAGTGCCAGAGACATGGTGATAAAACTAACAATAACTCATATTTATTAAACTCATTTTCTGTGTGCCAGGTACTATGGAAGGCATTTAACATGCATTATCTATAATTCTTAAGTAACAATTTTATTCAGTGATCTGGACTTGAAGCCAATATAAGCAGTGAGCCCCTTTATTTATTTATTTATTTATTTTGCAGCCATGTTATCACACATTCTGACCCTGAGATCTGGTACTATGTTAGGCAGAGCCCAGAGTTTTTTAGACCATTGGTTATAAACCCAATTTAACTTCCACAACTGGAATTTATTTTGTTATTAAAATTTCCAAGCTGTCCTTAATTCAAATAAAATTCAAAATGTCTCCCATCCTCTCTGTTCAAGCCTACCACTAGCTCTAGCCCTGCATTTTAGAATAATTTTTTAATTGACTGGGGCTTTTCTAGCCTCAGTGATAAGTAACTCTGTTACTGACAAGAGCCAGCGGGCTTGTGGTAGGCTCTTTGAAGCCTTACTATCTCTCCCATACCCCGCTATTTTGGACCTCAGCTCTCTGACAACGGGCATATGCATTTCAGCTATCACCCAGCTCCAGCACAGAGTAATCAGTCCTCTAACCTCCGTCTCTTACTTTGGCAGGAAGCTCTTTTCTGTAGGAGCCCATAAGGATATCTGCTTCCTTTCTGAGGGATGCGCTGAGCCTGTAGGAGATGCAGGCATTCCTGTCCTGCCCAGAAATGGAACGTGGGTCTGCTTTGCTGTCTTCCAGCAAGCCTTCTGCTTTCTAAATTCTCCAGGAGGGAAAGGGACAGTCACCTCCATGTTCAAATGCTTCCCCAAACGCCAGGCGCCAGAAGTCAACTTGGTCCAAGGTCTTCTCATCACAGAAACTGTGATGAGGAACTGCAGTTCCAATTGCTCATGCAGAAACTGGCCGGCACAGTTCTGCTCAACAAGCCTGTGGTCAGAATCGAGACACTGGTCTCCAGGGTTGAAAGTGCCCCACTCAGGTTTTTAGCTCCCTTGGAGCTGGCCCTCTCGCCTAAGTGTGTGCAGTGTGTGTGCAGGGGAGGGGATAAGCCGAAACCCCTCCCTTGGATAATGTCTCATTGCCTTAAAGGCTTTCTCTCCCGATAGACTCCAAATTTCTGCATTTGATAATCCGGATGAAGGGCTAGGTTTGTAGCCAGTTTCACTGCTTGATTAGAAGCCCTAGGAGGAGTGCCTAGCAGCTGTTCTTTGGGATCCTTTCTCTTATTGTTCTCATTTTAGGCTTTAGCTGAAATTTTTGAAGTAATAGGAAAAGCCCTGCTTCGCGTCTTCTTATATATATAAAGCACTCATTTACATCCGACGAAACTGTGTCTCTAGAAGTTAGGTTATTTTTCCTATGGCTTCTAAACTTATTTTGTGAAAGTCAAAACCCAATTTGCACCTAGGTTAGTCTGATCCCACACAGACTGTTCTGTTCACTGCCCGGTTTATCTCCAAATGCAATTGTTCAACCGGAAGTCATGACCAAAGGGCATCTACAACTTGAGACACACATCGGTGGTGGTCTTTGGGATTTATTTAGATACTTCCCACATAAAATGGAGCTTTGATGCTGTAGGCGTATCGAGGCTTTTTCCACCTTAATTGACTCCTGCCTTGGTGCTGAAACTATTAGTAACTATTAGTGATTTTCCCCCAGTAAGTGAAGAAACATTTGATATAGCAAATTTGGTACCCTGCTCACTTGGAGAGTTCAGTAGAAATGTGTTAAGTGGAAGGCGGCAGGGATTCACAGTCGCCCGGTGCAGCTAGTCCTTGCAGACGGTGACTACTGTCGAGTTCTGCTGACTGCTGGCATTGTGTGGGTCTCACTGCGGCTCATCCGTCCATCGTGAGCTCTTATATTCAAGGAAATGTCTTGAGCATTTTTATTAGGTGACTGCATGTCTCTTACATGCAACTAGGAGAAAGACCATTTGTTCAAAAGCAGCCTGATTGTGTCAGAGTGGAAAGTTTAATCAGCAAGAACCAATTCAAAAGAGCCAAGCTGTAGCAAAAGCTAGAGAATTCTAACTCTAATGTANCAGACGGTGACTACTGTCGAGTTCTGCTGACTGCTGGCATTGTGTGGGTCTCACTGCGGCTCATCCATCATGAGCTCTTATATTCAAGGAAATGTCTTGAGCATTTTTATTAGGTGACTGCATGTCTCTTATATGCAACTAGGAGAAAGACCATTTGTTCAAAAGCAGCCTGATTGTGTCAGAGTGGAAAGTTTAATCAGCAAGAACCAATTCAAAAGAGCCAAGCTGTAGCAAAAGCTAGAGAATTCTAACTCTAATGTAAAATCCTTTCCTGCTTCACAGTAGCCTCAACATTCTTTCAGTTGTTACATCTAGAAATGCTGATAAATGGGCACTGCAGAATAGCTTAATTTTTCTCTCAATGTTCAGAGGGGAAAATTCTGGATATATCCCAATGATCTTTGAGGAATTTTAGAACTCTTCTCTTGGGCAGATTAATTTATTAAAGATCAATGAGTAAAAATGCCGTTGGAAATAGTCTCTTTCTTATAGATAACATCATTCATTTGTAAAGAGAATCTATTGAAGAGATTTATATATGAAATTATGAATGAAAAACAAAAATATTAAGTTGAGCTACAGCTGACTTATAGGGTCTGATATCTTTATACCTAGTGCATTTGCCACACACACCAAACATTTAAAAACATTTCTGTGTATGAGATTCTAGACAATGTAAAACTGTACTGAGAAAAAAAAACACCAGTAAGTCGTTGCCAGAAGGAGTCAGGAAGGGAGATTGATTGCAGAGGGGCACAGAAAACTTTTCCAGGACTTGGAAATGCTTCATGTCTTGATTGTGATGATGGTGCCATGACTACTTCTCACTTCAAAAACTTATCCAATGGCATACTTATGGGTGAATCTTCTGTATCTATGTTATATTTCAATAAACCTGGGGGAGCAGGGGAGGAAAAAACCGCTTTATTATTGAGTTTAGGCTCTTTCACTTGTATAATCTTTTATTCTGACAAAGTATATTGGGCCATTGTGAAGACTCTATTTCAATTATCTTCTCCACGTAATAAAAATAGACTCTTAAGTTTCAAATTATCCTAAAGATCATTTAGTTTAATCTTTGCTTCTTTTGTTTGCTCTCCACTCAGTCAGTTGACATTCACGGCTTCCTCCTGTGTTTCGGGAACTGCGACCGTTGCTGGATACGTGAAGTTGCGTAAGGCACAGTCCTTGCCTCAGGAAGGTGTATTAGGTGTCTACTGCTGTGTGACAAATTATCCCTAACATTTAGTGGCTTTAGGGGACACACAGGTATCATCTCACAGTTTCTATGAGTCAGAAATCCAAGCACCGCTTGCCTAAGGGAGCCTTCTATCTCAAGATGTCTTACAAGGCTGCGGTTGAGATTCCAGCCAGGCCTGGGACCGCTCATCTGAAGGCTCAGCTGGTAAAGGATCTGCTTCTAAGCTCACTAATGTGTTTGTTGGGGAAATTCAGTGCCTTGAGTGCCTTTGCACCTAGGGCCTCAGCTCCTTGCTGGCTGTTGAGTAGAAGCTGCTCTCAGTGACTTAGCTAAGGGCCTCATCAATACGACCCCCTCGTTAAAGGGCACAGACTGAGAAGGCAGTGGAGAGAATCGACTAGGGAAATGAAGTGATAATTTTTATAATTGAACAAAGGTGATAACTGAAAAAAAGCTATGGGTTTTTCCAGTAGTCATTTAATATTTGTGAAAGTTACACCATAAAGAAGGCTGAGAGGTGAAGAATTGATGCTTTAAAATTGTGGTGCTTAGAGTCCCCTGGATTGCAAGGAGATCAAGCCAGTCCATCCTGAAGGAAATCAACCCTGAATGTTAACTGGAAGGACCGATGCTGAAGCTGAAGCTCCAGTACGTTAGCCACCTGATGCGAAGGACTGACTCATTGGAAAAGACCCTGATTCTGGGAAGGATTGAAGGCAGGAGGAGAAGGGGATGACAGGATGAGATAGATAGCATCACTAACTCAATGGACATGAATTTGAGCACACTTTGGGAGACAGTGAAAGACAGGGGAGACTGGCATGCTGCAGTCCAAGTCCACGACTTGTTGACTGGTCAACAACAGCAACATCAACAGAGAGTCATATCCCTTCAGCATTGCCCTGTAATCTCGGTTAGAAACAAAATACTCAGGAGAAAGGAATTAACAAAGATATCAATACCAGGAAGCAGGGGATCATTGGAAAGCATCTTAAAAGTTGCTTACCACAGGAAACCTAATTGATTCAACCATCTACCCCGGCTTAATCCATCAGAAACGCATCAGCAAGTGCTTTAATTCTTTTTCATATTACAGAAAAGAGAACCTAAGTGGGGGCCTTCTAATCAGACTCTTTATTTAACTTCTGGTTCTACCACTTACTAACCATATGTCTGGGAATTTATTAAACTCTTTAAGTATCAGTTCCCCAATACCTGATAAAGTTTTCTTGAAAATTAAACAGCCATAAATGTGAAGCATTAGCATGGTGCCTGGCAAATAGCATTCAATGAATATTATTATTTATTTTAATCTGGGTACAAATCTTACTCCTTACCTGAAATCTAGCTCTCTGAAACTTCTTCCTGTTAAAATTAGTTGAAAAGATGGGACTTACTAATCAAGTCAGATTCACTTTCAAACGCTGCTGCTGCTGCTGCTGCTGCTGCTGCTGCTAAGTTGCTTCAGTCGCGTCCGATTCTGTGCGACCCTATAGACGGCAGCCCACCAGGCTCCCCCGTCCCTGGGATTCTCCAGGCAAGAAAACTGGAGTGGGTTGCCATGTCCTTCTCCAATGCATAAAAGTGAAAAGTGAAAGCGAAGTTGCTTAGTCGTGTCCGACTCTTAGCGACCCCATGGACTGCAGCCCACCAGGCTCCTCCGTCCATGGGATTTTCCAGGCAAGAGTACTGGAGTGGGGTGCCATTGCCTTCTCCTTTCAAACGTTAGCCCTGCCTTTAAATTATATCAGAAGACAGCATATGTGTTGCCTCCATTTTTCCCTCTCCCTTGCACATTCCGGGTCTCCTTGGAATGTTCCTATAAATGTTCCTTGTATGACGATTTCAGCTGTGAGTCACTCTCTTCTCAACATGTTTGTTAGATTATATTCCATCTGTAAACTGTTGTACAAAATCGAAAAAAAATTTTCAGGTATATTTTAATCCATGCAAAACAAATAATTATTTATGAAAAAAAGAGAGGAAGGAAGGAAGAAAGGAAGGATTATTACTAATGGATGGATAGCCTATCATCATAGCACAATTTTAAATAATTCGATTTTGACTAGTACAATGATATTCATGAAGATTATTCTTGAAAATGATAGTAGTTTACAAGTGATCTAATGGTGGATATTAATATTTACCTCCTCACTAAAAATAGAGATTCATGAAAATAGGCATGAAACAAACTGAAAATGAAGTGCAGCCATGCAATTTGATACGTCATGATTCTTTTATCTGTTTCATTTAACATGAGTCTGATGATCTGGCAATAATATACTTGGGATACATAGAGTGAAAAATCCCATTTCTGTCATTGATCAATATTAATACAAGCCTAAAAGCAAGTTCTGAGGTTGGACTGTAATTTATTCCTTTCTACAAAGAAAGAGATATTTCTTATTTTTTCAATAAAATATTTCATTCAATGCTTATTTTGATTAAAATAAGCATTTAACAGCTTGGTCAGATTTGTTTCTTAGAGTTATAAATATGCAATGTTTATCCATATGCTGTGATGAAATCTTAACCCAGTATAAATATGATGCTATAAATGTTTCTGACCATGGATTTTCACGACTCAATAAAATATTCTTTCTTGATAATTTGCAATTTTGAACAGAGGATATCCACAAAAGCATAAAAGTAGCTTTAATTTTTTTTTAACTAGGTGTACGGTTCTTATAAGTTCACAGACAAATAGAAACTACTATTTAAAAAAATTCAGGCATAGCATTTTCTGTTTTTGCTTTTTAAAAACTATAGTGGAACTAAGTTCATCTTAGTTTGGCTCATAAATTAAACATGAAATATATTTTTAACAGAAAGATCAATATTGTTTAGTCCTGCTTGCTAAAATAATACATGTTCCTGGCAAAACATTTTGGAGACACTCAAGATATAAAGAAAATAAAAATTCAACATAACCATAGACAACCACAATCCACATTTAATGCATATTCTTTCAGACATTTATCATATGCCCATTTTTAATTGATGGTGTTTTAATAGTTTAAAAATGTCTCTGATTTATTTAAACATGCGTATGCGCACAGTAGAGATTTAAGCTTTGTGTGTTCTTTGCTCCTATCTTTACTGCAATGTTTAAGACGCTCCATTTCCACTGCTAGTACTATCCCAATACCCAATTCCTGCTTTCCCATTTTCAATTAAAAAGTAGAATAAAATATTTTGAAATGTAATTTCTATGTATTTTCCCCGTGTATTANNTGTATTATGCAGTATGGTTGTTTTCAGTAACTTGGAATTCTGAATTGAAAATATGTGAGGGTTTCTGTAATCAGATATTTATGTTTGTTTTCTTTTGTAAAAAGAAGTGCCATTGTAATTAGTTTCACAAATCTTCCGTGTAAACTGTGAATGAAGTAATTTAATATCAGCATTTGCCTTTTCTGTCAAGTTACAGTAGGAATTCAAATCAATAACAGTTATCATTTTTCTATTGACTACATTTAACATATTACAAATATTTACATTATCACCAACAGTTTTTAAAACATCAACAAAATTTAGCATGCACATGGGATCCTGAGGTAATGAAGAATATTAGTGTGAGGGTAAACTATTTTACATAAGTGAGTTATCTTTCCTTTTTGAGATTGATAGTGACATAAAGGTCTTGTCTTTGGTTAAAAAAAAAAAATTCTAGAATGAGAAATATGAAGAGGGCAATAGTTAGGAATTAAATATACCTGTGAGGAACTACTTCACAGAGATATAAATTTTCCAGAGATATAAATTTAAGTCAACTAATTTTAATTTATAGATTGTTAAAATGATCTTCTTTTTTAGATAAGCTTGTAATCCCTGACATGATCATATATTAATTTGGAAGTTGACTTTGTAAACAATTTTAAAGGAAATGTATTTTTTACAGTATTACATATATTAACTTTACTTAATTCATTGTTTTGTTGCACATCAGTTATTTATCAATTAAATATTTATCTCATGGCTTTGATAAGAATTAGAGCGAAAGTATATTAACTGTTCTCGCAAATTCAGCAGGTTGTTAGAAACGTGTTGGACTTGTCGTATGCATCTAGAGGAGCTCCTGGATCAGGGTACTTCTGAAACGAAGTGAGAATATCTGTGGGTCATTTTTAATTAAAAATGTTTCCGTCGTAAGACTGACTTGTCTTATTAAGGACTTCTTTAAAAGATACTAATGTGTATTTGAAATAAGGCTTGTCTGACCAAAGCATTTATATGGTTCATAAAAGTTGACTGACCATCAGATTTGAATTCACTATTTCATATAGCAATTCTACTTTGCTTTAAAAATGTGGATAAGTAAAAGTAAAGTTTTGTCTTTTAACATTCCAGTTCAGTCCGTTCAGTCGTTCAGTCGTGTCTGGCTCTTTGCGGCCCCATGGACTGCAGCATGCCAGGCCTCCCTGTCCATCACCAACTCTTGGAATTCACCCAACCTCACGTCCATTGAGTCGGTGATGCCATCCAACCATCTCATCCTCTGTCATCCCCTTCTCCTCCTGCCTTCAGTCTTTCCCAGCATCAGGGTCTTTTCCAATGAGTCAGTTCTTCGCATCAGCAGCTAAAGTATTGGAGTTTCAGCTTCAGCCTCAGTGCTTCCAGTGAATATTCAGGACTGATCTTTAGAACGGACTGGTTGGATCTCCTTGCAGTCCAAGCGACTCTCAAGAGTCTTCTCCAACCCCCAGTTCAAAAGCATCAATCCTTTGGTGCCCAGGTTTCTTTATAGTCCAGCTCTCACATCCATACATGACCACAGGAGAAACCATAGCTTTGACTAGATTGTAACATTTAGCCATCTGAAACAGTTTATTCACTCATTCATTTTAATATTTAAAAAAAGCCTTATGTTTTAAGTTCTAGGTATAGTGAAGAGGAAATAAAAAGCCTTTTGATGAAAGTGAAAGTGGAATGTGAAAAAGTTTGCGTAAAGCTCAACATTCAGAAAACAAAGATCATGGCATCTGGTCCCATCACTTCATGGGAAATAGATGGGGAAACAGTGGAAACAGTGTCAGACTTTATTTTTGGGGGGCTCCAAAATCACTGCAGATGGTGACTGCAGCCATGACATTGGAAGACGCTTACTCCTTGGAAGAAAAGTTATGACCAACCTAGATAGCATATTCAAAAGCAGAATCGTTACTTTGCCGACTAAGGTCCGTCTAGTCAAGGCTATGGTTTTTCCAGTNAATTGATGCTTTTGAACTGTGGTGTTGGAGAAGACTCTTGAGAGTCCCTTGGACTGCAAGGAGATCCAACCAGTCCATTCTGAAGGAGGTCAGCCCTGGGATTTCTTTGGAAGGAATGATGCTAAAGCTGAAGCTCCAGTACTTTGGCCACCTCAGGCGAAGAGTTGACTCATTGGAAGAGACTCTGATGCTGGGAGGGATTGGGGGCAGGAGGAGAAGGGGACGACAGAGGATGAGATGGCTGGATGGCATCACGGACTCGATGGACCTGAGTCTGAGTGAACTCTGGGAGATGGTGATGGACAGGGAGGCCTGGCGTGCTGCGATTCATGGGGTTGCAAAGAGTCGGACACGACTGAGCGACTGAACTGAACTGAAGCACTTGTAAAGCAGAAGGGAATGACAAGACACATTAAAAGGAAATAATTAATGAAAATGGCTTTGACACAGATATTTTAGTCTTATCTGTATTTGAAATATCTGATTACTCTTAATAACACAGAGGAGCAACTCATAAATTTATATATTTAAAAGCTTGTCAGTAAGCTTTATAAAGTTTTGTGAAATATGGCTTTAGAAAATAGTTCTTTGAAAAAAATAGTCACATTACAATTACTGAGATTTTCTTCTAGCTGTATTTGCAATTAATACACAGGGGACCTAATACCTAATGTGTAAATGTATTTCCATTAAATGCTTAACTTATGGACTTCCCTGGATATCCATCTGCCAATGCAGGGGACACATGCTTGATTCCTGGTTCTGGAAGATTCCACATTCTGCAGGATGGCTGAGCCAAAATCACTGAGCCTGCAGGCCCTCAGAGCCTGTGCTCTGCAACAGGAGAAGCAGGCCCAGAGAAGCCTCAGCTGGAGAGTGGTCCCTGCTCCCCACAACTGGAGAGGGCCTTGTGCGTAGAACGCAAGACCCAGTGCAGCCAAACATGCATAGCAAAACTTCCTTAAAAAACACGCTTAGTCCAGCCTTGTTGCAGAAAGAATAACGGCCTCCTAAAATGCCCACTTCCTAGTCCCCACCTCCTGAGAAAATGTTGCCTTCCATGGCAGAGGGGCTTTGCTGATGAGATTAAGGGGCCTGAGACAGGAAGACATCCTGGATGATCCAGCTGAGTCTGGGTGTATTCACAGCATCTTCACAAGAGATCAAGGAAAAGACCATCAAGGACTGAAGATGTCGTGAAGAAATGGAGATTGGAGCCACATGCTTTGAAACAGAGGAAGGGGCTCAGGCCAAGGAACGAGGGCCCCCTCTAGGAGCAGGACAAGGCAGGCAAGCCAGTTATTGGGAGCCTCCAGAAGGAATCGGCTACGTCATATTGTAATTTTAGCTCCATAAGTCTCGTCTGGGACTTCCGCGTTGCTGAACTGTAGAGAATAAATGTGTGCTGTTTCAGCCACGAAGTTTGTGATCATTTGTTACAGCAGCAATAGGAAACAAATACACATTTACACAGTAATTACACTGTCAAGGCCTCTATTTTGCTAATTTAATTAGAATCCTAAATTCATTCCCCAGGTCAATCACTGCAGAGATGCTTTTCTAGTAAAACGTGAAGGTGATAGTCCCTCAGTCCTGTCCGACTCTTTGTGACCCCATGGCCTGTAGCCCGCCAGGCTCCTCTGCCCATAGGATTCTCCAGGCAAGAATACTGGAGTGGGGATCTTCCTGACCCAGGGACCGACCCGCAGCTCTCCATCTTATGTCTCCTGCATTGACGGGCAGGTTCTTTACCGCCAGCATCGCCTCAGAAGCCCTGATTGTCCCAGTTTTTGTTTAACAGAGTCTCCAGATACCCCTTGAATTTTAGAGAGCAGCATGAGGATAAAGCATTTGAATGTGAATATTGTAGATGCTTCCTCAATGGTTACACATTCAAAAAAGAACCTTTCCGGGTAAATAATCCGAGCAGTGCTGTTTGGATATCAGTCTCAGACAAGCAGAAAACTGAACCCTGTCCTACTCCTCCTGTCTCCTGGATGCATTCAGTGTCAGAGAGAAGGACAGTCTTTTTTTACTGGGTGAGAGGAAAAGCTGTAATAGGTTCTGTGCCATTATTTTTGAAACTCTAGAGTTCATTAAAACTCTCTTTGGCTTTCTTCACTGCCATCTTTCTCCCTCCTTATGAATTATTCAAGGCAGATTCCGGTTGAGGTAAATAGTTTGATTTGAAGGTTTTTGTGTCTGGATTTAGATGCAACAAGAAGTGTTAAATGCTCAGAATTTTAAGTGTACAGAATGGCACAGACTCAGCTATTGAGATGGAAGGCATTGCCGTTAGCACTCTGGGGCTGCTGTTGCGACTTCAGCTTGGTACTATTTGTCATTCTGAAGTAGGGAGGCATTATGATGTCTGCAGTATAAATCAGACTTTACAGAGTGCGCGGTCCCCAAGCACTTTGAACATTCTAATCCACATCTCAGTTAACAGAACATTTTTTGATTTTTACAAGGTAAAGTTTCCCTTTTTTATTTAACCTTGCCAATGCATTATTAATCTCTATTATTTTTCAGGTATTATATACTGAACAACATTTTTAGCCTGCATGTGTTCTCTTGGATAAAATGGAGGTTATAAGTTTTGAGTTTTTCTTTCAGAAAATAATGTGAAAGCTAAGAGGACCTAGGAAACATCTCATTTTTATAAAACTCAAGATAAGCGTGGATTTTTCTTCCACAGTAGGCATCTCCTCCTTGCATTCTCTTCCTTAATTTTAATTTTTAAACACTTAGCTCATGGTGTTACATACCTAAAAACATGATGTATGAAACACATGGCTGAAAACTACATTGCTTTAGAACTAATGGTCAGAATTGTTTTGGTGCAATGTAGCACATTTAAAAACCAATCCAAGGAAATCTTATTATAGTTCTGTCATTTACTAAAATTCACTTCACTAATGTCAGTTCCCATTAAAGCAGCCTCATAAAAATTATGTTCGTGAAATTACGCCCAGGTGCTACTGCTTTTAGGCAAAGCATTTTACTCATGTTCTTTGCTCTAACACGATGTCATTAGCATCAGGGGTTTCATTTACTAAAGAATAATGAGAACTCACATTTATTAATTACTATATGCTAGAGCATGTGCTAGATATTTCACGTGCCTTATCTAGCTTAATGCATTGGCTTTTCCGATCTTACAGCTAAAAGTAGCTTCCAGAGCTGTAGTCTTGAATCATCCTCTCTGACATCAAAGTTCATGCTCTTAAATACTCTGCCAGTAATTGAAAATTCAAACATGTAGAAGAACACAGATTTATGAAGCTGCCAGTAAAATGTAATATGGAATGTTGGAGACTGTAGCAAACTGATTATAAATTAAATGCATTTATATTTCAACTACACACTGGGCAACCAATCCATATTTGTGGAATGCGTCCAGCTTTCCAGTTGAGCTATTTCAAATCCTAAAAGGTGATGCTGTTAAAGTGCTGCACTCAGTATGCCAGCAAATTTGGAAAACTTATCAGTGGCCACAGGACTGGAAAAGATCAGTTTTCATCCCAATCCCAAAGAAAGGAAATGCCAAAGAATGTTCCAACTACAACACAATTATACTCATCTCACACACTAGTGAAGTAATGCTGAAAATTCTCCAAGCCAGGCTTCAACAGTTCATGAACCATGAACTTCCAGATGTTCAAGCCGGATTTAGAAAAGGCAGAGGAACCAGAGATCAAATTGCCAACATCCACTGGATCATAGAAAAACCAAGAGAATTCCAGAAAAACATCTACTTCTGTTTTATTGACTATGTCAAAGTCTTTGATTGTGTGGATCACAACGTACTGTGGAAAATTCTTCATGAGATGGGAATACCTGGCCACCTCACAGATTTCCTGAGAAATCTGTATGGAGGTCAAGAAGCAACAGTTAGAATTGAACACAGAACAACAGACTGGTTCCAAATCGGGAAAGGAGTACACCAAGGCTGTATATTTTCGTCCCGCTTATTTAACTTACATGAAGAGTACATCATGTGAAATGCTGGGCTGGATGAAGCACAAGCTGGAATCAAGATTGCCAGGAGAAATATGAATAACCTCAGAAATGCAGATGACACCACCCTTATGGCAGAAAGTGAAGAGGAACTAAAGAGCCTTTTGATGAAAGTGAAAGAAGAAAGTGAAAAAGTTGGCTTAAAACTCAACATTCAGAAAACTAAGATCATGGCATCTGGTCCCATCACTTCGTGGCAAATAGATGGGGAGACAATGGAAATTAGTGAGAGACTTTATTATTTTTTTTGGCTCCAAAATCACTGCAGATGGTGACTGCAGCATGAAATTAAAGGACCCTTGCTCCTTGGAAGAAAAACTATGACCAACCTAGACAGCATATTACAAAGAAGAGACATCACTTTGCCAACAATGGTCTGTCTAGTCAAAGCTATGGTTTTTCCAATAATCATGTATAGATGTGAGAGTTGGACTATAAAGAAAGCTGAGCACCAAAGAACTGATGCTTTTGAACTGTGGTGTAGGAGAAGACTGTTGAGAGTCCCTTGGACTACAAGGAGATCCACCATTCCATCCTAAAGGAAATCAGTCCTGAATATTCATTGGAAGGACTGATGCTAAAGCCGAAACTGCAATATTTTGGCCACCTGATGCGAAGAGCTGACTCATTGGAAAAGAGCCTGATGCTGGGAAAGGTTGAAGGTGGGAGAAGGGGGTGACAGAGGATGAGATAGTTGGATGGCATCACCGACTCAATGGACATGAGTTTGAGCAAGCTCCGGAAATTGGTGAGGGACAGGGAGGCCTGGTGTGCTGCAGTCCATGGGGTCGCAGAGTCAGACATGACTGAGTGACTGAACTAATTCAGCTTTCAGCCTCTGTTTTAAGCTCCACACAAAGCCATGTTGCTCTCAAAAGCATCCACTTGTATGCATAATTATTTATTTATTAATTTTAATCTTATTCACGGTTTCTCAGGGCATGTAAACATTCCTGTGAACAGAGTGTAAACAGAACTGTGTTGTCCTATCACCCTTTTATGACAAAGTCCTGCCCCTTTTTTATGTCCTGATCTCAGGACATAAGAGGGAGCTTATTATCTGAGCCTGGGGGAGATACTGAAATCAGAGAAATGTTCAGACTCAAGAGCCAAGACAAATGTTGAGTTCTGAGAAAGGTGCATATATGGACAGGATTGGGAGAATCTAAGATCCAGTCTGTGACATTAACTGTCTTACAGTCACAGATAGAGGGTGACGGCCGCTAGAACAGGCAGCTGCGGCAGTGCTTCTAATCAGCTTTCTGTTTGTGTAGGTGATTGTTCCCAGGTGACATTATTGGTAAAGAGCCTTCCTGTCAGTGCAGAAGACCTCAGAGACGCAGGTTCCATCCCTGGGTTGGGAAAGTCCCCTGGTGGAGGGCACACCAACCCCCTCCATTATTCTTGCCTGGCGCATCCCATGGAAGAGGAGCCTGGCAGGTTGTGGTCTATAGGGTGACAAAGAGTTGGACATGACTGAAGCAACTTAGCACGCCTGCACTTCCCAGGCATGGAAGAAGGTACGCATGGATCAATTTTGAGGGATGAGGGGTGAACTGTATGTAAATTTTGCAGATAAAAATGTTAAGATAGCAAAGTACTTAAATTATCTAAGAAAAAGCTGTGAAAAATCTCTGCAGATACCATTAGTTTCATTGGGTGTGGAAATCCATTTAAGGGATCTTCATTGCCTAGTTTTCAACTAACAAAAAAGGATAGGACAACATTTGCTATTTGTTTGATTATTGAAGGAGAAAATATATATATTTTTTCTGAATTAGCTCAATCTTTCTGGATACGTTTAATTAAGTTTTCCCTTCTCAAAAATCTCCAATAACTCTTCACTGTATTTACAGAAGAAATCCTTAATTTCATGAGTTATTTAAGTCTTCTGACCTTTAATTGCCGTGTTGCTTAGTGTGTGATTTGTAAGAGAGACTGCTTGATCGGGTCCCTATTAGCTCTAAAATCACAGCAGATGGGAAAAAGTTGTTCAGTTGCTCGGTTGTGTCCACCTCTTTGTGACCACGTGGGATGCAGCACGCCAGGCTTCCTTATCCTTCACTGTCTCCTGGAGCTTGCTCAGACTCATGACCATTGAACTGATGATGCCATCCAACCATCTCATCCCCTGTTGTCCCCTTCTCCTCCTGCCCTCCATATTTCCCAGCATCAGGGTCTTTTCCAGTGAGTCAGCTCTCGCATCAGGTGGCCAAAGTTTTGGAGCCTGAGCTTCAGCATCAGTCCTTCCAATGAATATTTAGGACTGATTTCCTTTAGGACTGACTGGCTGGATCTCCTTGCCATCTAAGAGACTCAAGAGTCTTCTCCAACAGCACAGTTCAAAAGCATCAGTTCTTCGGAGCTCAGCCTTCTTTGTGGTTCACCTCTCCCCTGGGTACCTGACTACTGGAAAAACCACAGGTTTAATTATGCAGACGTTTTGTCAGCAAAGTGATGTCTCTGCTTTTTAATATGCTAAGTTTGTCATAGCTTTGCTTCCAATGGGTGAGCGTCTTTCAACTTTGTGACTGCAGTTACTGTCTGCAGTGATTTTTGAGCCCAGGAAAATAACTCCGTAACTGTTTGCATTGTTTCCCCATCTATTTCCCATGGAGTGCTGGGACAGGATGCCAAGATATTGGTTTTCTGAATGCTGAGTTTTAAGCCAGCTTTTTCATGTTCCTCTTCCACTTTCATTCTGCCGTTAAGGAGGTGTCATCTGCATATCTGAGGTTATTGATAGGCCTTCTGGCAGTCTTGATCCCAGGCTGTTATTCATCCAGCCTGTCATTTCACATGACATACTCTGCATATAAGTTAAATAAGCACGTGACAATATACAGCCTTGATGTACTCCTTTCCCAACTTTGAACCAGTCAGTTGTTCCACGTCTGATTCTAACTGTTGCATCTGGACCTGCATACAGGTTTCTCAGGAGGCATGTGAGGTGGTCTGGTATTCGCATCTCTTGAAGAATTTCCCAGAGTTTGTTGTGATCCACACAGTTCAAAGACTATGAGCACATGGATCACAGCCTTGTGTAACTCGGTGAAAGTGTGCGCCATGCCCTGCAGGGCCGTCCAAGACAGACAGGTCAAGAGTTCAGATGAAATGTGGCCCACTGGAGAAGCAAATGGCAAAACACTTCAGCATTCTTGCCATGAGAAGCCCGTGAACAGTATGAATAACCAAAAAAATATGACCTTGAAAGATGAGCCCTCCAGGCTGGTAGGTGTCCACTATGCTATTAGGGAAGAGCAGAGAAATCGCTTCGGAAAGAATGAGGAGGTGAGTCAAAGTGAAAGTGACGCCTGGCTGTGGATGTGGCTGTCGGTGAAAGGAAAGCCCGATGCTGTAAAGAACAGTATTGCGTAGGAAGCTGGAATGGTTGGTCCATGAATCAAGGCAAATTGCATGTGGTCAAACAGGTTGGAAAATACTTTCATGAAAAAGATGATTAGTACTTCTTATGAGAAATAGCATAATGAGTCATTTCCTTGAAGTTTGAAAATCACTGAAGTAAAACTAACTCTTTTTCTGGTTGGAACTTTCCTTTCTTGCTTTGCTCATGCTTTCTCTGCCTCTGAGCACATCTTTCAGGTACCCTGTCCAAATCCTGTTCGTGTGTTTTTTTAAGGCTCAGCTCAGATCTCATCTCTTTGATGAAGTCACTTGCAAACCTCTCACTTTATGCTCAAAGGTCTTTCTCCTCTTTGATGGCCCTTGAGTAACCTCTCTTGAATGCAAGCATGAATAATCTCCAAAGGCACAGGCAGGTGGGGAGGAACGCCTCCCTCTTCCATTTCTTCTTTCCACGTCAGGTTTGGCAAGGAACCTTGTAAATGGTCAAGGGAGTTGGCTTTTGTTTTGTTTTATTTCTATCAAATTGAAATCCTACTGAGAATTAGATGATAAATAATGAAATAATGCCTTGTTCTCACCCACAAAGGCATATTAAACATGTTACCTAAAGTGAAGAACCTGAGTGCTCACTTTACATTGTCCGTTTGTGTCAAGTTCTCTTCAGGAATTAAATGAAATCTGTTCTTTAATATCCTTTGCTGTTTGTTGTATCTTGAATCCATGACTTAAATTTCAATATGCAGACTATGTAATGGTAATGAAGATTTTTGCTTTCTAGAAATAAAGGTATCTTTCATGACTTCTCTTAAAAAATAAAAAGTATTTACTCAACTGCCTACCAGCTGACTGAAACAAGATAAGTCCATTGGCCCAGTAGTGAGTAGAGGAGTTAATACTATTCTTCAGCTTGATGAATTTGACTTTAAGAAGCAAGAAGTGCTGACTCCTGCTGGACGTTAGTGGTGAAATTGCCTTCTGCTAACATCATTTCCAAGACTTTCATGTGGAAACTATGTGCTTCTTCAGATTTTAAACTCCTTTCAAAAAGATTAACATGCCCTTTTAATTGTAGTATGAAAGATGACTTTGACATTAAAGTTTTAATAAGAGAATATAATTATTTCTTTGACTATACTAATCTATTTTGAAGAGGTGGCAAGAATACACAGAAGAACTATACAAAAAGATCTTAATGCCCCAGAGAACCCAGATAACCAGATACGTCTCCATTTCCCTTTCTGGGAAATGGGAGTAATAATAGCACAAATATCACAGGTTTGGTTTGAGGGTGAAATCAAGCCTGCATGAACGACACACAAGAGACTGACTTACAAGTGACCAGTGCTAATGCTCGCTTGAATGATCCTTTAATTTTATTTTATTCAGACATGGGCATCAGGTTGTTTTTGGAACTTGATTGCTGTGGTGTGTTCACATGTCTTGGTGTACGCTTTCACCGAGTGGTAAATCCCTTAAGTAGCATCTGTTCTTGTTAGTGGGCATCACTGATGGTGGAATATGTGACCCTACACAGGTTCCTGCCTTCTGCATGATGGGCAACAGTTTCAGAGTTGCATATCAGTTAAAAAGACAAGAAGAGTCTTATATTTTTCTAATTTATATTATGGTAAATTTCAAGCATACAAAATTAGAGGCTATGATTAAAGGGAACATATATACCTATAACCTAGGCTCAACAATGATCAACAGTGGCAAGCAGTGTTAGAGCAAATAATTTGCAGACATAATGAAAATATCTTGACTCAAGACTCAACAGGTTTAGTCTCCCATGCATTTTTTCTGTACCTCTTTTTAAAGTAAACTTTGCTGTATCTCTGTCACAAAGAACTACGTCTGCTGGCGGCGTTCTGTCTTTAGACAGACAAGCAGGAGCAAACTAACTGAATTAACTTTTACTGGAAAATGAAACTTTAAGTTATAAATGTTTGAAACTGTATCACTTTGGAAAGCTGATTCTATTAATAAAGCATGTTGATAGGTCTTTCATCAGCATAACAATAATGATAATATTAGCTGTAAATATTGATCAAGTACTCAGAACTAGACACAACATCATCTCAATTCTCACCGCAACCTTATTAAAGAGTATAATAATTATTATTATATAGATGAAAAATTGAGGCCTCTTCCTGATTATAAATTGTCCAAGAGAAGTGGCAGGACTAGAACAGAAATACAGTGCTGTCTCCAGAGATTACTCCTAAGCACTATTTATTGTTCTTGTTCAGTCGCTAAGTCAGGTCCTGCTCTTTGCAACCCTGTGGACTTAAGCACATAAGCCTCCTCTGTCCATCACTGTCTCCCCGAGTTTGCTCACATTCATGCCCACTGAGCCAGTGATGCTGTCTAACCATGTCCTCCTCTGCTGTCCCCTTCTCTTGTTGCCCTCAATCTTTCCCAGCATCAGGGTCTTTTCCAATGAGTCAGCTCTTCACAACAGGTGGCCAAAGTACTGGAGCTTCAGCTTCAGCATTAGTCCTTCCAATGAATATTCAGGGCTGATCTCCTTTAGGATGGACTAGTTTGATATCCTTGCAGTCCAAGGGACTCTCAAGAGTCTTCTCCAACACCATTGTTCAAAAGTGTCCAGTCTTCAGTGCTCAGCTTTCTCTGTGGTCCAACTCTCACATCTGTACATGGCTACTGGAAAAAACCATAGCTTTGACTATATGGACATCTTTGGCAAAACGATGTCTCATTTTTTAATACTGTGTCTAGTTGGCCATAGCCTTTCTTTCGAGGAGCAGGCACCTTTTAATTCCACATCTGGAGTCACCATCTGCAGTGATTTTGGAGCCCAGAAAATAAAACGTGCCGCTGCTTCCACTATTCCACTTTCAATTTGCCATGAAGTGATGGGACCAGATGCCATGATCTTAGTTTTTCGGATGTTGAGTTTCAGGCCAACTTTTTCACTCTCTTCTTCCACCACCATCAAGAGGCTCTTTAGTGTCTCTTTACTTTCTATCTTCAGTGGGGTCAGCTGCACATCTGAGATTGTTGATATTTCTCCTGGTAATATCGATTCCACCTTATGATTCATCCAGACCAGCATTTCACATGATATACTCTGCACAGAAATTAAAGAAGCAGGGTGACAATATCTAGTCTCATCATACTCCTTTCCCAATTTTGAACCAGTCCATTGTTCCATGTCTAATTCTAATTGTTGCTTTTTGACTCTCATACAGGTTTTTCAGGAGACCGGTAAGGTGGTCTGGTATACCTACCTCTTGAAGAATTTTCCGCGGTTTGTTGTGGTCCACACTGTCAAAGGCTTTAGAGTAGTCAATAAAGCAGAAATCTTTTTGAAATCCCTTGTTTTCTCCATATCTGATCAGTGTTGGCAATTTGACCTCTAGTTCCTCTGGCTTTTCTAAACCCAGCTTGTACATCTGGAATTTCTTGGTTAGCCTAATAATCTAGGAATAGAAAGGGTATGAAGCATTCTCTTATTTAAAGATAATTTTTTTAACATATTTATCATTTTAATTAGCATGCAGTGATATAACTTTCCATATGCATGTGTGCTCATTCCCTTCAGTCTCATCTGACCCTCTGTGGCCCCGTGGACCATGGCCTCCCAGCCTCCTCTATCCATGAGAGTTCCCTGGCGAGAATACTGGAGGGGGTTGCCGTGCTCTCCTCCAGGGGATCTTCCTGACCCAGGGATTGAAACAGCATCTCCTGCATCGCAGGCAGATTCTTTACTGCTGAGCCACTTGGGAAGCCCATGTTATATATACGCTGTCATCAGCTGCACTAATAGACCTAAATATATATATAATGGCACAAAGTGATGGAAAGTTCATTCTTTTTCATTCTGATGGCATCGGGTCAGTTAACAGTATCCATGCCGCTCTTCCGCGTTTAGTTATTTAGGAGCCCGAGCAGGTTGAGGATTCTGCATTTACCAGCTGGCTTTGTGAAAGGAAAGAGTTTGCAGTAGGTTTGTAATGCATGATTTGCCTCACTTGGGGATCCCCAAAAAGAAGGAAAGGTGAATAAGTCAAATCTTTTTGTAATCAAGCTGAGTAACAACAGGCCTCCTGTAAAAACACTGGTGATATTTACCATCTGAAGAGGTTTATTGTATGTTGGTTTTGTGTTTCATCTATTGGAATATTACTGGTTAGACTAAAATTAAGTGAAAATTTATGACACATAAATCCCTGGAAATTGTCATATAAAGGACATAAAAATGAAGTATCAAATGGGGATGCTTCATGAAGAAAATCTCTGTTGTATTAGAGATGACTGTATTTATCTCTTAGACATTCATGTTCAATCTGGGCAAGAATGAATCCTAAAGTGGTCTTAAACGTTCCTCCACTTTGCCTTGCCTTCTGATATCATGGAAATGATCAATAAAGTTTGACAACTGGATAAGATCTGTGGGGTTTTGTGTGTGTGAGAGAGAGACAGAGAGAGAGAGAGAGAGGAGTCTAAGTTGATAGTCCAGGGCTCACAGTGTTGACCCTGTGAAAGCTCCATTGCTGCAGAAAGCCCACAGGAGCACTCAAGATGAAATTTTGTGGGACTGACCTGGAAAGACCACACAATACTTCCTCTTGCCTTTCCTGTCTGGAACTCAGCAGTATGGGGCCACATTTCCTATGCAAGAGAACCCTGGGAAATACAATCCGGCTGAATATCCAGAATGAAGAGGAGACTGTGGACTTTAGTGAGTGCCTATCAGTTTGTTAAAACTCATTCCAGAGAAATGACTAAACTACTCGATACATTTTTATTCATAAGAATGATTAAAGTACAGCTCATATTGATCAGTTGCAGACTTTCTACTAGGCTAATCAGCTCATTTACTCATCACAATAGCCCTTTGAGTCAGAATCCAATACTGTTACTTTTTACAATTGAATTCTGAATCATTTGTTGTTGTTGTCTAGTTGCTAAGTCATGTCCAACTCTTTTCAGCCCTATACACTGCAGCACGCCAGGCCTCCCTGTCCTTCACCGTCTCCTTGAGTTTGCTAAAGCTCACGTCTGTTGAGTCAGTGTTGCCATCCAGCCGTCATCCTGCATCGTCCCCTTCCCCTCCTGTCCTGTCTTTCCCAGCACCAGGGTCTTTTCCAATGAGTGGGCTCTTCGCATCAGGTGGCCAAAGTATTGGAGCTTCAGCTTCAGCATCAGTCCTTCCAGTGGATATTCAGGATTGATTTCCTTTCAGATTGACTGGTTTGATCTTGCTATTCAAGATACACTCAAGAGTCTTCTCCAACACTACAGTTAAAAGCACCCATTCCTTAGCACCCTTCATTATATATTATCAGCTAAGGCCACAACACCAGGATATGGCAGAGGCAAACAGGCAGGCCCTTCTGGCGACCATGGTGCTGTTCAAAGTGCTTAAGCCTATCAGTTAGGAAGTCTAGGAATACGAGTGCCATGTAGGTAGGGATTCTAGATTTAAAAAATACAATGACTTGCTGTATTGCTGCTGCTGCTGCTGCTAAGCCACCTGAGTTGTGTCCGACTCTGTGCGACCCCGTAGACGGCAGCCCACCAGGCTCCTCTGTCCCTGGGATTCTCCAGGCAAGAACACTGGAATGGGTTGCCATTTCCTTCTCCAAACATGCCATACTAGGGACATACTTTTACTAAAAATATGTTTAGTGTTTACCTGAAACTTAAATTTAGCTGGATGCCTTCGATCGTTCTTTGCTAATTAATCCTAGCAACTCTACAATGTATGTAGGATTAAAATTTTAAGGAAAAAGAGAAAGTATTGATCTTGCATTATCCTTCTCTATTAATGTTTAGAAAAATATTACCCTTGAATGCATGGCAGTGTGGTGTAATTAACCATAGACATCCTCAGTTGGGACAAGGAGTCAGATAAATCTGTCTTGATTATATTATGGGGGGAAAACGCTTGACTTCCCTGAATGAGATGACCAGGGTTAGAAGCCATGCCCACCCCTTACTAGATTGCACATAATGTTGCATAAACTAACTTTAATATAAAATATTTTAGCATTTGAAACAACATTAAATACATATTTTTATATCTTGTTGAGTTCCCTTTACCCATTTGTGATATGTGTTATTTTGTTCATTATATATTAAAAATTGTTAAATATTATAGTAGGTATTCTAGGATATATAGGTTAAAATTATCACTATTTCTGATTCTTTTTAATGTGCATAATTTACTAGCTAAACTGGACACCATTGAGAAGTAAAGGGGTATCTTTAGTAATTATCCCAGAAAACAAGTAAAAATGAGACAGTGATGAGGAACTGGTGCAAAAGTCACTACTTTGGGCCACACTGTCTTAGGATTCCAGATTATGATGGATCCAGTCTTAGAGGAGAAAAGCTTTCACGGACTTCATTTAACATAATCTTATGTTATAGACTGAGAAATCTGAGGGTCAGTGAAAATAAACAATATTGTTATACATTAACAAATCTCATTCAAGTTGACGACATTTTTTAATAAGGAGGGATTAATATGACAATTTTCCCATCATTCACTGCACGTCTGTAAATAGAACCTAAAGACATTACCCTCTAAAACAATGTTAGCTTCAGCTGAGACTCTAAAGGCTAGAATTAAATCTTGCACATTCGTGACAGATATCTGTATTCATTCATTTAGAACACATGTTCATTTCTTCTAAACCTACAAAGAATGATGTATGTTTTATGTGAAGTTTATTATATATGTATGTATTTTCATCTTATAGCCCAGAGTATCATTTTTATATCCTAATGATTCTATGTGGTAGAACAAATGGCCTGTTTCTCCTTGACAGACACAGAGCTGAACCAAGAAATGGCCAAGCCATAGAATCTTTATTAATATGGCCTTCAGTAAACATAAAAACAGTATACATCTTTGGTGTTTTTAGAAATAACCAAGTATTATTTCACTTGAAATTACTATATTATTCTTTGATTGTCTTTCATATGCCAGACAGCAAAAAATACTCTCTGCAAACTCACCTCCAATTAGCATATATTTAAGCTTTCTCTTTTTTCTACAATATTAAGTAATGTTAAGAATCTGTACTCTACAACCAGCCTAACTGGGTTCCTTTGCTGATGCCAGTAACCCTAGCTTTTGAAATATGGGCAAGTTTCTTAACTACTCAGTATTTTCATCTATCAAACGGGATTTATAATGACTGCGTAATCTTATTTGAATAAGTAAGTAATATAGTTTATAATAACAATTAAAAGAATGTTCTGTCATATATTAAGCACACAGTAAATTCTAGTCATTGTATTATGTCTTTCAAACAAAATAAATCCCTATCTCATTGCCTGTTATTTTTGGTTTCTTTTAACAAATAAGTTCACCAGTTGTGAATGATACGCCAGTGAAAATAAAAAGAAGTTGCTATTTATAATATCCAGCTTTTAATTAATTGTTAAGGCCAAACTCTAATAGAGAATGACTCTGTTAACCTACCACAGTGATGCTGTGTTAACTTTTCGAGCATTTTATGAAGTGAAGTGAAGTGAAGTTGTTCAGTCGTGTCCGACTCTTTGCGACCCCATGGACTGTAGCCCACCAGGCTCCTCCATCCACGGAATTTTCCAGCCAAGAGTACTGGAGTGGGTTGCCATTTCCTTCTCCAGGGGATCTTCCTGGGGAATTGAACCTGGGTTTCCTGCATTGTAGGCAGACACTTTACCGTCTGAGCCACCAGAGAAGTCCTGAGCATTTTATAGATTAAGTTAAAAAAATGATCTAATAAGAAGAGCCATTTTCTAAGTTTGATTAAAGTGTGTTTATTTTATCCTTGTCATCTTAATGCTTAAAGAAAATATTACTCAAGTATTTAAGTTGGAATTTTAAAGTGTATATTAAACCAGAGAAAGCAAATTCAATTATTCTCTGCTTGAATTCCAAGCTTATGATATACATACAAAATGAGAAAGGAAATAAACTCTAGGATGAATCTCATTTCAGTAAGTTATGGCTGTTTTTCTGAAAGTAAGAGATTTTTTTCAAAAGCACTCAGTGTTAATAAATACTCTTATTCTAGATTTAGAAACTAAGATAACATTTTTTTCCAGAAATTGCTTGAAAATGAAATAAATGCCATATGGATGGGAATTTGGCAATAACCAGAACAGTGTTTTGTGTTTTTTTTTTTCTTTTTTCCAAAAAATGTGTGCTATTTTCAGAATGAGGGAGTCAAACATTGTATGCTTGACTTTTTCGCATCCTCGCATCACTGAGGACCCTTAGTCTAGCATCTGGGCTTTCCGCAGCCCAGCCTGAATCGCAGAACGCGATTAGGGAAAAGGAAGAGCTTGCTGTTGGGGTCTGCCACCTATGACACTTCAGGGTATCTCCCAGCTGGTATTTCTCTTTCTCTCTCTTTTTTAAATTTTCAACAAGGTAATTTTGTTATCCTTTTAGTGGCTTCTCCAATATTTGTCCTCATCAGTTTCACCACATTCTTTCTATTCCTTCTCCCTCTAAACTGGGTGATCTCAAGTTCCTTAATTTAAATGGAGATGGCTGAAGGTTTTTCCTGGTTTTGCTCTTTAGAACAATCAGAGTAGTTTGACATTTTCTACCACTGTCTGTCTGCAAGCTACTTTGGCAAGCAGAGCCCTCACCATCTTGAGGATTAAATGAGGTGATTCATGTAAAACGTTTAGCGTCATGCCAGGCATGTAACAATGATAACTATTATTTCTTTTTTCTATATTAAACAGTGGAGAAAGGTTCAACCATGAATTACTTGTTTAAAACCTGTGGGTTTTTTTGTTTTTTGTTTTTCAGTAAAAATACTTACCTTTCTAAGCAAGGTATATTTCCAAGTGTAATAACTGCATAAAATAGTGGTTAGCAGCAAGGGACGGAAGTCAGGCTCTCTAGGCTCCGATTTCCCCTTTGTCACAGGATGAATATCCAGACACTTACATTTGCCAGTTTCCTCACTGATCAAGATGGCTGTAAGAGAGTCTGTGGCCGGTGCAGTAAAGAGGAGGGTGGCTGTTAGTATATGTGTGGTGCTTGAAAGACCCTGCACGTGCTGGGCACTCAGCAGTGTGAGCTCTCTGCCTGTTTGCACGTGTTCAGCATTCATTATCTCAGCAAATATGTTGAAACGTCAATCACTATGCCTTGAGAATATAAGACAATTTAAAATATATTCCTTCTAAAGAGTAACAAAAATTAAATACATACAAAAATACAAAACTGTAAACTCTATCAAGAGCTTGCCGGAAAGGCATCCAGTGCTTTGAGGGGGTCTGAATGACTGTGGATCGCGTGTGAGGCTGTAAGGTGAGGAGGTGCTCCCTTGAATTTGATTTCATTTTATTTTGTTTTGATGAAGGTAGTGTTTGGTCTTCTGAATACAATGGAAGGCAAAGCATCATCTGTGTTGATTACCTGATGTTCGCTTAGATTCTTCTCGGAGGGACCCAAGATCGCCCCTTGTTAAGGAAAGTAGGGTGCTTTCAGTCTAGAGAGGTTTTACTGTGGTTTTCATTTATATCACAAGTGAATTGCAGATCCCAAAGGCTTTTACATTGTAAGATGATATTGGTAATTGGGATAGTAAGGTCCCAGTTTTACTTCTTTAATAACCTCCTAATAATAAGCTTTTTTTCCCTTTTTTTCCCCAGCCTTTATATTAATGATAAAAGTAATCTGCAATCTCTCTGAAATAACTTTTATGCTGAAAGCAATTAAGCAGATATCTTCTTGGCTCCTTAGAGAGAAAATAGGTTTAGACACGCAGGAAAAACTTTGTCATTAAGGGCCCAGGTAACTGCAATTCTCTAACAGTTAATAGTACAAGGAATTGGCTCAGGTGGCAGCATATAGTATGAGGTAAAAACGTTTTGCTCCAGAATTCCAAGGTGCTTTCATAATCGGTGAACTTACAGGCTCCCCTGGTGGCTCAGGTAGTAAGCAATGGCACCCACTCCAGTGCTCCTGCCTGGGAAATCCAAGGGACGGCAGAGCCTGGTGGGCCGCAGTCCACGGGGTCTCTAAGAGTCGGACACGACTGAGCGGCTTTACTTCCACTTTTCACTTTCATGCATTGGGGAAGGAAATGGCACCCCACTCCAGTGTTCTTGCCTGGAGAATCCCAGGGACAGGGGAGCCTGGTGGGCTGCCGTCTCTGGGGTCACACAGAGTTGGACACGACTGAAGCGACTTAGCAGCAGCCCCAGGCGGTAAAGCGTCTGGCTGCAATGAGGGAGACCAGGTTCAATACCCGGGGAAGAAGGAAATGGCAACCCACTCCAGTACTCTTGCCTAAAAAATTCCGTGGACAGAGGAGCCTGCTGGGCTACATTCCATGGGGTCCCAAAGAGTTGGACATGACTGAGTGACTTCACACTCGCACACCAAGAGGTTATGAAAGCAAAACCCAACAGACTTCGGAGGATGGAGAGCACGTTCACTAAAAGGGAAGCAGAGAGAGGAATCAAAAAGGAGGATGCAACGAGAAAAAGCAAAAGGCTTAATAACGGTCTTGCTAAAGAGACAGTTACTCTGGCCCCTTCCTCACTGCCGCTTTGTCAGTGCAGCACCAATCATATGTATTCGCTACATGAATAATGACGCCCAACGTACCGAAATTTCTCTATTCAAAGTCTATCGTCAAAAGTAGGAGTCTCCAGGGAAACTGTCATGTTAAGACCACTAACAGCCAGTCTTGGGAATTTAAACATATTTATGTATTTTCAATATTTTAGGTTATTTTCAAGATTTTTAAAGTTATCCGTTTCTCAGGTTTTTTTACTCCATGCGTACTCTTTGGAAGCCCAGGTGCCACAGCCCACCAGGCTCCTCTGTCCTCGGAATTTTCCAGGCAAGAATACTGGAGTGGGGTGCCATTGCCTTCTCCAGGATACCTTGTGTAATTTTCATTAATTTAAAGAATTACATAGATTTTGGGGTGAAACGTAGGCGTTATTCTGACTGCTCACTATGTATTTAAAAAAATCCCCTCTTCATGTCAGACGTAACCACGCTGACACCCAAATTCTGTTTGTTTAGAAATGTTTTTGGATGAACAGTTTAACTTAGTTGGACTTCCAACATCTCTCAGTGTATGCTTTGCATGTGAAAAAGGAGAATTTACCTCACTTTGTCTTATTTTTTTCATGATTCTCTGGAATGTATTCCTTGTAGGAAGCCTTACATTTAAAGTTGTCAAACACGGTTGATCTTCAATTAGAACATGCATAAAAGAGCAAATTGTTATAATGTCTATTTCATGCTTTGCTCAAAATGAAGGAGAAATGCATAAGGTTTTCTATGAATTGAATAGATAATCTTCATTTCACAAATAATTTGCATATAGAATGAGTGTTATTATAGGGAGTTACTAATGTAATCAAGAAGATCAGTTTCTTGTTTTCTATTTTAAGTCATGATCTGAATCTTTCATCATTAAGAATGTAGCTTAGATTTTGCTGACTGGAATATATTATTTTTTCTAATCTTAGTTTCCTTTGTATGGCAAATATGTTAGTGGAGTTTTCTACTTATTGAAATCTCCTTTTGGTATTTCAGAATTTTTATTATATTCAATGTAATCTCAAATCATTTTTTTAGGTAAAGAAATCTTAATATGAATTTGTAAAAGAATATATTTAACTACAGTGTGTTACAAAGTGGTTCCATCATGTTCCTCCCTCTTGGTCCCCTATGAGATTTTTTTT